>JAYKKI010000114.1:2052500-2652500 GCA_039881145.1 Druceiella hillmani
TCAGTGCGTCCTATACACTTGACCAAACCCATTCAAGGCAGCAATAGTAATGTGACGGTTGAAAATTAGTTTTCGTCAACCCAAGTCGTAGATTAACTATCTAAGTGGATCTTTAATCACTTATAATATTGGACAATTTTTCTATGCGAACAGTAAGCAAAATTTGTAATGGTTTTTACTGTGTTACAATTGTTTCAATACTTATACTATATTACGAGACGAAAAATTCTGATTATATTGAAAGCATAGAGGAGAAGATTTAGTCATTCAAATGAATAACAAAGACACTTATAGAATACCCATATTAAATAACCCATACGATTATGGGAATAAACAGGGATTCAAATTGACGAAGAGACTTTCTCTGTTCTTATTGTAAAGAATAAAATGCATATCATTTTAATCATTGAAATTTACTGTAAGAAAAACTAATAAAAGAAGAAAAATAAACTTGTTTTAATTTGATGCTCAAATTATAAATAATGAGCTTTATTTAAAGAATTTCCTTTATTTACTTTTGTTTCTATTATACAAAAACTAGAATGACTTAGTTTAAGTAAAAGTATGTGCTTAATTTGTCTTTTTTTCTATTAATAATCCAAAAGATTAAACAATTTTAATGCAAACATCATCAAACAATTAATTTGATTTGACGCAGATTTTAGGGCGAGAACAAAAATATTGTTATTAATCCATCCTGTTATTCGTTATTTTATATGGCGAAATTTAATTTGAGAAAATCAAAGTAAGATAAAAATTATGCGACATGTAGAAACTTTTAAAAAAAATTCAATTGCGATATAATACAGATATATTATGACTCCTTAAAGTATTTATTAATTAAATTATTTTAGAGCCAGATTTTTTTTTAATTTGTGAAGGAATTATGGAATATTTACCCTGCTTGACATTGAGAAAATTGTTTTATATCTACCAATTTAACACCTGAATAAGATTAATTTCGTGGCAAGGAAATGAACTATATAACTTTTTTACGTATAATAAATACTTACAAAAATTAAAAATAAATTTTAATGTACACAAAACTTCACACCGTTCACAAAAGAAACTTTCCTACCGTTCTGAAAACCCTCGCCGTAAAAAGGCAGTAAATTAAAAAAAAAACTTCGAATATATTGCTTTAAAGGTTACTGTTGACACATTTGTCAAACTAAGGCCAACGACATATTCTCACAAAACAAGTCACTTCGGTCGAATATGTTCATAAACACGGGAGTTCATGGCACGTAGGTGTTAAACTTGCCTACATACTAAGTGCGCTCATGTGTTTGCAAAAAGGAGAACGTTGATCCGTTATTAATTTTTTGCGTTATTTTTAAAGTGTTCATTTCTTATGTTATATTAAATTACAGCGAGCATAGAGAACCCGTATAATTTCTCAAAGGGTCATGTCATGTCTGTTTTTCTGTGCATGGATCACATTATTATAACACTTTCACTTTAATTAAGATTGCGATGAAATTTTACAATAAAGCGTAATTGAATGTGTTAAGTTAAGACATATATATATATATATATATATATATATATATATATACATATATATATATATATATATATATATATATATACATATATAAATAAAATATTGTACTAATTTTGCATATAAGTTAAATAAAGCTCCATGTGATTTTATATTTGTGATATTCACCATTTTGTTCCAAAGAGAATAGAGAATTAAAAGGGACAACTGTATTCATAATAGTTGTGTGCGTGTGTGTGTGTGCGTGTCCACGCACACGCGTGCGTACGTTGTACACAAAATTTATCAGTATTTCGTGATTTTCAATTATTTTTTATCCGTTGGCGGGTTTTAGTTGGTCCTCTTATTAGGAAGAATGTATTTAAATCTACATAGAACTCGTTGATTCTCCATAAATATTTCTTGTAAAAGTAATCATAAATAACTCTTAAAATAAAGCTGTATGTCGATAGAAAATCAGTTAAGCCATAGGTTGAATTTTATATTTTATATTAAATTTTTATGACCTTTCCCAGAAAAAGACAATTCTAAAACCAGTGACGTAAAATTCGAAGCCTTTTCTTATTTTAATCTATACTGGGAATCATTTCTAAGAATATGAATAGAGAAATTAATATTATATATGTATATATATATATATATATATATATACATGAAAGAATTTTTAAAAAAATAATATTAAAAATTTAATATAAAAGTTTCGTCAATAATTTTTTACGATAGTTCAAAAACTTAAACAAAAAATATTTTAGATGAAATAAAAACGCCTGCAAAACCTCAAAATACAACAAGAAGTAAAAATACGATAAAAAATTCCTTTAATTACCAACACCTGCTAGAACTTTAGACATTAGGGATACTGGAGGTATGTCAGAAAATTTAGTATTTTTAAATCTGACTTGAGACATTATGCCATATTTGAATCAAACATTAAAATAATTTTCATAACGTTCAATACTTTTGTAGGGAAGATGTTTTTGATAGGCTTTTACTGATTTATCCACTTAACAATATCCTACACCTCTGTTTATCCATATCGCACAATGAGTGACTCGCAATATATTGCTACATAGGAAGAATAACCACTTAGCCTCTATTCACCAAATCCACTCCCACCTACACGTGGGGAATCCTGTTACGTCGAATAAACAATTTTTAAGATTGTGGTAACCAATCCCTATAGAGATGCATATGGACATGCAAGCGTGAGATAGTGGACCTGTATAGGTATAGTTCACTTAATCCGGATTTCAGTCGGAGAGACGGGATGCGATCTGGTTTCCACCCGACTCCATATTTAGTGAATGTTACATAGTGTGAAATGTGCTACTAGCCTCACTGTTTGACTCACCAGGTGTAGAGTGGACAGAAGGCTGCTGGTTATTACCCGTCATCAGATCTTTGCACTCACATCCGGAAAAGGATGCTGCAACCTGGGAAAAAGGAGGTACTAGGCAATGGGCAAAAGTGTTATGGCCTGGAAATATTGGCATTAATAGGAAAGCACATTAAAGGTTCAGGATACTGTGCCACCCGCGTGCCATATTTTTCATATTCCCACATACTATATTTCTCAGGTACCGAAACGGAAAGTGAGAACGGAGTGGCACTTTCTCTGGTACGGAAAATTAAAGAGTTAGTTCTGGTATAAAACTCAGTGAGTGATCACGTAATGACGTTAAGACTTAACACAAAGCCGTCCTGAATGAATCTGGTAGTAGTGTATGCACCAACTGCACCATTATCAGAGGACGACATTGAAACTTTCTATGGGCAGTTAGAGGACAAGTTGAGAAGGCTACTCAGGTGCTACCTTACTCTGGTGATGGGAGACCTTAATGACAAAGTAGCCTCCACGAAATTCCATGAACATCTTAGGGATGTGGTCTGCAGCTATGAATTAGAAGAAAAGAATAATAGTGGTAAATGATGGGTGGAGTTCTGTGCAGAAAAGTTGCTGACTATTATAAATACCTGCTTTGATTACCAGCCAATACGCAGGTATGGTCAAGAGATCGGAGTAGAAACAGGATGTATTACATTGCAGTAGTTAAAGATAAAGATAATATACCAGGAGCATTAAAATTTACACGGAGGTCGGCTTGTGAAAGCGACCACAAATTCTGAGAACAGATTTCTGCGTAAAGCTGAAGAGGTTGTTATAAGTTACACAAATCACAGGGAAACTAATCAAGGGTGAACTGTCTATATTCAGAAATTCTTTTAAATGTTGAGCTGAGAATTCTTGTATGAGCAGTCAAGAAGATATTGACCTACATTGAAACAGCGTGAAGGATCTCATTGTGTCCACTCGTAATCATTGTGTCCACTCGTATCCAAAAATTAAATTACACTACGTCCAAGGAAATAAAGAATATCGGAGGAGACATGGGGAACCATCAATCAATAAAAAAAAACCACCAACAATGCTCACTATCATAGTACACAATACCGAGCGCTATCGGTAAGGGTCTAACTATTGTACCGACGAGATAATGAGGACTACAGACTTTTTCATTTAGTTGGTCTTGAAAAGTGTCATCGAAAGTAGTGATATTTACGGAAAAGCGTTTTCCATTAAAATATATGAACCGCGCAACCTTATCACGTGTATAATGGTTCTGAGTTGAATAGTAATTTCAATTTTCACGAATAACACATTTGCATTTTTTATCATTCTGTTTTAAATAAGGTTTGACAAATTTATTATACATTATTTTTTAAATTTATTTCTATTGAACAAATATTCTCTAAATGTTTACATATAGTCGGAAACAGAAATTACGTTTGGAATTATTAATAATACAAAGAATTAAAGAAACTGATAATTGTATTGTACGTAGCCCATAGCTAAGGATAATTTATTTAAAATATAAAATTAGAAATATTTTGTCAATTGTTGTATGAAAAATTATTTAAGGAACAGAAATCATAATATATAATTAATTAAAATATTTTGCGGAAAACGGTAAGGTAACTTAAAATAAGTTAGAATCATTTATTGTTGGGGTCCCGTACCTCAAAGAGGTAAAAGGAACCCTTGTGGGATCATTTCTTTTTTCGTCTGTTTGACTATCAAGACCAATTTTTCAGGAGTGTGTGGAGGTATCAAGTTGAAATTAATAATAAATACTTCCACATTCAATACCAGGCAGTAACAAATACGGCCATTTAAGCCGTATATTTTGACACTCGCAAATAAATCAAAACCTATAAGGTATTTGCTATTAACCTAAAATCATGTAATTCGGCAAAAACCAAGGTAGCACAACTAAAGAACAAAATCCGAAATTGCTTAAATCGTAGTTACATCACATAAAAAAATAATTTACTTTAAACTGGGCCTGTGAAAGAAACAGTAAGCAATATACATTCGTTAACTAAAATATTTTAAGTAAAATTTTTATTAAATAGTTTAGTGGAAAAATCATAAAACATTAAATGTTTAGGAATGCCTAAGTATGTAAAGAACTCTCGTGTTCCACTCGCGCTTCATAGTTTTTTCTACACATCAATTAATAGGAAGTAACTCGCCATAATTTTAAGCCACTTTTGTAAAAACGTCAACATAAAAGCATATAGTATATATTTCAGACAAAATTATTTAGTTCCGTTTATGAATTTAGAGGCAACCGAATAATTCATTCAATACTTGGGAAATTTATAAAAATAATATATTAATATTTATAAATATTTTTATAGAGTTTGATATGAACTCACTTGTATGTTATATTGAATTCTTGTAGCCGAATTTATATTCATACTGAGCAGATTTGTTCTTGTTTTCGTAGAAGTAAATAAAGATGTTTTTGTTGTAAAGTCATTTTTCTCCTCTCAGTCTCACTCAGTGGTATATAATGTTGTGACATAAATTTAATGTTACCCTGAAGAGCGACTTAGACTTTTCACGAACTGTACTATTTTTAGGTGAAGAGATTATTTTATAAATAATGGTCAAATAGGACGATACAAGTATTATTGCCAAGTTCTAGTGGCGCGTGTAACAAAAAATTCATCTACACTATATTCTCCTAATGTAATCGAGGCCTTCGTGTTTAGTCTCATTATATTTATGTTGTTAGAGAACTCTGTACGTTCTGAAACTGATAAAGATTTGCGGGACTCAGCATTTGCTCTGTGTCTTGTTATTTTTTCTCGCAGGTCTGTTCATTTCTTCCACACGGTTTTTATCACTTGTAAAATGGTTTGATGTTGAATAGTGATTTCAACGTTTATGAGAAAATATGTCGATAATTTCTTTTTATCCTATTTTAAATATTTATTGACTTTACATAAATTGTCTTTTTTTAATTTATCCTTATTTAAGGCAGTAGAAAAATAACATCAAATTTCAAACAATATTTTGCAAGTAATGAAAAGGTGAGTTTAAAAAAATTAGTGCAAATTATAAGTTTTTAAAATCTAAAAAAAATATAGGAAATTTCATTAAGTTTAACATTTAACCAAAAGTGGGAATTATTTTATAATAGTAGTTTAATAAATAACTTTAATGTTATTATAATAAAAAAAAAAACTGGTAAATACGGATGGAGATTTTATCTTGTTTGTTTGTGCCCGCATCAGGTAAGAACTACTTACTTTATTCTAATAATTTTAGAAAATTTGAGGCCGACTTGAAATAGTAACTAGTTTTCATTTCACGGCCGTGAATTCACATAATCATAAGATAGAAAAACTTAATATTTTAAACAAGTGATTTACCCTGCGTTGGTGCAAAGACCACGAAGAAATGCTAAACTACGCAAAGGGTAGTAATTAAGCAAATGCCTTTTTTACCTATGTGCATCAAAAGATGGCGCATCGCTCATTTTAAAGTGGTGCGGATGAGCAACACAATGCGACAATTTCGTAAAGGCAGACTTTTTATCTGCGGTCTTCGCACTAATTTGTTTACTTATATAAAATTATTCTATTTCTTCAATTTCTTAAAAATTGTAATATATTTTTAGTACTTGTGATAAAATTATATTAGTTTTATGTTTTAAAAATGTTATAAAATTTTTGCAAAAAATTGAAGCTATTTACGAAAACCTCGTTAGGGAAACATAATCGTAGTATTAGAATACAAAAATGTTGTTTTTAGAAGTTTACGCATCACAAAAGAACAGCTAAAGGTATTTCGATGAAGTATTTCCTAATGGATATTATTGAGCTTGGGGTAACAGATATACTATAGGCTTTATCGCAATTGACCTTTTAGATAGCCTATATGGTAATTTAACATTTCAATACAAAGTACAATTATTACCCAAAATAATTTACTTTCATAATGGATATAGTAATATTAAGTAAATGGTAATCCTAGCGACCTACACAAAACTGAATACTGGTCACATACTCGACCCTTCGACAATGCTCCAATTACAATGGTGTGTGATTTGTTAGTTTAGTTCTCAGGTACTTCATAAATATTAAATGAATTCTTGATGCAATAAAGTGAATCTTAAGAAATTACGTTATAAGCACAAGTGGGTCCTTGTTTTCTGATCATGGAAGTGGTCTGCTGTGTTCAGCTCAGTGAAAAAATACACAGTGTAAAATACTAAACGATTGAATCAGATGAAAGAAATATTTGAGAATTTGCATCATTTGAATGAATTTAGATAAAATAATCTGGACTAATCTCAAATAAAATAACAAGATGACACAAATTGTTTTGTAAAGTGTTCTTAAAAATCCAATAATTTACTGATCTTAAATAAGGAATTTCAGGAAAAACTTAAAGTGATGTTGCTTTATGAATTCAATTTAGGGTAAAAAAATAAAGCAACACGCAATATGTGCACAACTATGAGTACACTCTCAGCTTACACTGCAAAGTATTGCTTCTTGATTGAAGAATATCGCAAGATAATTTTGCATACCTGGCAGAACTTCTCGCTTTATTTCGTACTGTAATAAAGGAACTCGGAAAAGTAGGAGGAGGTAAAAGGAGGACGAGGTCTGAAAACATCGGGGAATTAATAAAAATATATCGTTTTATTACCACGTGAGCTAACACTGCTTCAAATTCAAAAGAAAGTTAATATTTATGTACCTTACTTTTCTGACCTTTAACCCTCCTACTATCATCTGATTCGTTCGTTACCTAATCAAGACGTCGACGTTTATGGATCGTCTTACCCAAATTTGCAGTTAAAAACACAAATTATTTTACAAGGTATGTATTTAAATATTGAATATATTTGGCGTTAATTTTGTAGAAATTCATTATTCACAATTAAATGAAACTACATGATGTAGTATTATTTCTACTATTTTTAATTTCTTCACCACGACCTAGGTTTCGTTGTATTACAACATCTTCAGGTGGGATATAAGCAAAGATATATCCCACCTGAAGATGTTATAATACAACGAAACCTAGGTCGTGGTAAAGAAATTAAAGATAGTGGAAATAATACTACATCTAGTTTCATTTAATTGTGAAGGTATGTGTCGTTTTTAATTAAAGGTAATTCATGTGTTACCCGACGACTTCCTATTCAGAGAAGGAAAAAAGTTTCCACTGAATTTGAAAATAACTGCCAAAGGATCTACTAGTATTCTGCTAATATATTTTAATGAGTACAGAACGCAAAACTTCAGTCCATTGTAAATAATTTCCTCATAATTTTCTCAGTCTACAGTCAATTATCATAAAAACTAACATGCTCTAGAAGAAAGTGTATGTATAAATTAACCGTAATTACTGCCAAAAGAGTTATAAATACTGCATTTAGGTAACGGGTGATTTTTCAATTTTCTTAAATTTAAAAACAAAACAAAAAATGAAGAAAATAAAAACCCCGATATACTTGTGAATACAAATCTCTGTATATTATAGGCATAAATGTACCGAGGAAAACGTTTTAAATCAAAGATTCTATGGCCAAACTTGTTATAGTTTTAGCTTTTAGTATTCTTTAAGCTGTCAGTTCTAAATTCATTATGATTTACAACTTCTGCTAATAAACTGTGTTATATTTTATTCCTATATTAAAGGTCATAAATGAAGAAGGCAATTATGTTTTACAACTATGAAGTTCATAGTAATTTTCAAACCATGCTAATCTCTTCAATACTCCTAATTGAGCAGATAAAATTTCATATCTTTGTCATTAAAATCAGTCGCAAAAGTGAAGTTTAAACTGGTATTTTTATTCAACCGGAAAATGTTTTTTACTGCTAATATGTTTCCAGGACTTATGTCTAATATTTACGTCGCATTGGAAGTTATACGCATATACTTTTTATGGTGCTCCTCACACAAAGCGCGACGATTAATTTCTGGCCTGGTAAAAGTGTTGTGGTTTATATATTTAAATGGGACTGTTCATATAGAGTCAGTTATAATAAAATTCTCGATGATACGGTGACGGTAAAATTACCGTGCGCTTTATCAAAATTTACTGTCGTAGCGGAATTTATTCCCTTATTGTTTTTTATTGTTCTCTTTACGCCTATGGTGACGACACATTGCTATCTCATTAAAAGTATTTTCGCTTATATATTTTAATGGTGCTCTTTGTGCGGTGTTTTACTTATGTGCCGTGAACCTGTCGACGATACTTTTATATGGTTTTCTATTGCATCAAAGGTAAATTGACTTACACTTTTTCATCAAAATATTAACACCAGTCTTGTGGCAATATTGACAAATAACATTTTTGTCACGATAAAATTGTCTGAACTTTCATAACATCAAGAGCCCCCGTCACTTTTACGGACAAAAATCATACAATTGGCATGGGCGCAAAATTTTTCAAGTTTGAAGGAAAATTAACTCGCACTTTTGGAACTTTATTTGTGAAATAATTAAAATTCCCAACCGTATTGAGATATCATAATAGGATAACATGTTACAGTATTTCTATATGTTGTATTCAGGACAATGTATTTTCGTGGTGCAAAATAATATTAATATTTGCAAATAGTTTTAAAATGTGGCTAGTGCGAGTTCCCCACAGGTTCTTATACCACCAGATAAGATTATGCCAGATTGGAATACAATACATGCTTGGATTGATAGACGTTCATTTAATAGCTTAATTTAATTATCACTTTCTATTAAACCTCGTTTACAAAATAATTATTTAGTTTATTATTTCTCCTTTTACTTCCTTAAATAAAATGATCATTTCAAGTATTAAAATATTAACGTCAACTGAATAAAATGATAATTTAAAGAATTGGGAACTAACATAAATTTAAGAAAAATGACGTCAGTATTACGTTCCTTCTACAGGTTGTATTAATATCAGATAGCATCGACTATAATGCCAGATTGGTATGAAGTATGCTAAATTATCATTTCCCAAAATTATATCATCATTAGGTATTATATATCATCATTAGGTAGTATACTCCTTTTGATACATAGTAAAAAGGAAATCGTACTTCATTAAAATTAACATAGATGTCAATTATTAATGAATAAGAGAAGTATGGATAAAATCACATATTTATTTTCAATGGAGAGAAATTTAAGTCGGTCGTCGACTTCAGTGCACTCAAAAATATATATGTATAGATTGCATTAAAGTTACACGAGAAGTATATGTTACCTGGAATACCCCATAAGGTTAAAATAGCTTGATAGCACACATTTTTAAGAGGCTTCACACATTTCTTAAGAGACTGCACACATTTTTAAAGGAGGACTATAAATATATGAAAGGGACTTATGAGGAAATGGGTTAAATTTTCGATCACTACATCTAAAAATGTAAATTTTAAATCTTAAAATTTAAAATCCTGTAAATCTAAATTTTTTTAGGAACCTTTCTTTAATATTGTCGTCTAAAATATCTTCACCACTTTAAGGATTTTCGATTACTATAAATTTGAATCTGAGAATTCCGGACTAACTATTTTTTACAACATACATAATTATAAAACTCTATTTTTCATTAGAAATAAAAAGAAAACTTTATATTACTGGTGGGATATATAATTGTCTTACATGCATATTGAAGAAAGGTATTACTTTGAACATTTTACCAATGGCAAAATGGTTTTATTCTCGCAAATAACCTCGGTGTTAAAAGTTAAGTATAACCAGAGCTTTAAAAATTATCACATAATGACGTGAAGATAAATAGGGAAAACATTCAGTTCTTATCCTCATTTGCCCTCCTTTATTCAAAACTGAAAAGACAAATTGCTCCATCGAAAAAAGCTTGAAACAAACTTTGATCATCTCATTCAAAAACACAAAACGGATAACACTTTTTAGTTTGAACGCCCGCTACGATGTTGGGGCCTGACGTTTTCTATGCGGAATATGAAACTAATCCCCTCCAACGGCTGCCTCAGCTTTATTCAGTCGACAACCACTAAGGGACAGTGGTTAGTTAGTTAGTGCCCTAATGACCTGCCTTGTTAGCCTTAACAACACCTCAAATACCGCCTATTTTCACAAAAAAGGCAGGTATTATCTTTTGTAAAATTGAGGTGGTGAAAACTTAACACGTTTTTTGAGTGGTTACTTGCGATATTTTAAACCAAGTTTTTGTGTACGTAGAGACCTTTTAAGTTTATTATAATGATAAAGTGTTAAGAGTGAATAAAATGTGGATAAACGAGTCATGAGTAAACTACGTAGTACAAAACATTATGCGACTAAAAACCTATAATTATCACTTTCATCGCATTTCTGTCATCGACGTTAATCCTGCTATTATGGAAGTAGCGTGGAAGGAAGAAAGGGAAACAAAATGTAAATGTAAATAGGCCATCGAAACATACTTACAAAGTGAATGTGGATATGGGAGCAAGCACCATTATAAGTTTTAAATATTGTAAAAAAACAAACTGTAAAAAAAATATTCCCTCTTTCCATGCGTCTGACTCTTCCTGCACCGAAACAGAGGATACAATCCCTCGCAATCCTCTTTCAGAAGCAAATTCGAAATTACTTTCTTTGGCCGCGATCTCATCTCCTCCCTCCCACTCTCTGAATTCTTTTGAGAGCCGTTTATACGTCTCTGGCGGCGTTGGACCATTTATTGTCCACGTTAAAACAATAGAACCCCGACCTAATTCCGGATTCTCATTTCATGCTGTTAAATTTGGTTCTGCTTAAGAAAATTATCATGTTGATGGCATTATTCGAGATGGAGTGAAACAAATTGGCAGGAACAGGATTTCGGTGGAGTTTTTACCTGCTGATGCCGCCAACCGCTTTGTTAACGGCTCTGCCTTTACTGGAGAGAAACAAATTGTTCGTCCCCTCCTTTAACGTCAGTTGTATGGGCATGTTGGGAGAAACTGCCCACTTCCTCTTGATAAAGCAGATTAAAATATAAAAGATGTATCTTTTGGAGTGACATTTTTAATGATTGGTGAAATTTATCTAAATCCATATTTTGATTATAAAGTAGGTAATATCGCAGGCATGTCTTATACTAACCAAGAGGCTGCAACTACAGCGCACGTTTTTATGATATAAAGTCTATTGAGCTCATTTAAAGAAGTTGTCTATATTTTATCTGTAAACAATATTAATGGTGCAGATTTATATCAATATAATATCTACCTACATATGCTAACATAATAATGGTTGCCTTAAAGATGTAAGTAGATTTTTTTAAATTCATTATAAATAACGATAATACAAATGTAGGAATATCTGAACAAAGAAATATCTCTTGTTCGAAAGCGTATGTGCTGATACAATTTTCAGTTGTTTTAAACTTTGCACGACAACTGAATATTGTAGCAGGACCTTTATGTTTGGCTCCAATATAATAAATTCTATCACAATGTAGTAAAAATATTTAAAATAAAAATTGTTACTAAAAATTAGGGCAATTTTTGTTTATAATATTCAAATATTTTTTAAGTGAAAAAAAATCATTGATACAGTAGTTCTTTTTAGCTGATCGAAGAGACACAAGTAAGAACAAAATAACAAATTTTAAAATGTTTAGAATTTTTCTATTTTCCACTTTCACCTGCTTTGATATATATAAAAAAATGATACTATACAGAAGGGAAAAAGGAGAAATGTTAGTTTATTATAGGGAAAATAAAAATTTGCTTTGTAGACAATTGTCTCTCCCATGACACGAATACCCCAATTTCTTATATAAGACGCTTCTGTTTCCATACTTTTAATAACAATACCATATTGGTCTACTGCATTCCATAGATTTATAACAAAAAAATTCACTCCGTGCTATTAGAGTCAAAATTATATGACTCGGCAATTCATTTAATTACATTAAAATTTGTTTTGCTAATTAAAATATTCGTGAGAAGTCAAATTACAAATATTTGTGGCTAGCGTTAATATATATTAATCTTGTGAACAAATACAATATTATTTGTGTACAAAAAATTCCTACATCATCAATAAATATAATCAGTACAATTTCAACACAGCAAGCGACATTAAGGTACTACTGTTCAAATCTGAGATTTACTGCAATACCCCATAACCCCGATGATTGTCCATGTCCACTTATTTCCAACATAATTTCTAACACAAAGTTAAATAACATCATCTAACAAAGAGTGATCCCAGCCAAGTCCCGTTCACTTAATTTGTATTTAACTTTCTCAGGAAATTTTGCATCACCACGTCTGACCAAACGTCATGCTCGGAGCACTTTAAGTGCGTTCGCTCGTTACCTGTAAAATTACGATTACGTTACCAAATAACACTTGCTAACAGTTCGCTACCCTCCGCTTGTATTCACAACGTACAGGCCTACATACCAGCGTGATATTTCTTCCGTATTGTCCTCAATTTACTCATTTTATGTGGAGTAATTATTTGATAAGGCAAAAAACTATGAGAAAAGTTTAGGAACATCGTCACGGATGAAAGTTGCTTGATATTATTGGTTGAACAGCAGAATGTAGTATCTCGTATGCTTATCTATGTGTGAGTTTTTCCCTAAGTTCCAATCCAAACGAATCAAGTTGACGTAAGTATTGGAACCTGGAATAACGTTCAGCAAAGTGAAGAAACTGTGAGGTTTTTCAAGGTATACTATATCATTCAAGTTAAAGGCAAAGTTTTAGTAACGACGATTATAACCGGCCAAGTGCGTGACGGATCACGCATGAATTAGGTATTACTGTGTAATGAAAAAACTGAAAAAAAGTTTATCCATCTCTACATTTGTGCAAGCGGAAGTACCTTAAAAAGGAAAAACACTTTCTATTTGTTGTATATAAATTGAGATTTTCTTGAAGCCTATGTTTACAAAATTTTAAGTACGTAGGGCTAATACAAGGACATGACAAACAGACGGACAAACAAAAGCACATGAAGAAATTGTGAGTGTTAAGGGTTTGTGTACAGAAATCTAAAAACCTATTGAATACGCAAATTTGCACTACGGATGTTCCATGTATTTTCAGGTATGAGGGGATATTTAGTATTTTTGATTATCTAATGATAAATATTAATATTGTTTTGTTTTCACTATATTAATTTATTACTTAGTATGTCTGTCGTAAGCGTAAAAATATCGTTATTTTTTCAACATTAGGTGATTTGGAAAAATCCTTGTTGTTTTTCGAATTTAGGTAAACTTTCAAGGACACTTTCTGTTTCCTGAAGTTGACTTTAATGTTATTTCGGGTTGGTGGGCATATTTTTATGAACATTTTCAATATTGTTTCTGAAATTATCTTGAATAGAGTTTTCAGAATATTTCACTCCTAATATTTTCTTCCAATTGGTGTTCGGCAAGAAGATTATTTAAAACAAATAAATTACTGCCTTTACCCCTTTTAAAATTTCTATACAAATATTTTTGAAAATTTGAAGTTCCTACATCAAATAATTTCTGAGAAAATCAGCTGTAGTAGACAGACAGATCAGTGGAAGCGTAATAATTTTTTTACGAGTTTCATTTTTTCTTCTTTTAATGTATCGAAACATAAATATAAGAATTTTCATCCTGAGTTAAACTAAATGTAAAATCTCGATAGCTAAGTTTAGGATAATCAGTTTGGTTAAAAACACTTACCATGAGAGACTTTTTGTATTTCGCAATAAGTGATATGATTTACTTAAAATGGTGGCAAACCTATATTTACATTATATTAAATGTACTTTTCATGTGTCTGTTTCTGCTCATATTTGATATTCTTTTTATAACCAATTTAACTTTCAGAGCAATTATTATGCGACATGAGCTGATATAAATTTTGTACATAACCGTATATGTGAGCATGCATATATGGTTGCTAGCACGAATACATTTTATTATTTTCTTAAAGCACACAATCATTTTTAATTCATAAAATTTTGTTGATACTCATACAATAACAATAATTAAACATGGTAAAATAGTGAATAATGTAAATTGTTTTCAAGCTAGTTTTTTCACGCGAAGCTTAGATTACTTTTTATTTTCACATATTTTGTTGGATATTAGTTGAAAGAATGAACGATAAGGATTCGAACACTATTTTAGAATTTTACACAAATTATTTCTGGAGACACTGGAGAAAACTTTTCCTACGAACTGCCATAGGTTGAAACTCAAATTTTTATCAGAGTGAAAAATATACTGAAAAGCATTTATTTTAATAGTATGTTAAATTTTAAAGGGAGTAAAATGAGTAATCGAATTTTCTTTTCAAATTTAAACTCTCGATGGTCGCTGTTTTACGACCACCAAAAAAGATTCAAAAAATTTTCTTTACTGTTTATGAAATAAAAACAATCTTGCTGAAATTTTGTCACAAGTAAGCAATTATTCTTACATTATTATCTTATATTACTATGAATATATAGGCTACCCCGGGAAAAGTTTCGGAATGTAACAAAATATTTAAGTCATCATACGTTTTTCTTGACAAGCATTAAACAAATCTAAAATTTTGCGTAGTTGCATTTATTAACATTACGTACTAAAGCGGCTTGAGTGACATAATGGCGATGATTACTTTCTTCTAGGCCATCATGTTACCTATATAACAACTGCTCAGACAAACAGAAATTATACATTTTGAGCATCATTCTGTCAATTCAAGTTAAAAATGAATAATCTCTTGTAACGTAGTTTTTTAACAAAATTTGAAAAAGCCTCCAAAAAATTTAATTATAAGGGGGAAACCTTGTGAATTCAAAAACCTATCGATTTAAAAAACTGGAAGACATGAAAATATTTTTTCTTGTGTTTTATTCATTTATTTAAAATTATTTAATTACTTCGTTTGTGAATAATCACTTGGCGAACTTATTAATAGAAGAACAATTTCTTCTTTTCAACCAGAATTACAGTGCTTTTATAAAGAAACAGGATATCTGGCAAAATGTGATAAGGACAACATATCACCAAAAAAAAAAGAAAAAAGTAAACAATAATGTAATTTTCATATATCGAAAGGGGGTTTTGATTAGTATTGAGTAGAAGGAAGAGAAGGGGAAAGAATTAAGGAAGAGAGATTTGAGAGGAAATGGAATGTGGAAACTAGAATGAAAGAAAGTATAGTTATTCGGATGACTTTTAAATATACAAAAGGATGTGAAAATTTGGTATCGAAATTGAATTATTTTTATAAATTCGTAGCATAAACAGTAAACGAATGATCACAGTAAAAGCTAATGTGTTTGGGGGTAAGGAATATGAGAAGTATATATTTTTATTACTATCCAATTATTATAACTTAAAACTATGTAAATTTATACGAACTCTAGACTCAAAAATGCTTTGTATTACCTGCAATTGATACCGACCGTGATCCCATGAACTCGATTATATTTCAAGGTCTGTGTCTGCTAGCTTGGCGGTCTTGTCTATATAATGGTTTGGAACTTTAATAGTAATTCTGATATTTACGATACGCTGACAAAAGCTATAAGATTTTAGCTAAATAATAGTTTAATTTTGTTTATCACGCACATTATTTTTTGGCAGCCTTGGAAAGTAGTTTTTCAAATAAACATTTCATGCATAGAGCCTAATCACACCTTACCGCGAAACCAGAGTAACTTTCACGGTGTGGCCACTAATGTGATACTTTTATCATCTCGCAATACAAAATAAAATAATTCAAAAACCAATATTTATTTTATCAGATTTTCCTTAATTCAGGCGTATACAAATAAAAATATCGTAAGCGAAACAACGATTATCATTTCCGCTACTCGCTAACTTTACTTCCCCACTGAACTGCCGAAGCCGTACTCCTATAAATTATTATCGGGGGTATCTCCAGTAAACTCCTTGTACATCAGCGAGACGTTCTTACCTCTACGGCTTCATGCATAACGATCACTAATTTAATATCATAATCTAAAACTGTCGTTGTATAAATAAATGCATTTCCCTTATTTACAGTGAACTGAATTAATTTCAAGTTCTTATATAATTAACTATTCATATCTCCATAAGCTTTAAGATACTATCAAATTATAATAGTTATTTCAAGTCAACAGAGTGCCTGATATATTTTGTTCTCTTTTTCTTCTTATCATTAGATTTTCTAATGGTGTAATGAAAAGTATAGTCTGAATATTTTCACTTTTAATGTAAAATACAATTTTTCCATTTCTTGTCATCAATATATGGATTCAATTAAAAGAAGTATAAATGGAGAAAGTTAATATCCCGTACTCGTAGAATAACATACGTTTAAATAAATAACGTGTTTCAATAATTCCGTGTACAATAACATTTATTACGTAAAATTCATTAGCGTATCGCTTCAGTCAAGTTGATGTTAATTTAGTATTTCATTAAACAGTCATGAAGATTTTGTTTAAAATAATATGTTATTTTCTTTTCATCTTTACATATTATTACCATTATTTTCCTCGCATATTTTCCAAGAAATTAATTTCGTTCTTTATAACATACTTATCAAACTTTGTATCGTTAACTATATGTACATTGTGCTTTGTTTTGCTCCTTTATTTGATTATGGAGTGTAACTCAATATGACATAGAAAAATAAACATAATAATAAATAAGAAAAATAACTAAAATTTGTTTATTTAACTTTTTGCGTTTCTTAACTTTCCTCCGTTAACCTTTGTTTTAGTTAAAATATTATTCAAAGCTCCCATTAACAAAATCAGTTTCATTGAATTTCACTTTGATTCGCAATCAAACTCATCACAAATAGAGCCGAACTTAAAAGGATTGTAGCTAGAATATTAAGAAGTGGCTGTAGTTAATTTCCAATTAACAGGAAACACTTTGCCGCCAAATCTCGACGTGAAATAATCGAACGCTGCTACGGGGAGCGCGTTAAATGCCCAAACTCTTTCTGGAAACAACGATGGCATAGATACGACTCTTGAAGTGTGGATAGAGGTGACATACTGCTCTTGACGCAATATTTTATGTTGGAAAAGAAGAGAGTGGCTATATCTTGGTTTTAGTTTTACTGAAATAATAAGCCATTTTTTTCTCTAACTTGAATAGAAAAATATTAATTGTTTAAATAAAACTATTTATTTCGATTCCTGAAATTAACTCTTATTACTTATTACATTTCTTGGTTTTGAAATAGATGTCGTTAGATTTATATTACATTTGAAAGAAATGTCAAATCTCGACATATATATATATATATATATATATATATATACACATATATATATATGTATATATATATATATATATATATATATATATATATATATATATTGAATATATTATATTTTTTGAACATATTGGAGAAAAAATTTCGATAAATCTATTAGTGTCATACGACTCATTTGGTTATTTTATCTTTATTTGAATTTTGCATTTCAAAGCGAAGAAAATGTAGAAGAAAATAAAAATAAAATAAAAAAAATGTAGGAGAAATTTTTTTTCTTAATTATTTAGTTACTTACGTCTTAAAATTTATTATTGAAATGTATATATTATTGTTAAATTATTCAAAAATATTAATGCATACAATCTTTGATTATGGACATATACAGGTTGTCCAGTGGCAGATTTCAAAGTTTGAACATAGTTTCTGAACGCAACACATAAGAGGGGCGTGGGGGGCGTCGTTAGAAGCGCAAGCAGTGCGGATGTTTTATTAGCCATGGAACAGTGGAGTGGAGAGCACCGCGCTTTTGCTGCCGAGGCGTACATTTCGAGTGGATTTTCTAGTAATTCTTTCACAGGTGTGATAACGACATCAAAAACAATTAGATATAAAATCATCGCTAATTTATGGCTAATCAGTACCTAACATAAAGGATTTTGAAAATTTCTGATTCACTATCTTCCAAAGTATGAGGGGAGGAACATGTATTCGTCGCGTAATTTTCAGCGCATCTTTCGTAATATGTATATGATTAACCTTTTCACCAAAGTTAAAATCAGTTCACAGAAACTAAATCTCTAAAAAGTGACTGATATTGACAACCTTTTTTAATCGCTTTTCAAACATTTTAAAAACTTTGTTAAATTTTTGTGATTATTTACTGTTTATATTAACAATTCTTGAAATGCAGTTTATGCGTATTTATGAAGATAGCTTGGTTTTGATTCGTATCATGATTATAACCGTCAGTTTATTTTTTTTAATTTCGGGTAATCATCAGTTGCTTGATTATTTGTTTTTATATCCAAAATATCAGTTTTTCAAAAATTATATTCTATTTCTGTAACGTCAGGTCAATTTTTATTAATTTCCGACATGTTTTTAGGTTGGACTTTTATATTTATTTAAAATAGTAACTTCTGAATTTGAAATTTTAACACGACCTAAAATATTGGATAACCGCGTAAGTAGCCATAATTAAAGAAAAACATTTTTCTAGCATGAAATGATTAATTTTAAATATATATTCACCTGTAAGTTACACATTCTTGAGCCACCCTTATTATCCGTCAATAATTAGATTTGCGGGCTTCCATGTCTGGTTTTATTTACTGTATAACTCCATAAAAAACAACATTTAAAAATAAGTAATTTTTGCAACAGATATATACCTATCCAATATATCTTTTTATCAGATATATAACCTGAATATTTAATTTCATGTAGTAAGTTTTGAGTATATCTGAATTTTTGTAATCTAGACATTAAAATATTCAGCAAAGGATTGAAAAACAGAAACTCCAATCGTAATAGCTTATTTAAATAGCTCAGAATTTAACGACCTTGAAGTTAATTAAAAATTTCAGAGAACCATTTAAAAATTTCAGAGAACTACGTCGAAACCACAATTTATTGAGTATATTTAAAGACAACAGACTAAAATTATGACACAATATTCTAATGTTAGTTTACAAAAAAATCACTTAAACCATAAAATTGATCGAAAATCGATTGAAATAATTTTGTGGATCTCAGCCATATGTTGGCCCACCTAACCTAGGAAATTATATTTATATAATGCAGGTAATAGATGATCGTGCCACAACTGTAAGAATTGTTTTCGTAGCTGTAAGGACATTTTTAACTTTGTTTAATTGTTTTTTACAAATAAATAATAATAAGCAGTTAATCATTTCAATAGAAAACCCAAGCTAATTTATATTAATTGTGTGTTATTTTCTTTCAATTTGGGTAAACTATTCACAAATGAAATTGAGATAGAATTTTATATCCCACAAAATACTCCTTTAGGTACACCCAACTTGCAACAAATGAGGAAATGTTCCATTTTCTCCACCTTGACTTGTGCTTTGTACCTCATAAAATTACTCGCATATCCCGCACTTATCATTTTAATGCTTACCACTAATATTCACACACTAAGGTCATGCTGAAATAATCTTATGAATATGTAGATAAATAAAGTTTTGCTCCTTAATGATAATCATTATACAAAAACAAATGCACGAAGTAGATCGGATATTTTCACCATAGTATAATTCCAATAATTACATAAGCAATAAGCAATGTTACTCGGAAGAAAAAACACTCGATCAATCAAAATCCCTCCTGTTTATACTGTCATTACATGCAGCGGGCTTC
The DNA here is from genome assembly GCA_039881145.1 of Druceiella hillmani. Classification (NCBI taxonomy): domain Eukaryota; kingdom Metazoa; phylum Arthropoda; class Insecta; order Lepidoptera; family Hepialidae; genus Druceiella; species Druceiella hillmani. Next base: position 2,072,908 of record JAYKKI010000114.1, read on the forward strand.
CATTCATTTCTTACCGCCTCTACATGTTCGTATGCTATACAACGTTAGTGGACATATGTATGTGAAAGGAAAGAAAGGAAGAAATGTGAAAGGAAAGAAATGAAGGTGCTTTTTCTACTCATTCAACTTTTGTTTATGGTGAAATGACCGCGAGTTTATTTGTTGGAATCAAACTGAAAATATTTGAGGTAACATATCTAAGAGCATCTATTCGGGTTGTTTTTCTGAAGTGAAAAAGTTGAGGAGGCTTCATAGGTGCATTGAACTTATGACGAATACAATTAAAACATCAGACTTTTCGTACATAGCATTTGATACACTACCCCAAAAAGAACGACAATTTCTGTAGAATTTATTTCGAACTTCAATAACTCAGCTAAAAACATACATGGTGCCGTTATTTTGATCTCGTTTTAAACAGAAAGGATAAAGGCTAGTACCTTCTGAATTCGTTCTTCTGTCATATTTTCTACAATTTTAGTCGTATGTATATGTAAGTTTGACATTTCATAACGTTCTATTATTATTGCAGACAATTTTGTCTCTAAAAAAATGTTTAGTAGTAATACATTGTATTATCAACACTAATATATTATTTGACATTAATTCTAACTAATACGTTAGATATTCAATCAATAATTATTGAAAAAGTCGTAATTCAGGTAATCAGTACTTTTCAATTACCCATTAGTATTTTATATTGACTTCGACAAAACGAAACACTTAGGAACTAGCTTCAATACCTAGCGGTTTTATAATTGTTCAACAGCTAATAAATGATCACAGAATTTTTATTTTTATTTAGTATCAGTTTATAATATAAAATGAAAAGAATTTTTGAGAATATTTCCTGACTTTGTGGTCCAAAATTTATCTATGCATAAAAAGTTAAAAGTTTACGTTTACTAATAGTGAAAGAATGTAGTAGAACTTGCGTAATATGGTGCCTTCATATATTTTTTCGTAATATGGGGTCTTTCTGCCAAAACCTTGGTTTTTGCATTAAATGATCATATAATTTTACATACAGTAAATTTAACAAATCTCCTTCCATAAAAGATGTAAAAAAAATATTTACAATATTAAGTTTATCTTTTGAAAGTTTAAACATTCAACTTATATATTGTATTTTATCGCCTTCAAACATAAATTTATTAAAATTCATACCTATAGATAGAAAAGAGACAATAGATATAACAAAGTAAACAGAATATAAAATTTTAAGAGCATAATTAAATTAAAACTCTCAATATTAAAATGATAATATTAATAATTAGCAATTGTATTGAGGTGTTATTCACCGGAAAAAGAAGAAATATATTTTATCGGAAATTTTTGGATGTTAAATTATTATTTTCAATTAAGATAATTTTTAATATTTTATTTTGTCATCTTTAAGAATGTTTTTTTTGTTTTAATAAGAAAGTCCCAATAAAAATAAATTTTGAAAACAGAATTTCATAAAAGTGCAATCGAGTAAATAAGATATATTTTCCGGATACTCCCTTATAAATTTTATATTGTTATAAAATTATTGTTAAAATAAAAAAAAATCTCTTAAATATCACATGCTGCTTCTGCAATTACATCTTAAAGACAATTTGAAGAAAAAAATAGCTATTTCGGAAGTTGTAGTTATTTAGTTATTTGGGAAAACATCAATCACGTAGGTTAATAGTATTTAAATTAAATAACATTTTTGTTCCAAATAATTTAATTCACTTGAAAATTACACTTCATGAAAACAAGATAGGTGTATAAGACATATGGCTTTGAATTAATTTGAATACCTTTGGCAAATGTGAAACCTATCAGTTAAAACACGTAGACTTGCATACACTTAGTTTACTTTGGGCGTATGCAGTTCATATCGTTCGGCTGCAACATATATCACAGTGGTACTATATTGCATCATTCCTCTTCAAACCCTGACTAAAATGGCGGCACTATGTTAATTCTAGCCAAGCTATTGAAGTTTAAAATGACTTCGACATAGACTGTTCCTCGTTTAGTAGATATCGCCATCCCAATCTCAATCAGCCCCATATGCAGGTCTTGCTATCTGTGGCATACATAAACTTCACGCAGCATAAATAAAATTTTTCAGTTGACATACATTATATTAAAACCAATTCACTGAATTTACCCGTTTTTAAAGGCGGTTTATTGAAAGCATTTATTTACTGAGCTTATACAAATTCTTTTTGTATTATAAAAAACCATGGAAATTCCAAATTATATACCATATTATATACTTCTGTAAAACTTTGCTTATTATATAATACGATAAACTTATAATAATATGTACATTTCATGTATTGTACTTTTTCTACACACAAAAGTCATATTTAAACAAAAAGTTAAAACACTAAAACTTACGATGTTAATTAGAGGTTTCATTAAGCGTAAATAAAAAAACGGAGCAAGTAATTGCTTTGTAATAATAGCTGGCTCTCTAACGATGCTGGGCTGTGAACTAAATGCACTGTAAACTGAAATGGGTGCGCGTTGCTCGTCCTCAGCTACAATAAACATAATTAACACGATGTGGTTATGTATACACATTCATATTTTTTCTGTGGTTCACCTAATTCAAAGTTATTTCAACATCTGGTATACTTATCGTAAGCGTAAATATAACGATACAAAATGGTTTAAGGGAGCAACTGAACTAATGGAATCTATATTCAACATTACAATAAAACGCGAAGATATTCTCCCTCACGAAATTGCGCTACTAAAGATATAAAAAAGTCTGACCTTTCCTTGTGTTACATAGTAATGTTGATAAGTAATGTGAGATACATAGTAATGTGAGATAAAACTCACTGCATGTATATGTTTTTACTTTTATCGTAAATCTAAATTGTGGTATTGTCATATATAATTGCATACATGTAATACATATCTTCATATATAATATCGATATGTTACTGTGTGATATACTGTGTGTATAGATCCAGAGCTGTTACTGTGTGTATAGATCCAGAGCTGCAGAAACGAGGAAAGTGTGACTGACGGGCGCCCGCCCGTCAGTCACACTTTCCTCGTTTCTGCAGCTCTGGATCTATATACACAACATTTTTGAAGCTCTTTTACATAAATATCCCGATTAATACCTAGGAAAAGAGACTTCCCAATTTTTTGAAACTGCTTTCGTTTATTAAAAATTGGGGGTAAATAAAAATTATTTAACGAAACACTTTGTATGAGGCATCGTTTAATAGGAAAAATGAAGTTAAGATTCCATTTACCAGTCTTCACTTTTTGATCAAGTTACGTAATACTATGCTTTAAAATAGTTTGCAATAATTGAATACCAGTACAACATTTATTACTAAAATAATGAAAATTTTAGTCAATTTTACGAAATACTAAGCTTTTAAATAGTTTGCAATAATTTAATATCAGTACAACATTTATTACTAAAATAAAGAAAATTTTAGTAAATTTTACGAAATACTAAGCTTTAAAATAATTTGCAATAAATAAATATCAGTATAACATTTATTACTAAAATAATGAAAATTTTAGTCCATTTTACGAAAACTTAAGCTTCAAAATAGTTTGGAATGTGTTTTTATATCCACGTAGAAAATTCGGAAAACCCCTGAAAAAAAAACAACTGATACAAATTAATTCATTTAAGACGAATTAAACTCAATACATAAAATTATATTGACAATTAATTTGAAGAGAATACAAAAAAGAAACTCAATTTCAAGTCAACTGGGTGTTGGAAAACTTAAATATTGCCAAACACAATTATGGCGACGTACGAAAGAAATTGGATGAAATGAATATAATAATACTTTAAATTTTTATTTGAAATTTTAAATATATTTTAAAAAATTAATATAAAATTTAAATGTAATACTTGTGTTGCTAAAATAATTTATATAGAATAATATTTTTAATAAAAAATTATTTTTGTGAAGTGATATTTTTTTAAATGACTCTGGAAGCCTAATTTATGACCGGTGAATACATGAGTGGTTCTTTTGCCATATATTATCAATATTATATTGGAATTAAATAAATGTTATACTGATATTAAAATAAATATCATCTATAAGAGGATTAAATGTTTAAACTTCGTGACACCGCTCTTTTTGGATAAATGTAAAATTATTGTCAATAAGATTTTAAGATACGTTAAAATAAATTCATCCCTAGTGATATTTATAGCAGCACGACATTTAAATTATAGTTTAATTGCACAGTATGTAAAATAGTACCTAAAATTCAAACAACAAGGCATAAAAAGCAGAGCGATTAACACTTTGTAAAATAGTCGGAATGACAAACAACAGACGAGTCGGCTCAGACTGAAGTATCACTTAGATTTGAATAATTTGACACAGTTCTAAGATGGTACTAAACACTACTCATTACTTTTTTCGTTTATTTTTCTAAATTATTTATATTATACCAATTTGTTTGTCTTTATTTTTTTCAAGAACTCTTTATTTAGTCGTTAATTTTGACGGGGCACTTTTAAATTTCCATTTTATTCCTATGTATCCGCTTTCGAATAGGTTTTTAAGTCCGGTCGAAAAGGTTATTTATCATAAAGTACAAAAATACCTTCACAGATTTAATCTAATTATGTCCCTAACGACAATTCGTTTTAAGGAAATTTTAAAATTTATTGAATAATATTATTTGTTTCACTTTAACGCGTATGCTGTGTAAATGAACTAACTAATTTATTTGTTTTGAAAAATAACAATTGAACATTTTTAATTTATATAATTTTATTAGAAATTTTTCAGAAAAAAAAACTACTATACTTAGGACTTTTTGAAATACGGATTTTTTCTATATATAGAAAAATTACTCACAGAAATTAATTTTTCAATTTGCCAATGATTTTTTAATAGTTTCCAACCTCACAATTATAATTTTCTGACTCACAATTATATTTTTCTGATATCGATATGATTTTTCATCGCAGCGGACTACGTTTTTTACTACTTGTTAATGTTTATAGATTGGTTCCACCTGGAAAATTTTTCTGTTTTTTAGCAAATCAAGAACACCAATAAAACCATCGACAGAATTTAATTTTTTATATTCAAAAATAATTTTTTATAATTCCCAAATTTTCATTTCCTGGTAATAATTTTAAAATCACGTTTTAATTATTATCGCCAATGACATTGTTGTTTACCACTTGTTCTTGATTATATTTTGCTTATAATATAAAATTTTAAATATATAATTGACATAAAATTTTAAATTTAATAAACCCTAAAATTAATGTCTCCCGTAACTTCATTTATATATCATATCATTTTAATATTTTCGTTTAGTACGTATTCAATTATCCACACCCAATGTTTGTTCACCAATAAATAAGGGCACTTCCTTCCCAATTTGTAGACTATCTAGTTAGTATAAATAAATATACAATTTGTTTACCTAAAATGATTAATAAATTAATCCTTAATTCTCCTTAATTTTTCAGCTTGGTATGCTCGTATAAATACAATACTCCACAAATAAAAAGAACGTACGTTTCTTTTATCTTCTAAACAACTAGAAAAAAGTATTGATATCTGTAGGTTGTGATAATAATGGCCAACTGTGAATTTAGCTCCCATCCCATGCCTACTGATTACTACAAATTTGGCAACATTTATGTAATTTTGACTTACATAATAAAAATATGTCCAAGAAAAGTAGTACTGCAATAAAGTAATTTACGGTAAGTCTGTGGTAAAGTTATTTTCTGCTCTGTCAAGTATTTTTTGCTTTATTCCTCTTCATACTGATTCTGTGCACTTAGCTGGCTTTATTTTTATTTGTAGGACAAAATTCCGCTCGAGCCGTAATTACTTCATTATGTATAGTTCTTTCACGTATTGTGTATTTATTTTTATTTAATGCTTAAAATATTTCCATTTTGCTGTGAACCAAAGGTGCTCCTCGTCGTATACGTTTTTATTTTTCCTGTTTTTGATATTTAACTTCTTCAAATAAATTAATTATCTACTTGAAAATTTAAATCAATAAATTTGTTTATCGCTGAATTTTGACTTTTCTTTCTGGCCATTCCAGTAGTCATCTTTCAGATATTATTATTTAAGGCTATCCTCTTAAATAACACTGTAAGTAAAGGTATTTATTTATAATAAAGGAACATATCGATTAATTCTAATTGCACAATGCAAAATTTTTAAACGGCAACTTTCCAATTAGTTTCAGATAGATGTACATTTAACATTTTAAGCGATACTGGTAGTTTAAATATTATTCAATGAATGTTATACAATTTGAAGTAAAATGAAATTTATATTTTTAAAGGAATTTTCAACTAATTTTTTTCAACTAATTTTTTTTTAATAAACATAATTTTTAAATTATTTTACTATATTCATAAATATATAATGCAAACATTACAAACCAAATAACTTGAAAGTAAAAGTTTTCTTATATGCTTTGAAAATATTATAACTTTTTTCATCTTTGAAAATAATATCTACCTTTATTGTAAATGCCCTATATATCTAAATTGAAACTATTTAATCTTTTTAATTTTTAATCGTGCCAGATTTAAAAGTAAACACAGAATAATTTTTTCCACAATCCACAAATATAAGGAATGTAGAAAGCGACTCCTATGATAAGAACATAAGTAAATAACAATTAACACACAATAACGTTAGTCATTATTTGCTTTTGTCAAGTTAACCAAGTTTTTTGTTCGCCCTTATTTCTTAATAGCTTTAATTTTCCTCAAATTGCGAATTTATATTTCCTGACTCTAGGCAGGAAAATCCATCCCGATAACGTAAGTCCTACACTAAGTATAAAGTGTCCGGATTCCTAAATAAATCCAGAATATATAGTCCAGCCGTCATAGCATAACCTTTGGAAACTCGATATGTCACTGCAAATACTTTTACACAGCAAATAATCCTGACCTGACACTTTCTGTCATATAGGATTTTGAGGCTAATCGGTCTGGAAATTTCCTTAAACACGAAACAAGAAGAAAAGAACATTTTTGTTTCCAATTTGTATCATATTAACTTTCACAATAAAATAGCTTAGTACAATATTTCTTTTGCAATATCTGTATAATGAGTAATAACCACTAAAGTAAATGGAGTGATAGTCTGCTGGGTATATTTTTTTAAACTTTTAATCCATTATAACTTGTGAAAAATCTATAAATAAATTTAAACTTTATTGTATTAATTTGGCGTATATAGCAAGTGTTTTAAACTCAATATTTAAAGATTGGTCAAGTGTGTTGTAAAAAATTATTGTAATAAATTTGACAAAAACATAAAACCAAAATTCAAGAAAACCTACATGACTCGCCAATTCAGACAATGACTAATTCAAAAATGTTCCGATTACACCTATTGAAAAGTTTATGAACAAGAAGGAAATAAATACGTCGCCTCAACCTGCAACGTACAAATATGGCATCATTTACACAAAACATGAATAAAAATTTTAAAATGATATGCTGCGTTTATTTGTTTCTCCACAAAGGATGTATTTACAGAAAAAAAACTAGCGGCATTGACCTAAAACAGCATATCGAATTTTCTGTTATTGGCACTTTCATATTTTCTCCATATTTTCTTTCACTTCTATTCCTTTTCATGGTTTTACTAAGGTATTTAAAATTGTAATTATCTTATATCATACATAGTGTTCATTTTATTTCTCCTCAAGAAAAATTATTTAGCAATTTTTTTTCTACAAATATGTGAAGTCAGTTATCTTATTATGATTCATTTGGAAAAATATAAAATTTCTTTCTTTCAACATATTATATTTATCATTAAATAGGATTTAATTTAACATTTTTTTTCAAGGAACATTTTGCCTGACCAAGTTGTGGTTGTAAACGGTCATTTTAGTTTCCCATCTCTACCAGAAAGTTTATCAGTATTATTAAAATGAAAAACATATTAAAGAAGACATCCCTCTACGTGTTGACTCTCATTAGGGATTTATTTGTACTACAATTATACTTAATATGGTAAAATTACACAGAGTTAACTGAATGAGAAACGCACTGATAATGTTAAAGTAATGAAGACACAAGTACTTATTAAGAACTTTTGTGGTGGTAGTAACTCACTTCTTTATTACTCCAGTCTTTGTATAATATACTGGCGAGACCTATGACCCTTTTGACGTATTCATTTAATGAATAATAAATCTATTTCTTAACTGTTTAATTAAATTGTATGTAACCGGTTTATTTTCCACTCAAAGTAGTATATTTATGTGGAACTTAGTGTTTTTTTCATTTACTGTATTATAAATTTAGAGACTTTGGTATATAGAGTTAAGTTCAACGTCTTTATACACATACTAGATTTTTTCGACTATTTAGTTGGAAAACAGCTTTCTTTGTTATATCTAGGATAATATTTTGATTACAAGCAATCGAAAAATCTGCAATTCGCGAATTTATAAGAGTTGGAAAATGTTCTACGGTTTCGTCACAATGGGTAGTGTATCCTTATATTTCCACTTCTTTAAAATATATTAGTTAAAAATCCTAACTAAATTTAGTATTCAAAACAAATCAGTTGCTAGAAGACTAGACCTAAAAAGTTAAGCCGAGGAAATTAAAATAATGAATATTTAATAAGATTAAGTTAAGACCAATTAAAAATATGCAAGTAGATTGTTAACTTTTTTATGACTGAAAAATTATTTTATGTTGACCGATTTCTATATTTGTAACTGACCGCTGACGCGAGGAGACTTACAACAACGGAGACTGCAAGTAACGTGCCGCACTGGGAAATGAACTCTATTATATCGAAAGTAAAAAATCGACGAGGGAACCCAGCAAAAGACTTTTCCACAAAAAGATTTCGATTTAACTGGGTCTTAATGTGTTTAATATGTGAAAAAATCTAACTTATTTTACCTGTGAAATTTTTATCCAGTCACATATTGATACAAAAATAAATGTAACATATACTGAATACATACGTATATTAAGAAGTTTTCCCATCTCTTATACTCTACAAAATATAACTTTGTGAAACACATTTTTATAACAGAGTGCTTGTTATTTAAAAAAAAACTTTCATCGGATTCTCCGAATTTTGTTCTACACGTTTAGTCGTTATAACTTACTTTGTAATATCATGGTAACGGGACGTAAGGGAACTTCTTCATTTTTTGCTGAAAATATAAACCTGCGTGGCTTGAGAAATGTCACTGAAAAATTGAAAGTTATTTGGTATGCTATTCTCAATATTTCATCACACATTGAGCCTAGTTTGAGATAAAATTTGATGAAATCCTAAATGTGAAAAGTACAAAATGTTATTAACTTATTAAAATTTTAATAAGGTAAATTTAACATTATTAACCTATTAAAAAGTAATTTCATTGGTGTAAAAATTTATACGAATGATTTTAAAGCTCTGTATACGGGTGAACACAATTAGAGCAATAATTTGATAAGCGAAGCAAGGAATAAAATTCACCGATTTTAAGACCTAGAAAATAAATTCTACGTAATCGACTCTAATTTTGCCTGTCCACACTGAATTGTATTGCACCAGTTTATTCCTAAAATAAATGAAATAACAAAATAGACAGAAAACCGTAATGTAATAGTTAATATAGCAGAGTAGCTGAAGATGTATTAGCAATAACATTTTATTCTTTTAAGTCTTGTTAATATATGATGTCATAAATTACATAAAAATCGTTAAAAAAGCAAATTTGAAATAAATCAATTTTGATTCAATGTGAAATTTTTTGATTATAAAAATTGTTGTGAAATGAAACAATTATAATTTTACATAAAAAATCAAAGAAAACATGTGATTTTTTAATGTTGGTTGTTATTCATGCAAAACATAAATCAAACAACTAGAAGTAAGGTAACAAACTTTCAAGTTTATCTATAACTTTTTTGTTCTCAAATATTTATTTTAACTGATGAAAGTGACTTGTTTATGCCCGAATTTTGCATTAATGTTTGGAAAGAACATAAAATATAACTTTGTACCGTATTTCCTAATATACTAAATATAAATACGGTTCATAAATTAATTTATAATCTATAATAAACAGGCCATACTTTAATTTATTGTTATACCTTTGTAATTTAAACTAACTTACTTGTTAGTTTAATGTATACGTCATAATTACAAAACTCTTAATCACATATATACATATGATATAAATTATAATTAAATAAATTTAGAAAAAATTCTATTTAAGATATATTAAAAAAAATATATTTAAGATATAATTAAATTCTATTGAATTATTTACGTGGTGTTATAAAATATATTTATGTTACCTCAGATTATGTGCATAATATGAAGTTAAATAAATATTCTATGTAGTTAATTTTAATTTTAAATAAAAATAATAAATAAAATTATAATTTTTTTTAATCAACATCTTGCATACGCATAACATTGCCAATCTCTTACCATAACATACATTTTAAGATCAGGAAACGTTACAGGAAAAAAATTGATAAAACTTGAAGTTTTTTTTATTTAAATACTTAACTTAGCATTGATATATTCGTTTTGCGTAAACAAGATTAGAGAACTTTACATCCTATGAATGTTATATATATTTAGATATTCTTTTAATTTTAAGTCTCATAATAACTTAGAAAATATCAGCAAAAGCTCAATCGACTACAGATATTTTTTGTCGAAAACATTTTCTCTAAGTCATAAGATGCTTAAAAGTTAATTGCCATCTGTTGCGTGGTTTTTTCTTGTCAACCAATCTCAAAGACAACGTATACTGATGTTGAGTATCCGATGAAAATAATTTTTTAATTATCCTTTCCCTATAAATGATGGGTGTAAAATATTAAATAGTTTTTAGTCTTTGAATCCAGAGTGTTAGTAAGTAAATAATCTGTTGATCGATTCTAATAAATTGATATCCCAAGATGAATTTTTCTTATCTATATTGATTTTCAATTAATTTGTGCTTAGGACCGGGCGTGCATAATTCTAATTTTAAAAGTAATTGGATCTTAATCCCGTATGTCATAACACTGTCAAATAATCATATCGATAACCTAGTCTTCAGTGTCAGAAGAGGTTTTGTATAGAACCTTAGATGTTATGTTTTCATCAGAATTAATTTATTTTAAATGCATTCCAAAGTTCAAGCACGATAAATAAAGAGATTTAATTATTGAAGTAGAAAAACCGTCTTTTATATATCAAGGTCGTTAATTAATTAAAAAATATATCAAAGTGTTTGAGTTAATGATTTTAACAAATAATATAAATAATACACTTAGTTTACGCAGTACAAGTATATATATATATATATATATATATATATATATATATATATGTATTTATATATAAATATACACACACGTTTGCATGGGTAGAATAATTTGAATTTTATCGACCTAAGCCAACTAAAGACTTTATTGTATTAAAGTCTCCTTTAACAGGAAAACACTTGCTGCATTTAGGAACAAACTTCCCTAAACATGTATAAAGATACGTCGAATGTATAGTAAATATACCAATTAAATATCAAATAATAATTGACAATAATATCGTTTTTAAATTTCCCTACCTTAAACTAAAAAAGGAATTCTTACAAGAAAAGGAAAAACCTTTATAATGTATTATCAAGACCGCCTGCAATTTTTAATTAGTGAAAAATTTTAATTTCTCCAGTTCCGTTTCAATTTTGAATACGAAATTGTCGCCTGGTTTATGCCTGACCTCTACACGCGATGGTGAACTCGAATGAAACCGCATTCGCGTACTGTAGCTTTTTTAATAGTGGCAGTCGCTGATATTGTGTTTTTATAGAGTAATAAAATTCCTTTAATCAATTCTTCTCTCTGTTTTTCCTTCATTATATACCGTAATTTACAGAAGAGAGAAGTGTCGGTAATGGCATTGCATTTCTTAAAATCGAAAATGAGAGTACCCTGACGGGACCCATGTACCTCGGTGAATTTATAGGATAAATTGAAAATCACATGGGAACTCAGCAAACCAAAAAAAATATATTTTCATCACATAATTTTTAAACTAGTAAAGTTTGGAGATCCATGTAATGATTTAGGATTTAAAGTAAATCTTTAGAAAAAACAGTCATATAAATTGGGCAAAAATTGCGACCCGCAGCGTTTCGTCGAACGCATAAACATATATACTTGGAGAGCAACGGACATATAACTTTTCAAAAGCAAATTTAGAACATAGTAAATATTAAAAAAAAACAGATAATAATATCGTTTTTAGGTTTCGGTACCTTAAGCTAAAAAAGGAATCCTTACAATATCACTTACGTGTCTGTCTATCTGTTCAAATCAAGTGACGTACAAATTTGAAATTTGACTTAGTAGTTGCCCACATATTTTGCTCCAGTCGACATTTTTCAAGTTATTTAACAAACATTTAAAAGAGGAAGGGGATAAGTACCCAAACATGTTATAATTAAATTTCATATACTTCTTGATGCCTCTTTCCAAAGCGCTTACGATATGAGGAATACGAGATTATTTGTTTTATAATTTCAAAATATGTATAAAAAAGTATTCTAAACATATGGGAAGACTTAATTCTTAAAATACTGAATAGAAAAAAAGTAAATTTATCGGAGTATAAATATTATATGTATCAATGGAATCTGAGAAAATAAATGTGTTATTAAAATACACTAATTTAAAATAATTATTAAATACTATACGGATTGTGAATTTATACGTAATATTTAAACAAGAGCAATGAACATATAGGTTTTAGTCACGGTTGCTTCACTTCAAATTGTAAAACAAGATAATTAATGACAGGTATAAAAGCCTTCAAATTCCTTCCTTTTGAATTAGGGCAGCTCCCTCTCAGGACATGTTAATGGATACAGGTCAGGAAATTAATTCCTGCGCCGAATAAACTTCAGTCGAATGCAATCGATATGTTCAAGCTTCACCACATCAAGCGTATCAATATTTACACGAACAAATAGAATGTTGTCATCGGACAGTGACAGCTCGTGAGATGAACGTCATCTTGCGACGATGGACTCAGGTTGACCGATGTCGTGTTTACTTGTCGGGAAAGATGAAGGGATGGGGGTTGGGGCCGTGAACTCATTTAGCAATGTATTGATGTTATTTGTAAAAGTTACGAGTACACTACACGATACAAAGTCTCATCAGTGAAGAAAAGCTCACGGGTTGCGAACTTTAATTAGGTGTAAATTCATAATAACATATACTAATATAATCTTATTTTATTCTTTATTTATTTGTATTCAACGTTATGATATAGAGTTTATTACAAAGAGACTGGTTTGATGGTTTTTAAGCTTTTCGAAAAAAACCACCTATCCGATGAATCTAAAACATTTTCCATCGTAAAGCTTGCATTATCTACATAGACACATTTTATACAACAACTTCTTTAAAACGTGTGGGCATTGCGCTATAATGATTTTAAAGAAAGGTTGTCTAAGCAGGCTAGGTTCACTTATAGCTTATACTTCTAAACCATAGACCCGAATATTACGATCCAATTATGGTTAAAATCCTCAGGTATGATTATAAAATATCTTCAAATCATAGATATGGTAATTAGATAATTTAATGTTTAAAATAATTAGGAAATAAAAATGTTATTAGGTGAAATTTAAAATAAATAAGACACTTCAAAAAAATAGTACCAGGATACATGTCGATAATTAAGTATTACATATTTGGTTTAATAAACGTTTTTGTACGTTTTGTCCTTCAGTTCTGTATTTGATTAATATATGGAATAAATAACTTAACCGCTGAGAACGAAGTAATTAAATGAATTGTAGATTATTGTAGTTTAAAAGAACAATTTAAAAAATAAAATAACGGTCATATTTTGACCGAGTAAAGATAGAACGGACAGTAAGTATACTGCATTTGGTCATGCTGTTTCAATAGGGAGGTGAGCAGTGAGTTTTAAGGTGAAGCAAGTTATTCAATAGTTTTGCCCATACTATAGAATACAACATGAATATCTGAGGAAGGTTTGATGTGGAAACATTGAAAATAAATCACAGAATATTTTACCTGTCCTATGTAAGTTAAAATTAATAAGCTACTACAATCGGTTAAATATAAAACTCGCGTAAAATTTATTTGTGAAGTTTAAATTTAAAAAATCGGCTAAGTGCGAATCAGCCTCGACCAATGAAGTAATAATTCCTTTACAGGTTTGGAGTAAAATTTATTTATTTATAATTAGCGACCGCTCGCGGTTCACCCGCATGAAGTAATAATTTTATATTTTATTTTCGTATTTACCCGTGGAAACGAAACATTTTCCTGCAAAAATAAATAGGCTATGTCCTAATATAAGTCATATTCTAAGGCATTTATACGCTCTTTCGAATTGCTAATGGATTTACCACTGGTTCGGACAGTAGGCTCTGCTTGAGAAGAATCTGAAAAAAAAACGGAGGCCATAATTTTTTTAAAGAAATAATAACAATATAAGTTCCACAAATTGTATGGACAGAATTATTTTAAAAATGTATTCATGATAGAGTATTTCGTGCCGAGCTGTTATACCTTCTATATAATCACTGGATAAATGAAATAGACCGTTTTTCTAAGATTATTCTTGATTATACTTTTGAATTCATTTACTAATAAGTTATACTTTGCCCTTTAGGGAGATTTGACGTTGGAATATTAAAGGAGCCCAATCGTGTGGCTACTGACATTACGCAGCCCAATCGTGTGGGCACAGTGTATGTTTTTTCATTTCCAGTGTTTACATTGTAATTAGGGCTGTTTTTCTTAAATAGATCAATATTCTTGTGGATATAAAGCAATTTGTCGTGAATATATGGAAATTTTATAGCCATTATGTTTACTTCTACAAATTTTGATAGTAAGATATTCTCTGTTTATCAGTCCATCAGCCACGATATAGTTTTATGGGTATAGATGTAGATAAAAAATTCGACAAAGACCATAATAATTATATTATATCAAGGCTTTTATACATAAAATATTTAAAGTCTCATTGTTTTATGATAACAATATATATTGTTATTCAGAAGATTCCATTCGAGATAAACCTTCTTATCACCTTTATTATAAATACACACTGAGCGCCGAAAAGCCTGCTCGTTATGATAAACCGAAGAATGTAATTTTCATTACATCTCCTAAGCTAGGGGACGAAATAGTACACTATGCAAAGCAAATTTTTTCTGCAATACATTTTGAATAAAAATGATGAAATGATTTTTATTCATATATAGGTTAATGTAATTATACGTAAAAAGTACCATTAAAGATTGTCTTCCAATTTTAAATTTATTTTTTAATTAAAAATCCTATTGCGTCTTGCATATTAAACTAGATATATTGTGTCGCTGACACTCTTTCAGATCTATGAGTAAGAAATATTCACGTTTTTTCTTTATTCCTAATATATTTTTTCACATGTATCCAAGCGATTTTTCCTTCTAATTGATATACTGATGTCGAGATTTCAAAGTGAAAAGTTATTTTCTACCAAATAAAGTATGCCTATGTTATAATATTAAAAATAAAACCTTTTGTTAGTCAGGAATAATATAGCTTTCTTTAGTAAATGAATTTTTAGAATCGGTGTTGGTAATTCTAGAAATTAACACTACGAAGAAACAAACGAACAAATTTAACCTCTTTATAATATTAGTATAATTATCATTAATATGAATTTCCTAGTGACATAAATACTTAATGGTTTTTGAATATCTCATAAATTATATTAATACTTCCAGTTTTTCTACAATATTTACGTAGGTTTCCAAAAACTCATTTTTTTTCCAAATTTTCGGTTCATTATCTTGGAGGTAAAAATGTTGTTATAGTTCACCTCTGAAAATCCACTAACCAAAGTTACGAAAAGAAAATTGAAGTAATGAAAAACACTTTCCTATTTATTAAGTATGTATTGCGCTAGAAAGTTTATTAGCTGTAACTTAAAATAAAAAAAATAATTTTTCTTCATACAGATTATACAATCCTTGATATGCAAGCCACACTCGCGCTAAGTCGATTTATTTTCATTTAAACATTATTGTCAAATGTACGTCTTTTGATATTTATCTTAAAGACAGTTAACATATAAAAATGGTGTTAAATTTGCTTCTAAATACTGTACCGGAAAAAAGTAATTTGAAACTAAAGTTCGAGTGCTCAAAGTCTAAAATTATACCAATTCTTTTATCATTATCCATCTGCAATTGATAATTATGAACATTGTTTTGTTAAATATATATCGTTTTTACCTAGTGATTGAAATATTTATTGGCTTTTATACGACCTATGGCTATGAACATACACATTTTAGAGGAAATCTCTTTTGAGAATATCATCAAACGAGTTTCTTTAAAGTATTGTCTCCAATATTTTCACTTGAAACTGCATCAAGCTATTAAAATTTTAAAAAAATTCCAAATGAAATTGCACACACCTGCTTTATGAACCTAATAATATGAATCTAAGTATATATTTATGAAGCTCTCCTCCAATTTCGTATGTACGTACGCGATTTTTTCTGCAACTGCTGAAACTATTTTAAAGAAATTACCTGATCTGTGAGGATGAATATTCAAAAAATCGAAATAAAAAGAAATTCGCCGCAAAGGTGTCTTGACATGCAATGGTAAACCGCTAAAATACATGGAAGCAAAATATGGCAGCATAATTCATCTTAAAACCATCGAAAATAAAGCTTGGTACAGTATATGTGTCTACATCGTAAAAAATACAAAATAAAGGTTTCAGTATTTAAAAAGACGTAATTAGGTATCCGTATTACACAAGGAAAAATAGAATCTATTTAAAGCACTCACGTGTCGGTTCGTCCGGCTGTTGCAGCCATTTTCTCAGCAGTCGCTTGAGGTAGAAAATGAAATTAACAAATTGGTAATATCTCAAAAACTGAAAATCAAAAATATTACGCTTACCCTTCATAGACCTCTTCCTTACCTTGATGAGTTAAAAACTACTTAAAAAAATATGAGCAGTAATTATTCGGTAAATAGCTGTAAGATTCCTGTGCATTATGGAAATATATTTGTAATCACCTTTAAGATCCAACATTTTTAAGTTTTTTTATTTTTTTTATATTCTAATGTGTAAAACAATTAATAAAATCAACCTCAGGTGCTAAATAAATTGTATTTTACTTTTAAATTATAAATGTTTCGTTGGTTAAAATATTTTATCGATGGGTATTATTATAAATCAATAAGTTAATTTCCATATCTAGAATAAGGCAAAACAATATAACGTCACAAGCTGATGAATATTTAATATATTTTATTGATTCTTCTCTCTGATTCTCTTAAACTTGACATAGTAGAATAGACGCAGGTGGGTAATTTTATTAGTCCCATATTTACTACTATCGGTTACTTGGATAAAGACATGTGCGATTTGCATAAACATTTGTCGGTTTGGATGAACTGGTTGGTTTAGGCAGGAGCCAGTTAAATTAATTTTAATTTCAGAATAAAATCTTACTACTTGACTGCGACATTTTAATCGTGTTATGGAATATATCGCGGAATACCTCAATTTGTAACTGCTTTTCCAAAATGTAAATAAACATTTGGAATCCGGAGGTATTTTCTCAATTAATTCCAGATGAGTTTTCTTAAATTAATTACAAGGTTAATTTTCTTCCCGCGTCTGAGTGAATAGTTATTATCTATAGCGTTCGGCTACTGTAATTTAAATTTCATTTACTAATTGTAATCATCTAACGGTTAGGATTAATTTGTAGTATTATAGTAACTTAAGATCCTTACTATTTTTCACAGGCAATTTAGCCTCGTGTTGGTGGCGGAAGACTTGAATATTTCTATCGGGACATGAATAATTGTCGCATTGTTAGATTAAAATATTTAAATGGAACGGGAACAGAATGTAAATTTCTATAGAAATACATTTTACTCGTTTACATATGTTTAATATTACCATTCGTGAATTCATGCTTTAAGATATTTCTTGCATATATAACGAATATTTGTAAAATGCTTATTGAAATTTACGAATTATCTTTTGTTCGCTTTACTTATCGTACTCCATCATTTAACTAATTTTTAAATTTCATTTAATGTAATATCTTTGATGAAAGGCACAAAGTAGATGGCTCAATATTTTTTAAATGTAATGTTAGGGCGTAATCTTTTTTGTTAACAGACATCGGAAATTGAAAAAGTTCTTAATTTGACTATATTTTATTGTGTGTATGAAGTAACATAACTCCGGTGTTTTCAATAAAATTTTATAATCATTATTGGAAGAGCATAATCTCAGTGTAGTCTCATGAAAATTTGAGGTTAGAAATCTGATCTTAAAATTGACGTTATACCATAGAATTCCTCTCCACTAAAGAGCACAGGTATAGTGAATGAGTTAGGATAATGTAACACTAATGATAAATTAATAAGATATAACTTTTTATATCAAAGTATATAACACCAAAGTGGTCTTATGAAAATTTTGATAAGAATCTGCAGGAGTCGGTGTAAAGTAAAATGCAGCACTTATCTGTACATATGTGACTGTGTAGAAAGTGGAAAATTTTCGACCTGACACTAATTCTAAAAATGCCTGGCATTATTAACATGTTTAATTTTTTTCTATTTTCCAAGAAGATACTGTTCTCCTGAAACACCAACTAAGTACGCTCTTTTCATTATTTTGTACTTTCTGGTGCGCTTTTTATTCGGTGGTGGTTTAAAGTCGGTTTAATTTTTGAAAAAAAATGATATTCCGTTAATTTACTTTATACATAAATGGTTGTGATACACTAATAAGACAACGAAAAAGATTTTACATTGATAAATGTACTAAGATCGCCGTTTAGTTATTTACTTTAACTATTAGGTTAATACAGACGTAAGTGAATTTTTTACGTATATCTTTTCTTCATCCGCCGTTTACCCTGATTGTATATACAACACGTTAACTCTGTATAATCTTCTTTTGAATATACCTCCTTTCACTGACCTTTCTTTTTTTCCAACTCATTCATTTATAAACACGACATATATATGCTTGGCTGAATGTTGACTCAACTCAATCACTTACTATTTATTTCTTTCTACTTTTTCATTTTATTTCAATTAAATGATTTACAGTATATTTTGTCTCTTTTCAAATCAAAGAAGCCTTATTAGTTTATAATTTTGGACCTTATGGATTAACCTCATAGTATGTAGGTGTTATGTCTATCGAAAAAATAATTTCAATAGCGCTTATTCCAAAGCCACCATCTACTAAATTTATAGTTACATAAATGTAAAACGGTAAAATAATAAAAAATCTTATGAAAATTTCTTGGTTGCTAAAAAGAGTTTTCACAAGCTTTTTGCAGAGAATTTTTCCCACCGACTATTTTGTAAAAAATTTCAGAAGTAATACTGCCGCCATTGAAGTTTTCTATCTGCCGAATGGTGTCTGTCAGTTAATCATGCGCTCCTTTTTTAAGTAGTTATTATTTAAACTCTGAAGTACTCAAAAATATTTTTTTTATGATTTTGCGTATGTTTTTATTTGTATTCATATATATATATATATATATATATATATATATATATATATATATACAAAACACATAGTTTAGAATATATAGAAAAACAATCCGGTTATTTATACTAAAGAAATAAGGCACTATATAAAAGTTGCTGCTTACATTGGTTCAAATTTCATAAAAAAATTGATTAAACGCACTAAGGGCAATTAAACACACAAATATTTAAATTACCAGAGAGCTCTTCATTATTTCGTATTAAGTATGAATTGTGCAAAACGTTTAGTGAGAAACAATTGAATCTTTCTAATTAATACAAATTCAATATCTCTTCACTCCCGTCATATAAGTTACAAATAATGACCGATATAAATTTATATCACCTCTATTCTTTCTTATTTTTATGAAGAACATTCGAGCATAGATTGCGAAATTGAGCACTGAGTAAAATATTTTACCACTCCCCGTACTGTGCATATTTTGATCACTTTGTTCCCATATGTATAAGTTTTTAGGACTTCTTTGTTATTACCTTTTTATGAAATCATTTAAATATATCCGTACATATATATTCGTGCACCATTTAAAAGAGCAACATTCTGTGTTTTCGCGTGAGTTCTTACTATTTAATACGTTATAAAAATGAAAGTATAAATCTTATCTCAATATTTGGTTCCTTATATCTGTAATATATTTTAATCAAAAAATTTCAACAGAACTTTTCTTTGAATTACAGATTGTTCATTTATGCGTTAAAGTGAATTTTATAACATTTTGCCTTTTACATCTCGTTTTTATTTGCAATATTTTTTTCATGCACAATTTTCCATATTCTCTGTTCCTTCTTTTTTATGCTTTTCAGTTTCTTGTAGTGTCAATATTCTATAGCTTTATGTAACAGAGCAAGATATTCATCACATCAGGGATTAATTTATTTTTTTTAAGTAATATTTTATCGAAAAATGATTTTCATGCATATTCACATTAAGAGGAATAAAAAAAAATACAATGCATATGCTATGTGTTATTCCTATTATGCTTTTGATACCACGATCTTTAATACATTTTACACTTTGTTGCTGTTTAATCCCAAGTGTTAAATTATGTGTTAAAATGCGAACAGCAAATTTAGTATCACGTTAATGGTGTCTGATGTTAAGCAGTTAATAACAACGTGGTAATGCCCAACAAGCCCATGGTGATTTCCAATATTTATGGTAAAACCAAATAAACTTTAGTTTAATTTTTTATTTTTAAAATATTATTAAAACAGCAAAATACTTTCAGGCTGCATATTTGTTTGTTGTGTTTTTACTCGAGTTTTTCATACTATATTTTTTGTGGTCTCACTAAATCGGAGAATGTTTTGATATTTGTATCAAATTAAAAATTAAAAGAAAAACATATTTAGGTGGGATAATAATCAAATGATAATTTTTGAAATGGTTAAAAATATCGCAGAATCCAAGTAAAAACAAAAATATGACCTTTCTCCAATGTAGGCTTAACTGTATTTTATCATATAATATAGGATAGGATCCTGTCAAATTTAAAAATAATAGAAATAAAGTGATGTATGTATATACATACATATATATATATATATATATATATATATAAACCATCAAGGTAAATTATTATTACACTAACAGATATCTTCATTTCACGATGATGACTGTGTTGTTCATGCCTTTCTTATTTTCAACGTTAAGTAAACATTCGTCCGATAATACACATTAAGCAAAAACAATACAAACAAAAAAGAACAATCTATTAATGTTAATGTCGTTTTGGTCTCTGTATAATATGATAAATTAATTAGTATTTCATTTCCAGCCTACTCGTAGCCTGCAGATTTCGTTTTCCTGCAGATTTTTCCAGTTGTACTAATAATAGTATGAAGTTTTTTTAAATTACATTTCCAAAATCAACAATACTAGACAAAATACATACGCTACTTTGATTTCATTACAGTATTTTAATAATTGTTTGCTTTAATTGATGAACAGTGTAATATTTTGAAAATTAAGAGAACTAAAGGCGTAGAATTTGACTATTGCTTTAGTTTTCTTTATTATTTCTCAAGGAAAAAATCATATGAAAAGCACAAAATTAAATGTGTAGCGAGATATATAATTAAATGTGTAACGGTCTCGTTACACATTTAATTAAAATTAAATTATTTAATTCAAAAGAAGTAAACAATTTCTTGTATCATAATAATTCATTTGAAAAACAACTTTTATACGAAAACTGATGAGATTCTAAAAATAAACATATTATACACATTTAATAAAAACAACAAGTATTGTAAAATATTTCAAGAAAAACGAAATTGCTAATATTAAATGTATTATCCTAATAGATATTTTTATGATATCTCCTATCTTATCGATGCAACCCTATGTGTCGAAAAATCCAAAATTACATATTAACGTCGCAATTTTATTTCTTACATCATTTTATTGCAAGAAATATATACTGTTAAACATTTAATTATTAATTCTATTTTAGTGAGGTAAGTGAAACTATCGATGTATCCAATTGTACACCTACAACATTTCAGTTTCATTTTCTCCCATAGTGATTATGTGCTGAAACGATTTTAGTAAAATTAGTAGAAAATTATAGTACAAATTCACTATAAAATTACACTTATATTCAGGAGATATATGATATTCAAATTCTTGCATTTTCCAATAGATTTTTTTCTAGTTTATCAAAACAAATTTCACACTATTTGCATAAAATTATATTCGATTTTGATGGTACAATCAGCGACTGGATGGTACAAACAGCGAATGGATACAAAAAGCGACGTTATTAACCATTCGATTCTTGATTTACTTAAATCAATTCTAACTTTCTCAATGTTCATCAGAAAATATAAGGGAAACTACAGTTAATGTTTACAAACTGGAGTATATCCAAATATTTACAAAAAGTATGCACTCATCAAACCAGTCGATTGCGTAAAAATATTTTCTTGGAAACGCTCTAACGTAATGAAAATAATTTTATTACGAGAAAAGGTTAGGAGCCATCTGTTGCGTTATCTCTCACATGCTAATCTCGGGGTTTACGTTGCGACGAGGGATCTGCGGGGATGATACGCAGGCTTTCCCTCATACTCACTTGTACCCGCTATTTACACCTCACGTGTTGCAATAAAAACCAATTGAAGCTTGATAATATTTACCATAAAGCTTCTATACGTACTTGAAAAGAAATTGTCTTGTTTTTGTTCTCACCTTTTTCACCCATATGAAGAGAGAAATTAAAATTAATAAATTTAATTTTTGAGTAGATATTTTCTTTGGATATATAATTATCGAATAAATGCTACGTTTATATTGTTAGTTTCACCATGACACATATATTTATCTGTCTGACTCGCGTAGTCTTTATTTACCAAATGTTGTCACTAATATGGAATACATAGTGCGATTATTGTTTATTAATAACTAATAAAACTAACTTGAATATTTAAAAACTAAGATATTCCGAATCGTCCTTATATTTTTATTTTTGCGTAGACTCATATTGCCCATGTTTCACAATTTTAGATTCGGTAGCTTTAAAAATAGGACGGAGGCAATTTTTTACAAAATTCTAGTGTATATTTCTAGAAGTCATATGACAATTTATACGAAGGTTAAAAATAATTTCCGCCAAAAATTTCTACTTAAATATCTTCAAGAGTTAACTATTTAAATATGTGCGGGTTAACCTGATTTATTACTATGCCAAATTTGAATTTTCATCCTAAAGCAATTTTCGAGGAAAAAGTTTAGTTTACATATTCCTAAATACTTACGCTGACACTAAGAAAGAGGTAAAATGAAACAAAAATCTAGCCCATACTTCCGTTTTTTTAATCCACACTTTCTTCTTAGAACCTGAAATTTTTGACCGCTAAAGTTGTAATGGCAAAAAGCATAATATTTCCATATGTAATCATGCATCCCATACTATAACCGAATGTGCGAGAAAGTTTTCTTCGATTCTGAACCTGCTTCTTGCATGAAAATATGAAAAAAAAATAACCACGTAAAAGAAATGTATTTATGATTGAGACGTGTTTCATAGATTTAAGTGACCTTATTTTTTGTCATTTAAAAATAATCATAGCGAAAGAGGTCTTGCAACGAAATATACCCTTATTTTGTTGCTTTTAATCCTGCATTTTCGAAAAAAATAAATTATATTTATAGAAGATGACCCACTTGATCCTCTTTCGAACGTTTTCTTCAAAAATAGTTCAACGTGGATATTGGGATTTTGGCATTGTAGTAAAACATACTGGCATATTTCAATTATTTACGAGCACACAAATTTCAGAGAGCCAAATGAAATAATCGATTTTTTTCTCCTAATTTAATGTATCTTGTTGGATATCACTTGAGGGAGCTAATTATAAAGATCACATAATTTTTTATGATATATATATATATATATATATATATATATATATATATAAATATATATACATATATATATATTATATTATTTCGAGATATTGTTGAAAATGTTCGCAGCTGTTTTCTTAGAAGCTGGTAAATTAAAACCAGTTTCTAGCTTTGTCTTAAAACATGCAGGTAACATGTAGATTTCTATTTGACTATTTTTTGCGGCGAATATTTTCTAACCAAACTATTATAGTGAAAACTATAACACAATTATAACACTAGTATGTCAAATATCATATTTTATAATATAGTATGTTGTGTAATAAATAAACTTAACACGATAAGCTATCTTATAATATGAAAGACTAGACCGTATTCATTTTCAATCTTTTCACTCTCGTGATTTATAAAAGAAAGCACGCTCTAGTGCCAAGAGCAAATGTCATATATGTTTGTATTAAAAATTGGAAGAGAGAACACAAAGGCAGCTTCCGTATCAATTGTTAAGTAAATGTGACGCATGTCTACGATGAGATTTTTCCGTTAACAACAATATTTACGATGAAAAACGAATCTTCACTTCCTGCTACATTTTACATCCCGAAATGGCTATTTACCTTCTTCATTTCAGCAGCAAGACAAAGAAGTAAATATCAATTATGAAATCGCCGTTAATAACTTGCTAGTTTGTTTTTATTTTATAGAAACTGACTTTGGTAGCTCGTAATTTGCGATCGCAATTCGTGATATAACTTACGTAGTAGAAGATGACACTTAATATCTATTAAACAATTGAGTAACTATTGTCATATTTTACCTTTCTATTAATTTTTGACAATAAATTCCTACACTGGGCTTGAGATCCTGCCCTTGAAATATGTAAAAAGGCACCTTTTCAATATCTAGTGTAGTAGGCGTTCAGTAAATAGTACCCTCAAAGTGGGGAATTAAAAATAAAAACCTTTATATAGGGTATATCAAGCTACATAAAGGGTACATCAAGCTAACATATTCAATAAATTCTTACCTAAAATCATTTATTTATCACGTAAAATGTAATTATTTGAATTTAAAATATTGTATATTTTTGCATGCAAATACACATTTATTTATATTTCATCTATTTATCAATTTATTACAATATTAACATAATAGGGCTTACACGAACGCTGAAGAGCAAAGGTTGTGCGCGCATCGTACGCGACTAATATAGACTTCACTCAAGTTATGATGGCATCCTTTGCTTATTTAGTGGTATCTTACAATAATGGAGCCAATTCAACTTATACCTGACCACTTTTTTACGGTTCCGTATCTCAAATGATAAAATGGAACCCATAAATGATTACTTGCTTGTTCGAAACTGTCCGGCTACAGGCGTTTTTCTCAGAAACTTCCTGACATGAAAACTTAAAATTGGGCATAGAAATAATGTATATTATCACACATATATCAGAAACCAATGACCAAAAATACTAATATGGAAGTTCAAGGGGGAGGGGAATAATCATACACAATAATTAAATTAAAACTCTAAATATATAGTGAGAAATTGTTTGAGATGATCAGTAAAGATTTTGAAAAATATTTTTTTAATAATTTTAGGTATTATGTCTTTAGACATACACTAAACAAAACCCAAAAAAATATAGCGTCTCCCTGTTTCTGAGATTACACTACTTAAAATTATGAAAAGGACAGAGTATTTAGAAGCCTATTCAAAGTTTGTACAAAAGCTGTAGCTATGCTTTTGGATGGCAAAGTGTTTTAATTTGCATCATGCTTTTGCACTTGTGTAATATATGGCAGACAATCCATTTAGGTCGTGAAAAAATAATATTGGTACTTAGTTTAATAAAAGTACACTTATATATTTTTAACTTCATAAAAGTATACCGAACTCGTAACTGACAGTTGTTTGTTGTATGTAAATTACCTCAAAATTGTGTAATTTAAATAAAAGAAACATGTATATAAAATGCCGGCTGTTTACATGTTAATGATATTTTGGCAAATACCAAATTCCATACAGACCGATTCATTAGATTAAGCGTTAAACTACTGGATGGAAGTAATACGCAATGTTTTAGTACTCGAAATCAAAAACCGGACTAGTGCATGTCGTAACACGAATGATGTAGAGTTCCGAAGTGGTTCATATTTTTTGAAACTGTTGATGCAAGTTAACTGATATAATTGTAAATGAATGTCGTAATCCAATGTCAGTAGAATTTAATTTATTAATTTTTTTTTTATTATTAATTTAAAAATTTTAATTTATTAATTTAAAAAATGTTTAACCACAGTGTGGACATAAAATTATACACATTTGGCGTATTTATAACCACGGGGGCGAACTCTTCCGATTGGCTACAATGATTGAATAGAGAATTTAATCACGTGGAAGATATTTATTAACTTACTTTTTTCAATGTTAAGAAATAAATATATAAAATCTTTAAAGAAAAAATACTGTACCAAAAAAATTAATAAGTAAAAAACGAGACAACATAAATATCAAAGTATATAAATAACAAATCAACAGGCATTATAACGGGTATGGCTGAGGAAACAAGAGCAAGATGGAATTAAGGAAGGGTAAAATAAATAAATTTTGTGAGGGAAATCATTTTCAGACGAAGTTAACTTGAAAAAATTTGCTGCTTAGAGGAAGGAGGACTTTTTATGAAAGATGATTTTATCTTTGGGAAAAATGTAATTTTCAGATTTTTAAAAACACTTTTACTTCAAAACTTTAATTTATATTGATAGAAGTATTCTTACGAAACATGTAATTACATTATCATCCATAAAGGTCTACAATTGCAAAAACTCTTGAGGCAATGACAGATTAATGGACGAAATTATAAATATAAATTTTCATTTGGAAATCTGGAAAAGTAGGATACATCGAATATGCCATTAATATTAAAATGTGTTTGGTTTTTAAAATGCAACTTGCGACATTCTATCTTATAACTAACCTATGTAATTTTTACAAGTGTATTTCAAAATTCCACTAAGGCTGCCTCCTGATATATTCGTAGTATATATTTTTAAAAATTCTTATGTATTAAAGTCGCGTGCTTGCATCAAACTTACTTTAGGGTTATTTAAGACCCAAATAAATACTAATATGCAGAGAATACTAAGTTAACGTGCAATAGTTTATTTTAATTGTAATAATTAATTATAAATCTAAATAGTGTTTTTGTGAGATATGTTTAATTTATTTTCGGTTGAGAGTGCAATTATTTGTTCAATAAGATTAATATACAATTGACTATTATTTTGAAAAAAAAAACGACAAATTACCGTATTTTTTAATATATTATTCATTAAATAAGAATATTCTAATTAACATATGTGAATATGTATCTAAATACAAAATATGTTTAGCTTTTCTACGATTTTAATGCACCATTAAACTAGGTAATGAAAAAATAAAATTTCCTGTCACTCATGATTTTAAATTTAATACCCCTTTATGCACTTTATATTTTTGATACAATAATTTCAAAATATCATGAGTCTATAAATTTATAATAAACCATGCAGTGATTTGGATTTTGGCTGAAAAATATATCAAGACTCAGAATTTCAGATTTAGGTTTACAGCGTTTAAATTTTATCAAATATTTTGTCTTATTTTGGTACTTTTTTGGATGAAATATTTCTCCACGTAATTTACGGAACACGATCAATACTTTGCTCATAGACATAACTGTATAAATGAACGACGTGGTCAAGTATGAAATCTCAGTTTGATATCCTAAAGATCGGTTAAATGCGAGTGGGCTCGCGTATTATGTGTTTCGTATCTCTTAAAGTATAAACAGTCATCACTAATTTGAACGAATTAAGTTAGGGGGGAGCATAAAGTAATTTCGCAAATATCTCAGAAACTATGATATCTAGAATCATTCTCGCAGTTTTTCCGCAACTTTTTTGTTAGGTTTCTACAAACTAAGTTTTTTCATAATTATGTTCAGTGAATTTGGAAGTAATTCAGGAGAAACATATTTTCCAACATGTCTCTGAAAATATATTGAAAAACCTAAAATTATACATCTCTGAAGATATACTACGTATAGTTATGAAAAAAACCATTCAAACGGATTCACACTATACATTGAATGTTAAAAAGATTTTATCAGATATTGAATTTGCCTGCTGAAAAATTTCCATATTACTATTTTTCAGAGTTAGCTATTGAGGTATACGGGCTCAATGTTTTCATATTTTGTCTAATTTCAAGTCTAAAATCGAGCGGATTTCGGAGAATACAGAAGCGACTGGCGGACAGGCGAAGGATTGACTAATCTTACAAGGGTCTCATTTCTCGTGTTCACATGTGGGTTCATTTAAATGGCTGTATTAAAATATAAGATAATTCTGTGAAAATGGCATTCAATATAGGCAAATAGGCTTTAACTTCCTCCTAACGGTCAAAACTATGAACTAGATTATGTTTGTATTTCAAAATATGTTTTTATTTAAATTATATACTCCTTTAATTAAAATATACTTTCAACTCACACTTTAACTTTCGTGACCGCTTTGTTTCTTAATGTTATGATATTTTCATAATTATAAAATTTTATGCAAAATATATTTATATATGTATGGCCTAGCTTTATCACCTCAATTATTTAAACGTCTCTATTTAGACCAACACTATATACTCTACTATCCTAGCAAACGTAAAAATCAATGTTGATGGGTTGGTGATAAAGGCTGCAATCGAATAAAAAATTGTCAGTGTATATATTTATTATTTAGGTTTCGAATATACAAATTATCCATGAGTATCAAAAAAGAGTATTAAACAAGAACATTAAAAAACCAAATAACCCAATAATTCATATGCCTTTCCGTGACGTCGAGTTTTTTCTAGTGGAACTATTATTATTTTTACCACGTGTTGCTTGTCATATTTTTTGCAAACGCAAAAACTTTATCACCTTCTCAAATATTAAAAAAAATTGATTCATTGCTATATTGTTTTGATAAACTTTAAGTAAAATTCTAGAAACGGTGTTTTAATCGTAACTTTTAATGAAATAAAGTTTCGAAGATCGCGGAGGAAGGAATATTAATTTGGGAAATTTTCAACAATATCTAAGAAGTAATCAAATTCTAAAAAATGATTTTAGAATTTTTGTAATTTTTTTCAATCAAGACATCAATTTAATTTAACTTTAGATAGAATCGTCAAAAGACCAAGACTCGTTTTGAATTTATTTTGGGTGACTAAATATTAATATTGGAAATGTTTCAAAGTCATTTTTTCGCGTTATTATATTTTTTACAAAATCTCATTTATATATTTAAATTTTTACACTTAAAATTTCTGCATCCGAATAATATAAATGTGTAGGGTATTCAGCAATTACTCGTTTGTTAGAAGTACGTGATACAATAGTTAATTTTTTAAGGTTAATGGAGTAAAAGTTCATTATACGATGAACTTTTACTAAAGTGCGGGTTCAAAAATAATTAATTAGTTTTTTTAAACTTTTTGTTACATCATTTCAAATAATTGCGGCCTAAAAATGCCAAAAAATTGCGGTCTTCTAACTCTACCAGATATAAAATTTGTTACGTAAGAGCGGAACCCGCTCTATGATAGTTTAGTATTTTCTTAGATATTTACCATTACTTTTCAAAACAGTCATCATAAGTGTGTAGTTTCTTGATTTTCCTCTAGATGTTAATAGCGAAGAAATTTATTTTATTTATAAAACAATTTTTAACGTATTTATATTTACATATTATTAACTACAATGTTACCACTTTCTGTCAGACTCTAGCGCATTCTAATGCTCATATCGGAAAAGTGCACAGTTTTGAGAAAGTTTTAATAATTTATCATATAGCACAACTTTTCTATGTAGGAGAAAAAAGCGTTAATATTTCTCTTCGAGGTTCTTATAGTGAGCGATGTGCTTTTGCTATAGCGTCTTTTAATAAAGTCTGTTTGCAATCTTTTGTGCACCAATTTATTTTCTAAACAGACGCATGTTCTGAAATAAATAATTTATAAACATTTCGGAGAAATCTCAATGATTTAAAAATTTGAAATAAATTACAAAAAACCAGCGTTAGTTAAAAGACTTGCTATTATGAGTACTGTCGGAAGTCGGATATGATTGACGGAGTATACGAAGAAGCAAAAAATGAATTTTCTGAAAGGACTGGTATTGACCCTACAATAGCGGCATCATCTAGAGCGCAATACAATCCAACAAAATGCTTTGGTTTGAGCGTAGGCGGAACTTTTTAACAGCTTCTTGGTTTACTAAAGTGTGCAAGAGACTTGTAAATACGATTTACATTTCTTGGTTAAACATATTTTATACGGAAATGATTTGAACCATGCGCCATTAATAAAACATGGAGAAAACAATGAATACACTACAGTGAGATAATTAGCAATATTTTACTTATCAACATTGAGGAATGCATTTTATTAATTGAAAATGTATTTTCTTTTCTAATAGCCACATCAGACTTTCGGATTGCAGACGGTGTTATAGAAATTAAATGTCCCTTTTTTAGTTTCGATTTGCACGCAGATGATGCAATAAAACAAAAAAGTGGTCAAATTTCTACTAATGGAAAGGTAAATTTATATTAATTAAATTTCTTCATAACGTTTGTTTTTTTGCGGCTTCGAATGGCACTAATAAATTTAAATATGAATTTATTCCGAAGGATTACCTATTCTGGAAGGATAACATTGTATCATATTTATTAAACTTATATCGTAACTTTTCCATAATTGGTGGGTTCTAGATTATTGAGATCAATGAAATTAAGAAATCTTTTATCATATCCCATCAGTGCCATGATATTGAAAGCGAGAAACTGAGGATGATCAGAATAAAAGTTTGTCATGTGAGGCCCAGACATATTTGTAGCCATTTCTTCTTACAATTTATATATTAAAAATAAAAAAAACTACTAATGATTATCTAGGTAACTAAGATGTATACTAAATAAAAAGTCTCATTTTAATAAACACAAATATAAAACAAAAATTAAAAAAATGATTTTGCACCTCATCAAGAAGTTATTTTGGAAAAATGACGTAAACTTTACTCGTTTTAGAGTTGAACATGACATCGCACATTTAATTGTACTAAATCAAAAGCTTCGCGAGGAAATTTGGTAAATTAAGTGATTAGTATTTTTCGTGATTTTTAATAATTATTATTCTCATATTTTTGTTTACGCGTTCATACAATATTTTTTCGTTTTTTAATTTACCTCACATATGAGTGAGATCTGTTTTTACGTAGGACACGAGAGCAGGATTCAGTCGTTTGTGGTTTCCTTAGGAGCTCACGCTATGAAATTTTTAAATGCTTCTAAAAATATTTCCACTGCGGTTATTCTATTTTTTGCCTTTTACATTATTGGGGGTTGAAGGTGATCAACGTCGTAATTAGCTACTACTGCCTCGGTAAAGTCGCATGTGAAAGATGAAATAATTGTACCTGGCCTAGTCAAAGGATCAAAACCGAATTAAAATGGGAATAATACTGATATTATTTTGTTGTTTTGACATAATTTTAATAACACAGAGTATATTAATTAAAGACAATGGTTGACAAATAAATAATACATAGGAAATATTCTTTGTTAATAGAACTTAAAGAAAATAGAAATAATACTACATCAGGTAGTTTCATTTAATGGCGAATAATTAATTTCTACAAAAATAACGCCAAATATATTCGATAAATAAATAATATATGAAACTTATAAATCAATCTTAGTTCTAATTGTAACTAATTTCTACCCTATGCGGTATCGGTGATTTTACGACTTGTAAATATTTGTTCTCGAGCAGCGGGATTTTATAAATACGTCTGTACACGTGTGTGGCTGCCGTACAGCGATCAAATATTACTTGAAGGCGAATACGGCAGATATGTATGTAATATGAAACATACTGTATACATATTTGCTACTAAATAAAGCCACTTCAATCCATAATAGTGCAATATGGGTAGATTACAACATACCTAATTTTTTTTTAAATCACACTAATATTTTCTCGAATTTAAAAATTGTCGTGAGTCATTTATTTGGAAGTGCATCAATCTTTATGTTTTATTTCGTAAAGGTAAGAAATGTGGCAATATTGAAAAATAACTTTTGTGAATTTGAATTTATTGACTACGGTTTTATGCGAATGAACTAAATTACTAAATATAGCTAAAAGAGAAAATGATGAAGTATAACACATTTCAATTCCGAGGTCTGTTTTTTTTCTAGTTCAAGATTCTTTACAATTTCGTAAATAAAAATGTTTGCCATTTTAAAATCTTTACCATATATAACTCACCCAAATATATAAGATTACAAAAAACACTACCATCATTTTCTAAGATTAACTTATTAGAATAACTATTAATACGATGTTTTTT
Source organism: Druceiella hillmani (assembly GCA_039881145.1). NCBI lineage: Eukaryota > Metazoa > Arthropoda > Insecta > Lepidoptera > Hepialidae > Druceiella > Druceiella hillmani. Next base: position 2,105,284 of record JAYKKI010000114.1, read on the forward strand.
TAATTTGTCATTTGGATAAATTGATATTTACTTATTATTACTAATATTACTCTAACTTTAATTGGGATTTCAAAATAAATTGCTATAATTTGTTTATTATCTATTATGGCAACACTCACAAAGTCTATAACCAACAATAAGATAATCTTTTCGCAGAGATACTTGTTATTTTTAGAATGGCAGTTGCGATTATTGTTGTATGTATTGTGTGTTAGTGGTTCTTCTTAAATATTTTAGCAGGTCCTATAAGTTTAAACCAATTTACGATAATATTTGTAATTTATTATATTTACACAGCAGGCAACTGTAAAAATATAATATATTCTGTGCATATTATTCGTTTTCAACGAAATAAAATAAATAAATAAAAACAATTAAGTCTGGGAGTAAATTTTAGTAGATCTGGTAGTTTGGTAGATCTTCTTAAAGTGCTAAAAGATTTTTAATACAACTCTTTAAGAAGATCTTCGTGGTGTGAATATGATAAATAATTAGAAATATGGAATTATTGTTCGAATTGTACATAATATAAACACCTACGACTTACACCTCTCATAAATATTAAAAGTTTCAATTTATTTATGAAATGGATTAAATTGCGTCTTTCCGTTTCCCCAAGTACATCATCGAGAAAAGAAAGTTACTGGGATTGCGGAATCATATTTTTTCAGGATCCAATTACATTTTTGTTTACTTTTTCGCTGCAAAATTTTAATCGTTCTTACTCGATGTTTATTACTATTATTAAGCTTCTTAAGAAAAATAATTTTGAAATCTATGTTTCACAATTTTTTTTATTCTATTATAAATATATCTTTAATAAGTGTTTGTAAATGACCCGTAAAATAAAAATAGCACCATCAGAAAATAAATTACCTAATTCGAATTTTTTTTTTGCATCAAAGTTGTATGACGTGTCCAAGAAAATTTTGAAAGCTGGAAATATTTTACGTGCACCTCTTTTTAGTTGCAAATTTAGTAAATAATTTCCAGGACAAAAAATAAATGCATTTTAAATATAAATATTTGCACTATTATGTTTATATAGGTTATTACAATATTCTCATAGTTTTCAAAAAATACAGGTAGCCTGATTTTTTTTTCTCATTTCAATTAAATTCTGTTTCAAAATAAAAAATTACTGCTTAATGTAACAGAGAAGAATTAATATTTTATTAATGATTTATATTTAATTATTTATTTAGTTTGTATTATACTTTCAAAAGGAACACTTTTATACACTGGGTATTAGTTAAGATGTGAGGACAGTGGTTTTCAACAATTATTTTTATTCCTGTTCAGAAACAAGTTTTAAACAAAAATCCTAGTACTTATTAAGTTTCAAACTATGTCTTAAATTATGTGTTATCATGAATAGATATTTTAAAAATATTTGTATTTTTGGCTTATAAATAACGAAAAATTTAAAATATTCAATTGTTTTAAATTCAATGTGTATAAATTATGTAACTTGTTTTCTTTATTGGGACATCATCAAACATTACATAATTTGTTGCAAAAAAACTTTCTAAGATGAAATTTTATAAGAAATAAAAGTCGTCTAATGACCAATAAATATGATACAACGTAGTCTCAAGCATTCTTTGGAATATCCACTTGACACTATTTCATGTTATATACACTTTAAAAATGTAATTTCCAAATAATGCTCTTGATAATAAAAACTTTTACAAACCATTTTTTATTAAATTTCTTAGTACCTAATAATGGTATTTTATATTTGGGTACATTCTTTTTGTAATGATATACGAAATTGACAGAATACTTAGTTTCATTATAAAAAAATCAATGACACTTTACACGGTCGTGTACTTTGACACAACTGCCACATTTTCGCGACACTTTACTACTTAGTGTTGCTTTCTGGAGAGCGCAATTTAACTAAGTATTTCGTAAAGTATCGAGAAGTGAACACGAAATAAACTCTTTTATAACCTGTCTTTCATCGATATCTTCACCACCAACTAATGTATTTCAGCCAGCGACATCAATTTTTTTAAATTCCGAATAAAAAAAATTCAAAGTTTGTACTCGCATCACCTTCGATTAATATGCATTTCTCGTGTACGCACCAGTTTCTTTAAATCTTTCTGAAAATCTAAAAACACGTAGTTCCAATAACGGTAAAAATTCATAATGGCACGGACACGGAATACTCACTGCGTGAGGGTCAATTCGATTTTTTATGTATTTTTTTTTATTAATTTTTTTTATTTTATGTACAAAATCAGTGAAGATTAGTTAGAGAAAACCATAAATTTCTGTTAAAATATTTAATCTATTTTACTTATTACACAAAAGATCAAAACGCAATTTTCTATTAAGTTTACTTTTCTAAACATGCAAAAAATCGTTATTTGTATACGTACTAAAAATGGGATTCATTCAAAGGAATTCAATATTTAAACAAAAAGTTTTTAAAAAGCTCACCGCGCGGGTCCAGTATACTTTTTAAAATAAACTTTTATCAACCGTGTAATGTAAATCATATTAATAAAAATAAACTAAATATCACTTTGAAATAATACTATTTGTTACAAATATTTTTTATTTGAATTGAATTCGCCCTAAAATTATTTTTTTTATGAAGACAATAACTCTTTCGTGATGGAAGTAGTCTATCACTTTCACTATGGAAAACTATTGGCTTAAGATTTCGGTACGTAAGAATAAACAAAATTCGTTTATTCTTACGTTGAAAGAGAACAAAAAATGTTGTCGCTCTTATCCTTAAGACAGAGAAGGTATTTACTGACCCGTATTTAATGACTCGTTAAGACAGAAGATATTTACTGACCCGCCTATTACTAATACACTTGAAATGTTCTATATATTACACCAGATACCAAACTAATATTATAAGTACGAAAATGTAACTGTTGGTTCTTGTTTCACATCACAAAGAAAAGAAAAATTGACGTTTTCTTTTGTAGGGTAAGTTGACAGGATGTGAAATGATACAAGTTACTTTTTATCCCGGAAAAAATTATCTTAATCTTGATTGTAAAATGTATATTTGCTCTTCATTCACGTTGCACCGAAGCAATCGGATGCGAAATAATATCAGCTACGTTTTATCTTGAAAAATCGGATTACCTTAGAAACAGTCTTATTTCAAACTGAAAAAGTACGATAACGATCGCAACGCAACCGATCGACTTGATTTCTTAAAACTCTACATACAAAATATGAACCAGCAAAATAATTTAATACCTATTTTAGAGGTAAATATTTTGATATTAATCGTCATTTGTATTATAAAGTTACAAAAATAAAAACTTTGTATTGAATTTTCCTTAACCATTCTAGATGGCGCTGAATATTTTAATATCTTCCAATAAGTTTGTTACAATAAGTTGTACAAATTATCGAAAGCATTATATTTTCACGATTATTCCAACTACTGTAGATATATCTTTGTGTTAGAACCTGAAAATGTGGTGTGTATAGAGCATCTTACAGTACAATTTAGTGTATACAAAATAAATTAAGTAAATATATTTTTTCGGTGCGGACACTGCGTTAAGCGGGTAGAGCTACTTGAGTTATTTATCTTGGTCGTTGCACCCACATATTGAATATTAAAGTCCTGAGTGAATGGTAAAATTATACCATGTCCCATTTGTACTCATATATAGGTACGAATAATATCAGATATTTTGAAACGATTATAGTTCTTTTCGAAAAATATAAAAGTGGAAGTTTATATTACGTCATAATAACTTTGAATTAAATTAGACCGAAAACAATTTTTTTCTAGTGTTAATAACTTTTTCATGTACATCATTTTTTCATGATTTTTTTCTAGTAATAATTACTTTTTCAGTACATTTTTCATTAGTTTCTTGAGTTTCTTTTATTTTCACAATGGAGCCGCTCAAAGACTCACATAAAGTTATTTTGAAGTAATTACTTCTAAGTTCTAAGTTCGGTCATAAACTCATTCAAGTTTTTTGAATCAGGTTTTCAGATGACTAAAAAGGTGGTAGTTTATACTACTCTTAATTCTCCTTCTAGTAAAAATTTTTTATTGAAACATTCTTAATTTGTTTCTTCGGTTTCTTTTAATCACAATACTTTAAATTATATTGGTTTACGACTGTAAATTAAAGTTGCGTCTTACATAATAATTTAGTTTATTTTATTCGCTAATTCTTTTAGATTAAATTAAAGCTTAGGCTTACAATAAAATATGAATTTGTACAATTAGAATGGGATGAATGTTATGATAATATTTCTAGGCCTATTTAACGATATTAAGATGTTATTATTTTTTTGTTTTATATTTATATTTGTTTCATTAGCGTATTATTCAATATATAAAAATAAGTGTAATTTTAGTCCTGGTATATTTTGATTACTATGAAACTATGTAATTGAAAATACTAGTTCCTAGAATTCAAAGCTAAATGGCAATAATATAATCGTTATAAAATCGTAAAGTCTTCGTACCACTGTGCCCGCTCAGGTTCCATTCAGTTTGAAACCCGTAATGTGGAAATTTTACAGAAAGGCGTTATTAAGTTACGTAAGCAAATAAAACTTTTTTAGAAATGTAATGTTATTAAAAATGACATTGAGTATTGCATAATTTATTCGCGGGCCTCTTTATTTACGAGGTCTTTGAAAATTTAATTGTAAATAGTAATATTTATGAATATGACTTTCAACAAAAAGACATTAGCGTCTACTCTTATCACTTGTATGGTGCCACTCAGAATAGTGAGTTGAATAGTGATTTTAAGTTTATGAAAAGAGGTCTGTGAATTTTTTGTCGTTTTATTGTCTTTGACATTGAAGTCATGAATGTATACAATGATTTGTTTATTGTTGAACGCAGACAATGCATTTTTAATATACTTTCATGTATTTTTAACACATAATACATAAAAATTTTAGCTCTCTGCAGTTCTCCTCCACATAAACTTTAAATATGCCAAATCTGAAATTCCTCCATGCACGCATTATGAATAAAAATTGGTACAAAATTTTCTCTGCACATATTATTATATAGATTCTTAGTAGCTTATTTCTTGTTTTCCTAAAATTATATAAATAATTTTAAATTAAAACTAAATAAGTTGTAAAACGAATTTTCTTCTCTCAGTCAACATACCCTTACGGCATAAATTTAATATCGCCCATAAACACGACTTAAGCGTTTCACGAATAAAAGCACTTCTAGGTGAAGAGATAAGTTTATGAACAGTATTCAAATAAGATGACACAGTTATTGTTGCCAAGTTTTAGTGGCGTATGTATTAATAATTCCATCTACAACATATTCTGCTAACGTAATTGGGGCATCCGTGTTTACTCTCATTGTGTTTTTGTTGTTTGGAAACTTTACATGTTCTGAAACTAATAACATATTTACGCAACTTAGTATTACCTACATGTTATTTAGATTTTACTCACATGTTTGTTCATTTCATCGCTGCTGATTCAAAAACTTGTTTACGGTTTTTGTCACTTGTTTAATGATTCTGTGTTGAATAGCAATTTTAATATTTACGATAAAATATATCGGTGAATTTTTGTCGTCCTGTTTTAGATAATATTTACAAATTTCATACAAAATTTCCTTTTTTAAACGTCCTTCCTCCTAATAAAATATTTTTTTTAAATATTATTGCACAGTCGAAAACAATAATTATATTTCATACATATAATTGTATTAAGAGTTAAAGAAAATGGTAACTGAATGACAAAAGATGAATGAATGAGACAGAGAAACCAACTTCATACTTTGGAGAAGAAGTGGTAATATTCCTTTTGGCTACCATAGGACTAACGCTTCTTCAAATGGAAAAGAAAACTAACGTGCTCAAGGAGCCATGAAATGTCCACCGTAACAATGATTTCCTAAAGTAGTAAGGTTTTGCCACCCTTCTGACCTCTTGCCCTTCGAATATCTTCTGATTGGTTCGGTACACACGAGTAATCAAGACGCAGAACATTTTATAAACAAAGTTACTAAAATTGTTATTCAAAAGCTTAAATAATTTAAAATAAAAGTAAAACAAGAAGAAAAACAAGGCATGGATTACCTCTGCATAAAAGTGGTAAGTAACGATGTCGCTTCAATAATTGAAGATTGGTTTTATTAATTGCATATAAGACATAAATTAACTTTGTAAACTGGGAACTTCGTAAAATGTGTTGTTCATTGGTTGCCAACTTAATATAAAAATGTAAGTAGTGGGAACAAAACGATAGTAGCCAATTTTGTCGTTTTCCTATTGTTGTCCAAATATATACGTTACCGTTCTTTTTTAAATTTCTATAGGGCTGAAATGATTATGAGGATATTATAGATTTTCTTCTAACTTGATGGTAGTGAAATTGGAAACGAATATGCATTATTTTTATTTCTTTTCAAAATTTAAGCTTGTCTATTTAGTGATTAGGAACAATAAAGTCTCAGTTTAATTTTTCTTAGAATTGTTTCAAGTAAGATTTATAATTATGAAGGATAATAATACATGCATTAAATAAATAGAAACAAAAATTTCTTCGAAAAAATTATGTCAGTCTAGTGTCTTTAATAATTTAAAAAATATGTAACTGAGTGCTAATATATTAACGTCACTTAAAATAAAAATAAATATTTTTCATTCCACATTTCTCAGTGAAACAAACTTACCGAATTTACCTTATTTGACTCCTTTATTATTTGATACTGTGAAATTTTTGTGTGAAATAATCACAGGTTTTTCTATATAAAAAAAATTGAAATAAATTATGAAAATATTTTTAGGATCTCAAAACTCAAATAAAAAATCTTAAAGTGGTTCAAATGGTGATGTTAAAAAAATAATAGATTTTAATCTTTACTTCGTAACTCTTAAAAATGTTGTTTCCAATTTACGCTCATAATTGACATTCACTGAAAAGCATTATAAATTTTCCTCCATGCATTCCATAGTTATAAGGATTAAGCACTCGAATAATTCTATGGATCGAGGAATACAAACTTTTTGAAATTTAAACATTTTTAAATTTATAACACCTTTTTGCTTTGTTCAGCTCTTAATTTTTTGTCTAAAGATTCATCAAATTTAAAATGAAATAAAATTGTTCACTCTCAATTTGAAAACTCTATTGAATATAATTTCTGTCGATAGAAGATTCCGTTTCCTAAATCTGACACAGTTTAAGTGAAAATTGGGTACGATCCTAAACATAAAGGTGGCTTTGGTTTATTTAACATATAGGTTAAGAGTAATTGGAAATTTCTTTTTAAAAACACGAAAAAAATATTTTTTTTAATTAAGTATTTATGAATATTACCAAATAATTGATAATTACTGTGTTCATAGGAAAACAATTTCAAATTATTTTTTCCATTAGATCTTGTCATATTTTCGGCACCTAAATATAAATTACGAGATTCCTTGCGATGGGATATATTCATCTCCTATAAGTCCTACGAAATGAATTTCTTGAAGTTTTGTGTCTACAGGCACGTGTTCATATGATATTTTTTGACAGATAAAAGGCTACGTAGTATGACTCTAGAGAATCATAGACTCTAGAGAAAGATAATCACTAAATGCTTGCAGTTTACAATTATTGTTTCAGAAATCGAAACTCTTTTCTTTACTTTAACAATTTTAACCGTTTATATTGTATCCATTTATCTATTTTTGAAAAAGGCTTACATCATTATATACGCAATTGGTTGCTCAAAATATAATGTCACAGGATCTTGTTGCTCAAAATATTGAAGTAGAATTTTTTCTAAAAACATCTATTCCAGAAAAAAAACTAGGCGTTGGTAAGAGCGGGCAATGGTGAAATTATATAATTTATTACTTATCTATCGACACTTGACACAAAAATTCATACTATCCTTAAAATCTACAAAGTATTCAGTGTTAAATGACTGCCAGCATCCGTTGTGATGGACATTCAATAATCTTAAATGTTTTGTTATACTTTGAAAACTATAACAAATATAATTGCAACGCTAATATTTAAACAAAATTTTATTACGTTTAGGTTAGTCAAAGTAATAGATCCCTAAAAATACTCCTGGGCCATATACGCAGATATGAGAGTACATTGCACGTATCTATGCTCGACCCAAAACCATTTAAAAAATGGATGATATAAGGTAAATCCTAAATTTATTCTAGAAAATACACCTGAATCAAATACGAAGATATCGTAAGCTGCTTAAGAATCCTTCGAGTTGACACTATATTCATAGAGAAGGAGTCGTTTTAGATGACTGCGACTATGAATAGATGCTTGCAATATAAAGGCTACATTGACAATAAAACGAGTCGTATATTTAATTAATGATGTTGAGCCAGTAAGGTGATATGTAGAAATATGATATAAATATTCATTGAGAAGTAAGAATAAATTTGTTCCCTTATTTAGTACGTATTCAGCATAGGCATATTACCTTATAAGCCACTCTAAATACAATACCAGAAATATGCCAATAGTCTCACAAGTTTTTTTATATATTTTAAGTTAGACTAAGAACTGAACAATTAATATTCAGATGTAATCAATAATGGTCATTAACGCTATAAATTGATGGAGTTGGAAATTATTTTAAACAGCAAAAAACAGAATCCGCGGTTTTTTAAACTTTCAAATCGCTATCGCTGTCAAAGTTTTCTTTTATATTTAATTGGTTGCCCAGTTATGTAATATAGACTGTAGGCATTTATTATTCTCTCGTCATTCCAAAAGTCCTTGCGCTTAGTTACTTACTATATGGGTTACATTTGTCATGGCGCCAAATTGCTGTCTCGATAAATTTTTTGCAGCTTATATATTTAAAAAGTACTCTCCAAATACAATCGGGGGCAATAAAACTGTCAAAGATATTTTTACCATCGGTCAAGATTTTCTTTCGCATCCAAAGGTGTTGTGGCAAAAGTCTCTACTATTAAAAAAGCCATCGCAGACACTTTCCTCATCATACCGATCGCATAGACCCCCAAGCATAAGCCACGTACATCAGATGTATAAATGGATAAATCATTAGTAGAAATGCGCTTGCGCAAAGAGAATTTTGTATTTGTCGATTGCGCATGGGTACAACTACACAACTGCCTCGAACCGCAGAGTCGAAAGCCGTTTAACTATAAAAGTATCGTCACCACGGATGAAGCCGTTCGATTAGAAAATTGTCAGCACAATATATTTACATTAGATATATTATACATTACAGCTCAAGCCAACAAGTGACCAACGAGAAGATAATGACCACCATCTAATGGGCTCCGGCTCTTGAATTAGATTTTCGAGAGGAATTTTTCTATTATTTGACATATTCTGGCGAATGACTTTTCCAATTGTTAAGGAAAAATGAACTCCTACGTTTCGCAACTTTGTTATATTATGTCCTTTATAATTACGTCATTGTCGTGTTACTGGTGTCAAAGACAAGCGCAAATATTGTATTGAAATTCCACTTAATTTATGGGGTGGGATACTAAACAAAAAAATCGGTCAAGTGCTAGTCGGACTCATATACAAAGGGTTCTGTACTACTCAATAATAACGATAAACTTATTTGGATACAATACGATATATTTTGATTTTTGTAAGTATACTTTTTTTTAATTAGAGCGGTTCAGGGATGATGACTTTAGAAGTATGTACCTTATCTTGTCAACATTTATTGATTTAAACAAATTTAATAATAATTAACGTTAAAAGTAAATTGAATAATAATTTATATTATTTTATTTTAAGGTAAACATAGTTTATATAACGTATTATATATATATATATATATATATATATATATATATATATATATATATATATACATGAATATATTAGACTTAGCACTTATGCAATTTGGTCACTTTCACTTGTTAATATTTTGAAAGAAAGAATTAATATTTATTCGTGCACAATATTTTTTGTGTTGGCAGAAAAAATAAGTTTTCTTTTTCTCAGTGAAGAAAAATAAAGCCATTGCAGCGGTCGGCAACAAAAATATTACACATCTCAAAAACTACAGAACATTCCTTATTCAAGCCAATTTTCGTTGCATGTGTATTTTAAGTTCTAGTACTCTAATTTTTTTAAAAATTTTAAACACGTTAGTTGAAAATTTGGAAAGTTAGAAAAGAGAAGACATTCTTAACACTTAAGAAACCATGCTATGCTCACCAAGTATTGACGTACATAAAACAGTTATCTTTAAACCTCTACGACATATATATTTTTAAGCCCTAACTTCTAATACCTCATAAGTTCACGTGCACTGAATTTTTCATCCTTTTGTTACATGTATGGAATGCCACCCCTAATAACATTTTTTTTTCATAATTCCACTATTTTATTCTATGGCTAGTCGTGGCAGACACCTACCATCCAAATTATTTCTACCTATTGCCAAGAGTCGACGAGTAAAATGACTATAACATACGAACAGGCAGATGGAGAAACAAACAGACGGGCAGAATGATAGGAAAAATGTATAAGAGTTTCATATTTGCCGTTAAAAATATGCCCCCTCGCACCTCTATTACCAAAACTGTTAATTTGAAAATTATGAAAAAAATAATATCGCTGAAAGTTCACTGGAAAACTATTGAGATTATTCTAACTTCAAAAGTTTTTGAAACATTTACTTCGTTTTTATATCTACGAAACACTAAAGATTAGACACTAAACATTTTTGCGGTGAAGAATATTGATTTTAGTAAATATTTTACTATGTATAATATTTATACTCACATGCATAAGTGCCCACACATAAACATATATAAATAAATGCTGATGTGTAGATGTAACCGTCATAGTGCTCTACAGAATTTTATATCATCAGATTGCGTCGATTATGCTAGATTGGAATACAGTAAGCATTAAGATTGATGCATAATTTATCTAAAATTACCAGTCCATTCTCATTTATAAAGTTAATATTTGTTTAATTATTCCTTTCTTTCCCAAACGAAATAATAATTTAAAATAGCGAAATAATAATTTAAATTAACGAAATAAAATAATAATTCAAATCATTGAATACTAAAATGTTATATGTATAATAATAATGTTTGAATAATAATTTTTGGACGGAGTAAGAATGAAATTCTATTTTATGAACTCTCTAAATTTAATCTCATATTTATATATTTTTTTCTAATCTTAGTCTCTCAAAATTAAATATATACTAGGAATTATACTTATCGAAAAATTATTTAGCGCTTAAGAAAACTTAATTTTCATTTGAATTCCTTTATAATTCCTTTGTCAAAAAAAATCCGCTGAATAACATAAAACATAACCTAACTGTTAATTATCACGTTTCTGTAATATGAAGAGTATTATCACCAAGATTTTCACTGCCACTTTTAAATTGTGGTGAGAAAAAGAAATTAAACCCGATCTTTGACCTCGATACACTAAATAACACCCCTGCATAAAGTGTATAAAAATTACATGAAAAATTTATATTATCTTGGACACCGCACAAAGGGCTTAGCCGGATAAGTACGAGGCGGTCCCTAAATGGGAACCTATATTGAAACAAATGTTTTAATATTGACTTGATGTAAAAACACAATTTACTTTTCGCGGCCGCGTTCCGCTTTGACCTTGAGATATGGGAAAAAATAACCGTACGCATAATTATTATTCAAAGAGACATATCTCAAAAACTAATTAAGCTAGAGAGATAAAGCTATATGTAATTTTTTTAGATGTTTAGAATTATTTTCCATATAAAAAATTAAATAAATAATAATTTTTTTTTCTGGTCTTCTAAAACTTCACTAACTAATTCTTTATGTATAAGAATTGCGTGAGAATAAAGTTGGTGCAAATATAACTTCGAAAAAAAAAACCATAAAATGTGTTGCGGTCCTTGTAGTGTAAAGGTATCAACATAATTTTACCTATGTACGAGGCAGCGCCAAATTTGAAACAAACAATTTCCGACCTATTATCACGCCGTTTAGTATATCTTATGTCTTGCCAACATCGCATTGTCGTTGTTATTGCTCTGGGTGGTAGCTTGTGATTTGAATTTTGTAGTATTTATTTTATTTCAACATTTTTAAATTAGTTACTGTTAAACTAAATTAATATTAATGATTTTGGACAAGTGCAAAAACTGTAATAAGTGCCTTGTAATAATATTAGTTATGAAAAATCAACAAAATATATCGAATTAGTTCATTATACACTCTGTGAAGTTGCACAAAATACACTGATAAAATATTATGTAATATAATTTGTAAAGTTAGCTAAAGATTATCGTCCGTGTAGCACTTTAGTTTAAGGGGTTTTTATAATACCTATTTGAATAATATTACGCGTATGGTTATTTTTTCCCATATCTCAAGTTCAAAGTGGAACACAGCTGCGAATAATATATTAATCGTGTTTCTGCATCAAGTCAATATTAAAACATAAGTTTCGATATTAGTTCCAATTTGGGGGCCGACTCCTCATATTTATCTGGCTAAACCTTTAACACTAATTTGATGGTAATCACCTAAAAAAGTCAGCGGCAAATTACTAATAGAAGAACATGAAGATGCGAATATCTCCAATGAGAAAGTGAACTTACTCTTTGGTCACTGGATATGTAACTGACAAGTTCTTGATTTTACAAAAAAAAGAGTTAAATGTTATTGTCTAAAAAATATCCTGCCCACTTTAGTAATTCTTTGTTGCTACAGATGTCAATGAGAGAATCCAAAACTAACGGTATTTTACAAGATACAAAGTTACGAAACAGTATTTTCTTTACAAATAAGGTGAAAATTTTATATTACTGAAAAAAAAAACATAATTTGCTGACAAATATAATGAAGCAAGGTATTACTTTGAAAATTTTATCAATTGCAAAACAGCTTTATCCTTACTAATCAACCTCAATATTAAAAACTAATTAGTCTTAAAGCGCATTGATCAGAACATTAAAAATTAATTTCTCATGAAACGATGTTGATATGCTTATCGATTAACGTAAAGATAAAAAGGAAAAACATTCATTTATCATTGCCGTAAAACTTGCATTATTTAAAACAAAAAAACAAATCGCTCCACTGAAAAAGCTTCAAATAAACTTCGATCACTTCGTTAAAGAACCTAAAACTGACAATGCTTTTTAGTTCAAACGGCCGTTGCGATGTTGGGGCCACAAATTTTCTATGTGGAAATTGAACCTAATCCCCTCCTATGACTGCACACATTATTCAGTCGGCAACCACTGGCCTTTGTTAGTGCCCTAATGACTTACCTTGTTAGCTTTAACAATACGTCAAATATCAGTTTACAAATAACCATCTTGCTTTTACAAAAAAATGGCAGGTATTTTCTTTCGTAAAGTTGTAGCAGTAAAAAGAGTCAGTGCATATTGTGAGTGGTTACTTACTATTTGTTAAACCAAGTTTTTGTATAATAGGAATATCGGTACTCTTTAAGCTTATCAGAATTCCCCTTAAGCCCTTTAAGCTTAACGTCTTCAAGTATTAAGAATAAATAAACTCTGGATAAAGGATGTTGGAGGTAGTTATGTACTACAAAACAATATGAAATTGAGAACAGTTACTATATGCAAGACGATTAATCGTATAGAAATACATATATACATAGATATCTTTAATACTCACTCTCGTCGTATTTCTGTATCGCTGCATATTTTGATATCAAACGATATGGCATGAAACAGAGAAAGGGAAAAAATGTGAAATAATATTGAATCTACATATTAAAGCTAATTTCATATAAAATTCCCATTTCCGTTTCATTTGAGGTAATCGTACTGGCACCACCGTTATTAAACACAGTAAGAAGTGTCAAATTAACAAGGGTCTTTCCGTTTTCCACATTAACCTGCTTTGACATATGTGAATAAAGGAGACTAGAAAGAAGGGGAAAATGAGGAATATCGGTTTGGCGTCGCTAAAATAAAAATTTGTTTTAGAGATTATTTTCTTTCTCATAATACCTATAATACAACACTGAATACGAACAATAATACATTGTTTTATTCAATTCCACACATTAATCGCAAAAAATAATACAAACCATACACTAAGAATCTGAATCCTTTAACTACTTCATTCAGTAAATTATTTTAATGTTATTTCCCGAACCAAAATTTTCATGAAAATAAGGAGTCAATTTAAAAATTTTTGTGATTGGCCATAATAAATACATTCATCCAGGACACTAATACACCATTATTTTTTATACTTAAAAAACCTGCATTATCAATATATTTAATCAGTAAAATTCCAGTACAAAATAACGATATTGAAACCCCAATGATCAAACCTGAGATTCACTGTAATCCCATAAACACCGAGGATGATATATGTTTATTTACTTCGAAAATAATATGTAGTAAAAATATTAAATAACATCATCTTACAAAGAGATCCTCTCGGCAAAGTCCAGTTTATTTTATTTATATCTAGTCTTCTGAGAAAATTTGATATCACCAGATCTGAAAGCACTTTAAGTGTGTCCGCTCATCATATAAGAGGGAAATGCGATGTCACCAAATGAAACTTGCTAAGCGTTCACTACACTCCACTTGTATCCGTAACGCGCAGGCCGACTTATGGGCATCATATTTCTCCTGTACATTTCCTGATTTTCTCATTTTATGTAGGATAATTATTTGATAAGGCAAAAAACTATGGAGAAAAGTTCCGGAACGTCGTCACGGATGATAGTTTAGGGGATATTATTAGTTGGACGACAGAACGAAGTATCTCGTATATCTATTTCTGTTTAACTTTTCTCCAAAGTCACAATCAAAGCGAAACGAGTCGATCTAAATAAAAGGCCTCATTATAACCTTCAGCAAAGAAGCACAACTAAAAGAAGTCCAGTCAATATAAAGGAAAAGTTGTAGTAACAATGATAAAAAGAAGTACGTATTTGACCACGTATAAATTGGTATCCCGCAATCACGTCAATAAAATATCAAATTATACATATTTTATAATTTTTTATGTTCCAGCCACATGCGCCACAAAGGTGCACGGTAGCTGAATAATGATTCTAATACCCTAACAGATGGACTCACTTCTACGATTCGTCTCGTGTATTCTTTTAAATGAAGTGTTGAAAACAAATTGTATTAATTCATATGAACTTATCATAAATAGTCCAAGAATCTGACTCGTCGTAATTTCCATCTGCGTCATTTCTTATTATTTAATGGGTTATGTTAGTTCCACATATAATGAAGTGGTGGTACTTAAATATTTAATTTAATAAATTAATAAAAATATAATTGTAGTTTTGATAATGGGGGTCGGGTATACAAGTTTAAATATTTATTTTGATTACTGTAGATGATACTTTGACATTTATATTTCATATTAAATAACAACAAAACGAAATATATATATATATATATATATATATATATATATATATATATATCAGTTTCTAATAGTAACTCTAAATAATATAAACATAATTTTAATATTGAATATATTTGGCGTTAATTTTGTAGAAATTCATTATTTACAATTAAATGAAACTACGTGATGTAGTATTATTTCTACTATCTTTAATTTCTTTACCACGACCTAGGTTTCGTTGTATTACAACATCTTCAGGTGGGATATTAGCAAAGATTAACTCTTAGGAACAACCAACAGCATTTATATGTTTCAAACACAATAGCGGAAGACTGCTTTGTGCGGATTTTTCCATTGTTTATGTTAGTGAGTTTATTGCAGGGGCGCAGACTAGGTTTTATTATATTACAGAGAGTTATACAATATACTAGTATTCTAGTTGGGGTAATAAATGCAATTGTTGTTATTATGTGAAGTTATACAATGCAAACTTTAGGGTGTATGTAATAAAATTAAATGGAAATTATTGTCGGTAATATATTTGTACAAAAGCAAGGGTATTTGAAAGTAAGGCCAAGATAAAACACTAATTTTACATATCTTATTATCGGTAATATATTTATACAAAAGCAAGGGTATTTCAAAGTAAGGACAAGGTAATACACTAATTCTACATATCTCCGATTTTGTGTATCCATATATTTATTTATTTATTTATTTTATTTTTTTTTTTTATTATTTATACTTATATTTATATGTGTATTAGTGCTGAAACAATTTCCAGGGTATCAATGTTTTATATTTATATTATATCTAGAAGATATTAAGAATGGGTGATGATATTATATTTAGTTGTTCATTTAATATATTGACCTTGATATCTTTTTTATGTCTGTTTATTTCTAATGTTTCTAGGATATTAACTTTATTGCCTTTTGTATTTATTTGTAATATATAGGGGGCATTATCAGTATGGGGGTGATGGTTAGACTAGAATACTATAATACTAGTATATTGTAGTATATACTAGTATAGTGTAGTAGTTGTAAGTATTTTATACTAGTATATTGTATAATACTAGTATATTGTGTAGATCGACTAGAATACTAGTATATTGTAACTCTCTGTAATATAATAAAACCTAGTTTGCGCCCCTGCAATAAACTCACTAACATAAACAATGGAAAAATCCGCACAAAGCAGTCTTCCGCTATTGTGTTTGAAACATATAGACGCTGTTGGTTGTTCCTAAGAGTTAATCTTTGCTAATATCCCACCTGAAGATGTTGTAATACAACGAAACCTAGGTCGTGGTAAAGAAATTAAAGATAGTAGAAATAATACTACATCACGTAGTTTCATTTAATTGTGAATAATTTTAATAGTTTAAGATGACAGAATAATATTTTAAAAAAATAATATTATTTCCATCATTTAATGTTTCATTTTAATGTGCAGGCTGACTTATCAGCGTGATATTCCTGTTATATTTTTCTTTAATTTTCTCGTTTTTAGTTACGAAATTGCAGCAGTGCAAAAAGTGGAAAATCGCCCAAGTGCGAGTCTGGCCTGCCCATCTTTAATAATATATTAAATACTATAAATAAAGTGATTTCTCTTCGAACATAATTGTTTGAAGTTAAATTACATTGTTTTTAATAATTCACCACTAATATTGACAAATATGCGCTAACACGGCAATATTAAATAATACCCAATACAATTATATACCACAAACATATAAAAATTATGACAGCTAGAAAAATAGTTATAATTTTACTGCAGTCTCTTTGAATACTTCTGGAAACCCCGTTTATGTTTGCCTTAATTTAGGTTCTAAAATTTCAGAAATAACAGGAGGAGGATATATTTTTTTTACATAGCTTTCTTAACACCTCTGATGATTTATTACCTAAAATTTTGAAAAATATATTTCAAGAACTTTATACTTGGTCATATCAAAGGATAAACTATACTATGAATGGCATTAATTTTTTTGAGTGCTTGATTTGCCTCTCTTCCTCCTCCCCAGGTTCCCTTAAAAATATGTTTGATATTTTTTAGTTAATATGGCTTTTGATTATGCCAAACTTCAAGTTCAACGTCAAAGAGTTTTTGAGAACAACAGTTCTGGCAGACGGATTCTCCCTTCGAGATGTAGAATCCAAAAAATAAGGGATAGGTTATTTACTGTCATCCAAATTAATGTTATCGATAATATTTTTGAAGCCTACTTTTATCGTTTTATTACATTTTACGGTAAGTGTGCCATATACATATTCTGCAACATGTTCATTGAAAAAAATGAGACCCTCTCACCATTACTCATATCCCTCCTCTCAGAAATTTAAAATGTGGCACTGTAATGAAACGTATTGATTTGCATATATTATATAACAACCGCTTAATAAATTTCAATAAATAATATTTGCGTAAAAATTGAAATGGCGGTTAAGGAAGCAGAGGATTGTTTAACAGTTTTTTATTTGCACAACCTTAAGATAATTTAAGGTAATTTATACCTTAAGGTAATTTATAAGCGCAGTTATTTTGTTTAAACCAAATAGAGTTTTAAAAATGCAGTTTAATGATATAATAATACACTGATAAATTATAACAATTTAAGAATATTACAGTATAAATAAAAGTATTTATTGTCATTGACCGTGTATAAATTTAATATAAATAAATTGACTGAATTAGCAATTCCGTTCCCTTTATTATTTGTTATAAAACTGGCTGTAAATTATAAAAAAGTTATTTCAAATTATCAAAGTGTTTGATAAATTTCACTTCCATATTATTTTTACCAACGTCTTTCTAATATGTACTTTAGGAAAAGCTATTATTTGAATAAATTGTACATTAACGTAAAAGAAAATTTTGTTTAATGTCGTGTAACAACGAAATAAACAACGATAATGAATACAAAGACACGTATTCGTGTAGCTGTAATTTTTATCACTAACAACAATTACGTGTCTTGTAAAAAATTAAGAAAATAGATACGCATGATATTTTAATCAAATATATCTCGTACCTTGTTCTACTTCTATATCAGGTTTTAATATGTAGTTCAATATGACTTGAGTAAAATTAACCTTATCCAAAATTTGTCTAATTAACATGTTGCGTTTTGTTGAACACATGTTATTTTATTTTCATTTTGTTATTATCATTCCATTACCATTGGTGTTATTCGTTTTAATGTTTCAAGCTAAAAAAGTGAGTACATTTTCAAAGATTAATTTTGGTCGTCAAAATACTGAATCATTTTGAATTTTACAATTGACGGAAAAGACTGCATTCAACAGTTAAATAATTTATTTAAACTTTTATAATGACCTTTATTTAAACAAATTCGATAC
Organism: Druceiella hillmani; assembly: GCA_039881145.1. Classification (NCBI taxonomy): domain Eukaryota; kingdom Metazoa; phylum Arthropoda; class Insecta; order Lepidoptera; family Hepialidae; genus Druceiella; species Druceiella hillmani. Next base: position 2,123,987 of record JAYKKI010000114.1, read on the forward strand.
TTTGACATCTTTTGAAGTTTGAGCTATGTAACATTTTTTTGTGATAAGGCATTAAAATATTCAATAAGCAATTGAAAGCAGAAATTCAGACTTATTTAAAAATGCTGAATTTGGCCCACATTTTTAAAGACGTTTTGAGACCACTTTTATTGAGCACGCAGAACAGCGAAATATTTAATGACATTTCAATGGCGGTTTACCAAAAAATTTCTCATGTCATATATTTAATAGAAAATCGATTGTTTTCATTTTATGGGTTGCATTATCTTTTTCCAAGCAAATAATTTCGGAATTATGTTAATTGTTAGTCTTTGTACGATTTGTTCCAGATTTAACGAAAGTCTTGGATATTTCTGAAATGGATTTTAAATTCTATTTCGAAAAATGTGCGGTTAATGGCTCGGGAAAATATGACTGGGCCAAATGAATACAAGCAAAATTGTCTTTAAAATAACCCAAAATGACGTAATTTAATTAAGATGTACATGAAAAAATATGATAGCAAAAAGAGTAATCAAATTCAGAAATATTATTATTGTTTATGAATTATGATTTAATAGAATATAGGAAAAATATATAAACTATTACTAATGAGTTTAAGAAATTAGAGAAGTTGTTTAAGATAAATGATTTCTCTTGCATTTTCCTTACCGACTGTCGGACTTGGTATAGATATTGGCAACAGCATGGTAAATTGATATGCTTTTCTTGTAATATTTATAATTTAGGTTTGTAAGTTAAGTCTTTAGTAAATAGCTGGATCTCTCTGTCATATCTCTGTCATGCACGAATAATTATTTTTACAGTTTTTGGTTAAATCACTTATATATCGATAACAATATAATCAGATTTAATGATATGATTTGAAGAGTAGACGACTTACTTTATGACTACTTGTATGATATACACATACTTATATATTTTTATACACATATTTATAAGTATTCACATATTAAATTGAAGCCCCTAATGTCCATAAAGGATAATACCTATTCGATTATTCCAAACGATTTATAGTGTATGTTAGACCATTATAACAAGGAAAGAAGAAATTCACCGCAATAATATAATAGATAGATAAAAAATGTGATGTGCAGTGTTTGAGTTAAAAATAAAAGAAATATTTATGATATCATACGGAAAACTCACAATACTATAATTTTAACATGCTTTGTTTGATAAGAGAGTGGAATGGAAACATCCCAAAGGCATTCTGTTTTTCAAGGTGAAACTAGAAATAATTATTTGACGTTGTACTGAACACTAAAATAGACTAAATTGGACTGCTCATCTCGTTCGAACAGAGGGTTCAAAACCCCACAAAGAATCTATTTGACTAAACCGAAAGGGCAAAGATAAAGAGGAAGACTAAAGATGAGTTTTGAAGATGCGGCGAAGAAGGATTTTGGGGTGCTGAAAGTCCGTAACTGAAGATCGTTTGTCACACAGAGGGTTGCATGAAAGTCACTTCAAAGGAAAGCCTTTTGGTTCTAGCTACTGATGATGATAATGATTGGACACTAACATGGTTTTCATCCATTTTTTTTATTTTTGGACTTTAATAAACTTCTGATATATTCTAATAAGTTAAAATACAAATATAAACAAATAACGTTTATTCTCAAAAGTTTCGGGTAACTTCCAAATGTGATTTGGAAAGTGTATTTTGAATGACTTTTTTCTACTTACAGTAAGCATAAAAATACATTTTAATTTGTTTTAAAACATTGCAAATAACATCTATATTTAAATCATTGCAAATAACATCTATATGTAATCTGACACATATAAATTGGTGCCAGGGTAAAGAAATCAATAAGATTTTAGTTTTTTCAATGGCCTAATAATCTTTAATTATAATTAAAAAAGCCGAAGTTAAATACTAAGTCAAGAAACATTTTTATTTGGTTATTACTAATGTTATATAATTTTGTATCCAAACTATGTATCTAATGAACCTATTTATCGTTACATGTGCTGCACTGCAAACTAGAACTGACATCATTCAACGCGAAAGTCTCACTATCTCCATCGTGGCGTTTCGAAAAAGTGAATCTTCAATACGTCAGATCATCTTACATTATACATATCTTGAACGTCACTGCCAATGTTCAATGTTACAGCGGTCAAGCGGTTGGAGGACGATGACTTTAGAAGTACGTTCCTTTTCTTATCATCCCCTGTTGATTTCAGTAAATTTAATAGCAAATTGAATAATAATTGATTATTCAATTTGTTATTAAGTGATAACAAATAAAACAAGCCTGTCTTAAATCAGTCATTTATATAATGATTATATATATGACTGATTATACATATATATACAAATATTTTATTTCTGATATATACATATATTTTTTTTCAGAATACTAAATACAAATAAAATAAACAGGACATTGCCGGGCTGACTTTGTGAGATGACGTTATTTAATATATATACTAGATCTTATTTTCGATGTAAGTGAACATATGCCATCACCGTGATTTATGGGATTACAGTGAATCTCAGGTTTGATCATTGTGGTTTCAATATCACTTTTTGCATTGAATCTATCAGAATCCTACCAAGATATTTAAATCATTGTGGAATATCAATGAGTAATCTCCGAGTTGTACCACGTATCTTAAAAGATGTCAGACGGGAGATTTGTATGGTAATTTGCTTTGGTATTTGTTAATATTAATGACTGCTGACAATAATAATCGATTCTTTTTAAGCACATCATCACTTATAGCGGAACTTAGCTGTATACATGAAGCTGAATATGAGAGTTTTTAGTGAGCAAATAATAAGCACTAAACTGCTACGAAAATATATAAGCAAGGATATAAAGGCAAAGAAATATGAACTACTTGTTTTTATGAATATAGGCTTGGTCCGTCATAAGTAACTTCCTAATAATCTTCTGAATCTGTAGTCTGTTAACATCAAACATATTATTATACAAGTAAGTCTGTGCAAAAATAAGCCAAAATTGTGAGAAAGAAACATTTGAGAGAATCTAATAGTTAATCTGTGTTTACGGTGGCAATAGTTTACCGCGAAAAAAACTATAGTCAAACCTCTTTAGGCTAAATTCACTAGAGTTTCATTTCCGAAACTGTGAGCCCCAATTATATTCCTAATTTCTCTATTGTTTCTATTACTATATCGCATCGTATTTTAGTCAAATGGTAATATTTATCAATGAATGGAGCAATTTTGTTGTACATACATGAAGTTTACAGTCTTTTTACATTTATTCTTATCGCTTCAATATTGCTATTTTTTTCCGAAAAATGGACGTTTCTGAGAAGTAATTTATTTTTAAGATGTATTTAATATTATTCTGTCAATATATAGTCAAAAATCGTTTATAGTAGCACATTCTATTTCTCTGTTTTTTTGTAATGACTCCTTTGATGTGAGAAAATATCATAATAGTAATACAAGAACAACAGGTTTTCTTCATAAGAAAATATTCGGATAGCAAATATCGTCAAAGGAAATATGAATGTTGTACATAAAACTTGTCGTTTATTTTCGGTAAAGTTTAGAATTGATTACAGTGACATACTGTAGTCCCGGTAAAGTTGTCGTGGGACGTATTTTTAAATAGAGTTTTATGGTGTGATAGAACAAAACTTTCGGTAATACTTTTATCGGGCAATTTGTCAAGATTTTATGTGGTGTAAAAAGTTACTAGCAAATAGTTACTATAATGGCACTCTTTACATACAATCAGGGACAATGAAACTGTCGAAGATATTTTACCATCGATCAAGATTACGCCGATCGCATTGATTCCCAAGCATTAACTGCGTACGTCAAATGTACAGACAAATAAGCCATTAGTAGAGATGCGTTTGATAATTTTGTATTTGTCGATTGCGCATGGGTACAATTACGCAACCGCATCAAACAGTAAAACTAAAAGTTTAACTATAAAAGTATCGTTATGACGAATGGAGCCGTTCTATAATTAAAATGTCAGTATAATCTAAATAGCTCAAGCCAACGACTGGTCAATGACAACATAGTTGTCAAGATCTAATGGACACCGACTCTTGAATTTGATTTTCGAAACGAACTTTTTTATTATTTTACATCTTCCGGAGAGGGATTTTTCCAATTTTGAAGAAAAATCAACACGTACTTTTTGGAATTTTATTTATATTATGTGCTTTATAGTTACGTTCTTTTCTTGTTACAGCTGTGAACTTTATAGGACATTTAGAGGAGAAAATATTGTATTGAAATTCCATTTACCTTATGGTGTGGGATATAAAAAAAAACTGGCCAAGTGTAAGATAACTTACACACGAAAGGTTTCTTAGCAACTTATTGAATGCAATAAGATTTTTGGATTTGGAGGTACAGTTTGGTAGTTAAAGCGGTTGGAGGACGATGACTTTAGAAGTACGTACCTTTTCTTATCATCCCCTCTTGATTTCAATAAATTTTATAGCAAATTGAATAATAATTGATTTAATTTTATTTTTAGTTAAATTTATTTCCCAAATATAAGACAAATGGAACAAGCCTGTCTTAAATCAGTCATATATATAATTTTATATATATATATATATATATATATATATATATGACTGATTATACATATATATACATAAATCTTATTTCTGATATATATATATATGTTTTTTTTTCAGAAGACTAAATACAAATAAAATAAACAGGACTTTGCTGGGCTGACCTCTCTGTAAGATGACGTTATTTAATATATATACTAGATATTATTTTCGATGTAAGTGAACATATGCCATCATCGGGTTTTATGGGATTACAGTGAATCTCAGGTTTGATCATTGTGGTTTCAATATCGCTTTTTGCATTGAAATTGTACAGAACAAATGTGTTGATAATGTAGGAATTTTTAAAGTATCATAAATAGTAGCGTATTAGTTTACTGGATTAATGTATATATTAATGCCAGTCGTAAACAATTCTAATTTGACTTTTTATTTTCACAAACATTTTGATTTGGGAAGCTCCATCAATATAATTTATTGAAATGGGAAGTTAAAGAATTCAGATTATTAGTTTGAGTTTTTTTATGGGATAAATATACGGAATTGAATCGAGAAATGTTATATTATTGTTCAAAATGTAAAAAAATTGTCTAATACGAGGAAGTGAAGTGTAGATAATTTCACCTCCACGACTTCACAAAACACAATACCTGCCTTTTTTGTGAAAGCAGGAGGGTGACTGATATTTCACGTACTGTTAAGGGTAACAAGGTGGTAATTAGGGCACTAACAAGGAACGGTGGCTGCCAACTGAATAAAGCGGGGCAGTCGAAAGAGGGGATTAGGTTCAAATTCCGCATAGAAAACGTCCGGCCCCTACTACGTAAGAGGCGTTTGAAATAAAAATCATTGTCCGTTGTATGTTCTTGAGCTAAGTAACCCAAGTTTGTTTGAAGTTTTCTATGGCGGAGCGATTTGTCTTTTTGGTTTTAAGTAATGCAGGTTAAACGACGATAATAAATCAATATTTTCCCTTTTTAGTTTCAAGTTAATAGATAAACATATCAGCGTCTTTTACACGAGAATTTTCAATGCTCCGAGCTTTAATTAGCTTTTAACATCGAGGTTGATTTGCAAGGACATAGCTATTTTGCAATTGGTAAAACCTTTTTTTGTTATATTTTTTAGCAAATTATATATACCGTCAGTAATAAAACATTTTCACTTCATTTGTAATGATAGATACAGTTTCATAACTTTGTATGTCATAAAAAAAAGTTAATTCTGAAATCTCTCATTACATCGGTAGCAAATAGTTGCTAAAGTAGTTAACAACCTTAACAATACGTCAAATATCAGTCACCCTCCTGCTTTCACAAAAAAATGGCAGGTATTGTCTTTTGTGAATTCGTGGGGGTGAAAATATCTATACTCCACTTCTTTGTAAAATACACTTTCGGTTTCACACTTTGAACAAAAACACAACGATTCCATATCATTTTTCTATTCAATTCCATACATTTATCGCGTAAATAAATACAAGCTAAAAATGCGAATTCTTTACTTCCCAATTCAATCAATTACATGGATGGTGCCCCGAAAAAAAATATCGTGAAAATAAAAAGTCAAATTAGAAGTGTTTATGACTGGCATTAATATATACATTAATCCAGTAAACTAATACGCTACTATTTATGATACTTTAAAAATCCCTGCATTATCAACATATTTAATCAATACAATTTCCATGCAAAAAGCAATATTGAAACCATAATTATCAAACCTGAGATTTGTAGGATAATTATTTGATAAGGCAAAAAACTATGGGAAATTTCCGGAACGTCGTCACGGATGAAAGTTTGGGGGAAATTATTAGTTGGACGAGAGTATGGAGTATCTCGTTTGTCTATTTCTGTGTGACTTTTCTCTAAAGTTTCAATCAATGCGAAACAAGTTGATATAAATAAAAGAAGTTAATTATATAACATTCAGCGAAGTTGCACTTCTAAAAGACGTCCAGTGAATTTAAAGGAATAGTTGTAGTAACAATGATAAAAAGTAGTGCGTATTTGACCACGTATAAATTAGAATCCCGTAGTCACGTTAATAAAATATCAAATTATGTACATTTTTTAAATTTTCTATGCTCAAGACATATGCGCCAAAAAAGGTGCATGGTAGCTGAATAATAATGCTTATACCCAGACAGATGGCCTCGCTTCTGCGGTTTGTCTCGTGTATTATTTTAGTTAAGTATTGTAAAAATTTTTTTTAATTCACATTAGATTGTCATAAATATATCAGAACACTAACTCGTCGTAATTTTTATTTGCGTCATTTCCGAATATTTAAGGGACATGATAGTTACAGAAATGATGATGTTGTGGTAATAGAGTACCTAATTTCACATGAAAATATTAATGAAAATTTATTTTTTTATTTATTATTTTAACATTTTTATATATAGCTGTTTTGATAATAGGAGTCGCGTATACTAGGTTAAATATTTGTTTTTATTATTGTAGGTACGTTTACATTTAATTCTTCACTGTAATATTTTTGCGTTTTATTAGATAACAACAAACAAAACATATGTCAGCCTCTAATCTAAACTCTAAATAATATAAACATAATTTAATAATTAAACATATAAACATAATTTTAATAGTATCAGATGATAGAATAACAGTAACAAATATTAATATTATTTTCATCATAACACTTTCTAAGCGGTTTCTAGACTCCGCTTTGTATAGATAATGCACAAGGTTGAGACCTTTTTGGAAACCGCCCAAGTGTAAGCCTGGACCGCCCATCATCAATAATATTTTAAGTACTACAAATAAAGTTATTGTCCTTCAAACATAATGGAAGAAAAATTATATTATTTATAATAATGTGTCACTAATACGGACTTATTAGCGCAATATTAAATTATTCCCATTACTATTAAATAGGGATGACAAATAGAACCGCGAATACATAAAAATTATGACAGATAGATCAACCGTTATAGTTTTACTGCCATCTCTTTGTATGCTTCTGGAAACCCTGTTTTTCTTTGCTTTAATTCAGATTCTGTACTTTCCTAAATAACGGGCGCAGTTTTTTTTCATAGTTTACACAGCATCTCTGATGATATATTGCCCAAAATAATGAAAAAGATATTTCGAGAGCCATATACTTGGTTATATCAAAAGATACATTATACTATGCATGGTAGTAATTTTTTTTGAGTGCTTGATTGACCTCTCTTCTTCCTCCTAAGTTTGCCATAGAAATATGTTTGATATTTGTTATCTAATATCAAACATATTCTATGGCAAAAATAAAAATAATATTGTTATCAAATTTCAAGTTCTACGTCAAGGAGTTTTTGAAAATAGCAGTTCTGGTAAGATTTTCCTTTTGAGATATAGAACCCAAAAAATGACGGATAGTTTGTTTACTATGATCCGATTAATGTAATCGGTAATATTTTTGATACTTATCTTTACCGTTTTGTTACAGTTTACGATAAATCTGCCACATACGTATTCTGCAATATGTTCATTGAAAAAAATGAGACCTTTTTACTATTACTCATGTGCCTCCCCAATGTAACATTTTAAATTTTACATAAAATTTTAAAATGTATCATTGCACTGTAATATAATGTATTAAATTCCATATTTTCCAGCAACCGCTCAATAAGTTTCACTAGATAATAATTGCATAGAACTTGCAATAGCGACAAGGGACACGAAGGCATTTTTGATTTAGTTGCATTTTCTCGTGTAGAGTACCAAGTGGAAGAAGAAATCATAAGAATTCCAAAATCATTGTTTTCAGAAATATTTTCCTTAGTGATAAGCTTATTGAAATTCTTGTGTTTTTACAGGTAACACTGAACAATATTTACTTAAACATTTTGGAGAGGAAGAAGGAAACAATAAATTTTTTTTAAATCTAATATCATATCAAAGGAACAGCACGTAAAAAATTGGGGAGTGTGTGTCGTGCCACAAATAAATTTGGTTTGTGTAGTCATTAAACAAAATATCATATTATGTATAATTTATATTCGTATGTTTTACTCGCATGTGCCTATAAAGGTATAAGATCGTAATATCTCAGCAATTGGACATGATATTGCAATGCATGTTCTATTTTCATATTAAATATTACAAAATAAGTTTTAATATCTCTTATCACTTCATTTTAGTAACACTACCAAACTCGCTGACACAGTAATATTCATTTGCATTGTTTTTGCATACTTAAAATTGTTTATATCTTTGAAACTAATAAATTTGAATTACTGGAAGTAAATTTATTTAGAAGTAATCATTAAATATTATTTTTGTGAATTGCGTATTTTTAGGTAATTATCTTAGAAAATGGAGGGAGGAAATACATTGCAATAGAATTTTAAGTTTAATATTTCGTAAATGGGGCTAAAAAATCCAGAAACATGTACATGTAATACTTCATTGAAATAGATCTTGAAGTATAGAAACTAGGAAGGCATGACAGGACCTATGGACACTAGCATAATGAAATTATAAGGATTCCATATCTGATTACAAGACCACAAAAAGAGTTAAAAGATGTTTAATTCTTTACTATACTAAAAACTGTTCAAGAGATATTTTCAAAAACGTCCACCAATATATATTTCGAATATTTATCCCGTTTCATGCTTTCTACAAAACTGGAGAAACGTTGTTAACTAAATACTTTTTTTCACCCGCACGAATATATCGTTTCGGCCTCCCCAATTTAGATTAAGCCGCATTCTTAGTTCCTTATAAATAACATTGTATGAACAGCATTATGCCATCCCTCCCTATCCTTCAGGAGTCATTCTCACACCATCCTTGTTGTTGACGCCACGCCTTGAACAAGCTTGAGCACTTAACGGGCTGCAACGCTATAGCGTTTAATTATTTCTCGCTGAGATTTGGAGGCCAAGTGTACTTTATTAATTAGAAATTAACAGCAGCTAGCTCGTTGCTACCCACGAATCTTTTTAATATTCGTTCAATTTTTGATGAGATTTAATTGTAGATCAAAGTGAAATTCAAGCCCAATTTTGTTACTGACAGCGTTGAATAAAATATTAACTGGGACAAAGGTTAGGAGCGGGAAGGTAAAGACAAAAAAAAAATAATTAACAAGTGCCTAACAAAACGTAACGAGTTAATTGGACAAATTTTGGGTAAAGGTCAATTTTACTCACGTCACATCGATTTACATATTGCAATGAAATGAAGAAGTAAAACAAGGCGCGAGAAATATTTAATTAAGTTATTATGCTTATTATATGTTATAAAATATATATTCCGTATTTTATAAGGTGCAAATTGAATTTATCAAAACATGAAGGCGAAAAATTAGGACCAAAAACCAAAATCTCGAAAAATATTTAAGGAAACACTAAATTAACTACAATTTGACTGAACTGAGATGCTAACTAATTTTGGGGCATAAATCTTATCTCTACATTTATTATGAGACACGTAATTTTTTTACCGGTGTTAATAATAGCTATACGTATACGTGCCTTTGTGTTCATTTTCGATGTTCATATTTATTTTATTTACACATTTATTTGACAGTTACTTTACGAGTGTCTGTTACGTTAATGTCAAATTTATTCAAATAATAAATTTTCCTAAAGTACATATTGAAAGATGATGGTAAAAATAAAATGAAAATGGAAGTTATCAAGGGCTTTGTCAATTTAAAATATTTCGATTATAATCTACAGTCAGGTATCAAAAAATAGTAAAGGAACGGAATTGCCAAAATGTTATACTGTGAATTATGGTTAACTTTATAATTATATTAGTCAACATATCTGTATTCAATTTACATATGGCCAATGATAATAAATACTTTTATTAATACTGCAAATTGTTATAATTAATTAGCCGATTGTTGAATCACAAAATTATTTTTCTTTTAAACTATATTTAGTTTAAACAAAATATTTGACCTTAGAAGTTTACCCTGAGGCAACGTGGTTGTTTAAATAAAAAAAACCGTTAAACAATACTTTCCTTTGTATCTCTTGGTTTACCTCAGAGAGTCATAAAATTACTATGTTTTTCATTAAACCACTCCTAAGTTTATTTGTAAATTCTGACTAACAGTTCAAACACCAATAATATGCACATCGAACTTTCTTTATTAGAGTCCCTTACCTTCACTTTATATAGACACATGCATTGAAATATATACCGGGCCCGTATTATTCTGCAGCCTTGATATAAATTTAAATTGTTATAAGGTATTTTGCATTAGTGGAACTTAATAAAAATGAAAATAAAAAATATATATCCTTGTATTTTCAAGTTTTCAGCCCACTGTATTCACAAAAAAATGTAATATAAAACGACTTGGACAATTTTGAACTCGCAGTACTATTCAAGACTTATCCCAGGTTATCTATGGACATATTAATAAAATTGTCAACTGCAAGTGGAAGCCGCGCTACAGTGTTTTCGTATATGTTTAGATACCTTTGAACAGTTAGGGGCACTTTGTATTTCTGTTGAACTATTTTTTATTACAAATAGCTATTATTAACACCGGTAAAAAAATTACGTGTCTCATAATAAATGTAGAGATAAGATTTATGCCCCAAAATTAGTTAGCATCTCACTTCAGACAAATTGTAGTTAATTTAGTGTTTCATTAAATATTTTTCGAGATTTTGGTTTTTGGTCATAATTTTTCTCTTTCATGTTTTGATAAATTCAATTTGCACCTTATAAAATACGGAATATATATTTTATAATATATAATAAGCATAATAACTTAATTAAATATTTCTCGCGCCTTGTTTTACTTCTTCATTTCATTTCAATATGTAAATCGATGTGATGTGAGTAAAATTAACCTTTACCCAAAATTTGTCCAATTAACTCGTTACGTTTTGTTAGGCACTTGTTACTTGTTAATTATTTTCTTTTTTGTCATTACCTTCCCGCTCCTAACCTTGTCCCAGTTAATATTTTATTCAACGCTGTCAGTAACAAAATTGGGCTTGAATTTCACTTTGATCTACAATTAAATCTCATCAAAAATTTAACCAATATTAAAAAGATTCGTGGGTAGCAACGAGCTAGCTGCTGTTAATTTCTAATTAATAAAGTACACTTGGCCTCCAAATCTCAGCGAGAAATAATTAAACGCTATTGCGTTGCAGCCCCTTAAGTGCTCAAGCTTGTTCATGGCGTGGCGTCAACAACAAGGACGGCGTGGATATGACTCCTGAAGGATAGGAAGGGATGGCATAATGCTGTCCATACAATGTTATTTATTAGGAACTAAGAATGCGGCTTAATCTCTAGCTTTGCTCACATAATTGATAGTAAATAATTTTTGTTTCTCCCTAATAAACAAATACATTGATTAATAAAATAACAAAAAAAAAATATTTACGTTGATCCCTGAAATTAATTTTGGTTATTAATTTCATTTATTTACTGTAGGAGCTGTCGTTGTCCTGAGATGCACTTAAATGAAATATCTTTTTTAAATGAGAGAGGATATTCTTCGAAAGATTGTTAAATCTCAACACTTCTTTCGACCTATTTAATTTGTTTTGCTCTTCATATTTTTTTCTATTATTTATTTTTTCCTTTTATTCCTTACAAGAAAAATAATCAGAAGTATTTCTTTTTTAATGCGCCAAGCTACTGAAAAACAAAGAATAATTTTCGAAGATTAATTTTAGTGTTCAAAATATTGATTCATTCTAAATTTTATATTTCACGGAAAAACTGCGTTTAAAAGTTAAATAAATTATTTTAAACTTAAAAAAGACTTTTATTTAAAGAAATTCCATGTTTTCATATCTTCTCAAGTTGGGATTATTTCAATTATTTTGTGATAAAGGCATTAAAATATTCAGTAAAGAATTGAAAGCAGAAATTAAAACCATATATAATATATGTTTAAAATTGCTGAATTTGACATAAGAATGACTATATTTTTAAAAAACTTTTGAGACCACTTTTATTGAGCACACTGACAAGGAAAAGAGCAATATTTAATAATATTCTCCTACAGTAATATTTATAATTATTTAATAATATTCTTCTGTGGTCTTTCATTATCTTTTTCCAAGTTGATAATTTTCAATTCCAATGGAAGTAAACAGAAGGAAGGCGCAAACTAAAATAACTCAGATTATGTTGAAAATATTTAAAGCATGCGTTCAAAAAATGTCCATAGACTGATTTTGAATACAGTGGGACTACAAATCACCACTGTATGTCCTCCATATGCACAAATTCATCCAAACATATAAGCCTCGATTTCAAATTAACGTTCGTCATTCACTTTCAGCGGTGCTACATTTTAGTGGCTTTATATATTTCTTTAATTACTTGGGCTGTTAATTAGTAATCATTTTAATTAAATCTCGTGATAAACAGCGGCGCCATGCGCATAAAATCGTCGGTAATATTCGGAATTATGTTAATTTTTAGTCTTTGTAAGATTCGTCTCTGATTTAACAAAAGTCGTGGATATTTCGCAGATATTATAAATGGATTTTAAATTCTATTTCGGAAAATGCGAGGTTACGGCATGGGAAAATGTGGCTGGAAAAATTAATGTGAGCAGAATTATCTTCGAAATAATGCAAAATGAAGTAGTTAATAATATAAATGGATAATTACGACAGCGAAAAGAGTCATCAAATTCAGAAATAATATAAGAGTTTATGAATTATGGTATAATGGAATATAGGTAGAATAAATAATTTCTTACTACTAAGATTAAGAAATTAGAAATATTGCTCAAGGCAAATTATTTTGTTTGCATTTTCCTTAGGGACGTTCGAACTTGGTACAGGTATTGACGACAGCATGGCAAATTGATGTTTTTCTTGTAATATTTATAATTTAGGTTTGGATGTTAAGTCTTTAGTGAATAGCTGGATCTGCCTGTATGACATGCACGAATAATTATTATTTCTTAACAATTCTTGCTTAAATTTTTTTCTCTTACAAATCGAGTACAATATAATCAGATTTCATGATGTGATTTGAAGGTTAGTGAAGGTTAGAGTTGATCATATATATAATATATACATACTATACATACAATATATGGATATTTATAATAGGTACATATTTATAAATATTCATATGTTTATTTGAAGCCCTAATATTTATAAAGGATAATGTCTATTCGATTATTCAAAATGCACGGTGGCTTTATATAAAATGGAGAAAAAATGTTAAATTATTAACTTACATTTTCACATTTTTGATATATCTATTTAAGTAGATAGATCAAAAATGTGAAAATGTATAAATGCAGTGTTTCAGTTAAGAATAAATATAATATTTGGGGTATCATATGGAAAATTCTTCTTTTCTTCTTCTGTGCCTCTTCCCTTTATTTGGGGTCGGCCTTCCTCGTATTTCGGCGTCTAGACAGACGATCTTGGGTTGTCGCTACATCTACGTTTGCCCGCGCTAGATCTTTGGCAACGGTTGTCCCCGCGTGGTCTGTGGTCTACCTCTACCCTTTTTGTGTCCGGGATAGCCGGGGCAGTTTTTACGGCGTTACATGGATCTCGTCTCATCATATGCCCGTACCATCGTAAACGACTTTCTACCATCTTATCTATGGGTGCGACCTTGAAAGCAAGTTTTGTGACTCCTGCTGCCCATCTTAGCATTTTCATTTCGTTTGTGTGTGTTTTTTGTTCATGCTGTTTTTGACTGCCCAACATTCTGCACCATACATGATAGCTGGTCTTACCGCTATTTTGCAAATTTTACATTTTTGTTGTGTTAGCATGTTTGGGTCGCAGAGTACACCGGCGAGTATTCTCCATTTTTGTCAGGCAGCATTTACCCTATGGGTAACGTCCGCGTCGACGCTGGTATTCGCACTCAGCATCGACCCAAGATATTTAAATTTGTTTACCTTCGGTAATGATTTTCCGTCGATGTTTATGGAAGCGTGAGACAATGGTTGATCAGAAAATTTGCAATGTAGATATTCGGTTTTGCTCTTGCTAATCCATAGGCCGTTTTCCTCTAGTGCTTGCTTTTAGTTGAAAAATTCACAATAGTATAATTTTGAATTTAATTGAAACATCACATAAAAATTCTGTTTCTCAAAGTGAAACTGAGAGTAATTATTTGACATGGTAGTGAACACCAAAATAGACTGAATTGGGCTGCTCATCTTGTTGTAATGTATGATACAAGACCACGCAGAGAATATTTGTGAATAAACGGCAAGAATAAAGAAGAAGAAGAAGAGTTAAGATGAAATGCTGCAGCGAATGCTGGGAATGATGGGAAGATGCGGTGAAGAAGGATTTTGGGGTGCTGAAGGTCCGTAACTGGAGATCGGTTATTACAGAGAGGGTAGCGAGGAAGTAGCTTCAAAGATAAGCCTTGGTCTACCCTGGGCTGTCGAGCTACTGATGATAATGATGAATTGACACTAAACATGGTTTTCTTCCAATTTTTTATTTTCGAAAACTGTTAATATAGTCTAGTAGGATAAAATATAAACATAAAGAAATAACGTTTATTCCAAAAACAAAATTGATGCAGCATAGGGTTTAAATAAATACGAAGGGTCTCAAAAGATTCGGATAACTTTCAGATATGATTTAGGAAGTATGTTTATTTTGAAGGACTCTTTTCTACTTACATTAAGCATAAAAATGCACTTTAATTTGTTTTAAATTATAGTAAATAACATCTACATGTAATCTATTTATCACAGAAAAATATTCTTACATAATACTTACAGTAAATGGTTGTGCCAGAATTGTAATTATTACTTTTGTAGCTAGAAGGAAAGACTGAGGGGAATCCCTCTCTCATCTTTCTATTGTATACGACTAGCATTCGTCTACTACTTTCATGCTGAATAATCATATAAGTATATAGATAAATAAAGCTCTGCATCTTAGTTTCAATCCTCCCACAAAAATATATTTATTAAAACAAACAGGACATTGTCAACATATTTCAGTTCCGATAATTACATGACGAATGAGCGATATTATTTGAAGGAAAAAATATTCCATCAATCAAAGTCTCTCTTTTTTATTGTGTCAGTGTTAGCAGTGGGCTACCGCTGACATCTCACCTCCTGCACATATTCGTGTTACATTAAGTTAGCAGACATGTGAACGCAAATATAAGGGATACATTAAAGTTGCGTCTTCTCTTCATCAAATCTTTAGTTATTGCAAAATGATTACTAGCTTAGTTATGGAAAACGACCTCGAAATATGTAAAGAAAATTATTTAAAGGTGTTTGTTCCCGTTCTTAGAGTGAAGTGAAAATGTTAGGCGCTTTTAGCAGTCACAGTGAACTTATGTAGAATGTGATTAAAATGACAGGATATTTTTAAACTGCATTTTGTACACTGCCTTAAAATGAGTCACAATTTCTCTCAATGTGATTTCAAACTTGAATCCTCGACTAAAAATGAACACAGCGCCTTTATTTTGATCTCGTTTTAAAAGGAAAAGATGAAAGGTATACAGTAACATTTTTATATTGATTTATCTGTCATATTCATAGTTTTAACAATTTTAGATTTATATAATTGTAAGTTTAAATGGAATTTGTTTCTCTTACCTCATACAATATTCCAGTATTATAGCAAGTAATTACCCTGGTAACAAGTGTGTAAATATACCTTGTATTATTAACACCAATAAAATTAAACTGGCATGTAATTTATCTTAGATAAAATTATGTATTGAAAAAATTATTTGACAATTCAAGTAATTATGTTTCCAGTTTGTAAAGTTAGAAGGAAATACCTGTACACTTGTTACAATTTTTGAGGATTTAATAATATTTCAATATATAATAAATTATTACTGATTTTTTTTCTATCTTATTTAGTGTCAAATTATTCTATAAATTAAAAAATATGTTTCTGTAATCTTCCTGATTTATGATCCATGAACTATCTGTACCTAAAATGTTGAAAGTTTATGTTTTACTATACTATTAGATGAACTCGTCGTTTTATTTACAGTGATTTTAAAAGAAAATTGTTTTAAACTGATTATCAAAAGCAGTCATTATTAAAACTAAGCATACCTGTTAAAAGTTTAGGTGTTCAAGTTATATATCCCGTAAACTACAAATCTACTTAAGTTGTAGTTTACGGGATATATAACTTATATAACTTTATTTTAAATAAATTTAAGAAAATTCATTCAATAGCTTGCCTACACCTACCATTGATTTTAAAAAAGTTTCATGACACGTTATTAATGTGTAAAACTCGATCAGTCGCATATGCAGGTCTTGCCATATGTAACATACATTTTAGTTAGAGAACAATTATTTTTTTATTAATATTTAATACATGTAATATACATTTAAGTCACATAATTTTCGTTGGTATATATAACATTTTATACCCGACATACATTTTATTGGAATTATTTCTAAATCCAAAAATTATCCATAACCAAATTACATATATATATATATATATATTTACCTCAATTTTGTTCTCATAGTTCATTCAATTATATAATTATAAGCCGTACCTACGACTTCGTTATTTATATAGGGGATATGATTTGTTCTTTCACGAGAAAATGTAACTAAACTAAAAATGCTTTCGCTACTTTTGTCGCCATTACAATTTTATGCATATATTAATGAGTGAAATTTATTGAACGGCTACTGGAGCATATGGAAATTAATACGTTTTATTACAGTGCAGTGATACATTTAAAATTTTTAAGTGAAATTGACAGAATCAGACGGACAGAGGGGAGGCACATGAGTAATGGTAAAAAGGTCTCATTTTTTCAATGAACATATTGCAGAATACGTTTATGGCAGATTTATCGTAAACTGTAACAAAACGGTAAAGGAAAGCATCAAAAATATTATCGATAACGTTAATTCGGATCATGGTAAATAAACTATCCGTCATTGTTTGGGTTCTATATCTCAAAGGATAAATCCCTCTACCAGAACCGTTAATTTTAAGAACTTCTTAACGTAGAACTTGAAATTCGAATTAGTAATAAGCCATGTTACCTAACAAATATCAAACAGATTTCTATAACAACCTTAGGAGAAGGAAGAGAGGCCCATCAAGCACTCAAAAAATAATGACACTCATAATATACTGTACCCTTTGATATAACCAAGTATATGGCTTTCGAAATATCTTTTTCATTATTTTGGGCAATATGTCATCAGATACGTTATGAAAACTATGTAAAGAAATATGTTCCCCGCTTGTTATTTTGGAAATTACATAACCTAAATTATAGTAAAGAGTAACAGGGTTTCCAGAAGTATACAAAGAGGTTGGAGTAAAAGTATAACGATTGTTCTTGCTGTCATAATTGTTATGTACTTGCAGTATTATATTTGTCCTCCCTATTTAATTATATTTTGCATTATTTAATATTGCGCAAACAAGTTCGTATTAGTGATGAATTATAAATAATGTAATTTTACTTCGAATAATTATGTTTGAAGGGAAATCACTTTATTATAATATTTAATATATTATTGATGATGGACGATCCAAGCTCGCGCTTGGGTTGTTTCAAAATTCTGAAATCTTGTAAACTTGTTGTACTGCTGAAATCTTGTAACTTAAAAAGAGAAAAATAAAAAAATGTAGTAGGAATATCACGCTGATAGGTCAGCCTATACATTATGTATACAAAGCTGAGTCTAACAACCGCATAGAAAGTATTATGACGAAAATAATATTCATAATTGGAACAGTCATTCTATTATTTAAAACTATTAAAATTATGATTATATTGTTTAGAGTTTGGATTAGAAGCTAACATATGTTTTGTTTGTTTGTATTTAACGCAAGAAAATTTTAGTGAAGAATTTAATTTAAAAGTCAAATCCGCACTTCTTTTTATCATTGTAACTACAAACTTTCTGTTTCGTATGTCTTTTAGTTGTGCTACTTTGCTGAATATTATATTGTAAGTCCTTTTATTTACATCAACTAAAACTAATAATATCCCTCAAACCATTTTCGGTGACGTCGTTTCGAAAGTTTTTGCATAGTTTTTTGCCTTATCAAATAATTATTCCATATAATATAAGAAAATTCGGAAATATACATCAGAAATATGATGCCGATACGTTAGCCTACGTATTATCAAGACGAGTGGAGGGTAATGAACGCTTAGCAAGTCTTACTTGGTAACATTATCGTTTTTCCCCTTTATATTTATTTACTCTAACGGACACACTAAAAGTGATCTCAGATCCAGTGATGTAAAATTTTCTCTGGAGACTAAATGCAAATAAAATAAACCGGACTTTGCCGGGGTGGCCTCTTTATGAGATAACGTTATTAAATATTTATACTAGATATTACTTTCGACATACGTGGACATATGCAATCATCGGGATTAGTCATGGTACTACAGTGAATCGAAAGTTTGATCATTAGAGTTTCATTATCGCTTTTTGCATTGAAATTGGACTGATTAAATGTGTAGGAATTTTTAAAGTATCATTAATAATAGCGTATTAGTTTACTGGATTATTGTGCATATTAATACCAGTCATAAACACTTCTAAATTGACTTTTTATTTTTGCGAAAATGTTGGTTCGAGAAGCATAATAAATATAATTTTATAAGTTGGGAAGTTAAGGAATTCAGATTCTTAGTTACGTGACAAATATAAAGAATTGAATCGAACAATGTTGTATTATTGTTTGAGGTTCGAAAACCAAAGTATACAAGGAATAGAATATAGAGTGGAATATAGATGCTATGGAAAAGAAATTAATCTCTAAATCGAACTTATTTTAGCCATACAAAACCGATATTCCTCATTCTCTACCTACTTTGTTTAATATTACTGGTATCTGTTCCAATAGGTGGAAAGAACTTTCTATATAAATACATTTTTCAGGGAAAAACAGTAAAATATTTTAAAGGAAAATTACCTTTATCTTTTAGTACCAATTATTATTTTTAACGGCTATACACATACAACATTTTCTATCTATATTTTCACGACTATTCTTACTGAGTGATATAAGTAGGTAGATTGGAACTTTATCTGACGCTTGATCTCCTATCCACTTCCAATTTTTGTCTACATACATTTGGATGGTCAAATTCATAATAACATTTTGTTTCCATTTCTTCGTTTTACTCCCTATCATATGATATCAAGATGGGTAGCGATTCAGAAATAAGACGATAGCGAGTAGTATAGGTATCTATGTATATTTATGTGTTACTATACGACCAACTGTCTTGCGGATAACAACTGTTTTCATTTTCATATTGCTTTGTGGTACATAACTACCTCCGACCTCTTTTATACAGAGTTTAATTACTCTAAATATTTGAAGACGATAAGCCTAAAGGGATTAAAGGGAATACCGATCAGCTTAAAAGGTACCAATATTCCTATTATACAAAAACTTGTTTGAACAAAATGTAAATAACTACTTACAACCCTATTGACTATTTTCACCGCACTGCTTTACAAAAGACAATACCTGCCATTTTTTTGTGAAAGCAGGGGGGTGGCTGAAATGTGACGTATTGTTAAGGCTAACAAGGTAGGTAATTAGAACACTAACTAGGGCCAATGGCTGCCAACTGAATAAAGCGGGGGTAATCGTAGAAGGGGATTAGGTTAAAATTCCACATAGAAAACGTCCGGCCCAACATCACAAAAGGGGTTTGAACTAAAAGCCATTGATCGTTATATGTTCTGGAACGAAGTAATCGAAGTTATTTGAAGCTTTTTATGATGGAGCGTTTTGTCTTTTTGGTTTTAAATAATGCAGGTTAAACAACGAGAACAAATTAACGTTTTCCCTTTTTATCTTCATTTTAATCGACAAAAATGTCAAGGTCGTTACAAGAGAATTATCAATGCTCCGAGCTTTAATTAGATTTTAACACGGAGGTTGATTTGCAAGGACAAAGCTGTTTTGCAATTGATAAAATGTTCAAATTAAAAACCTTTATTTGTTATATTTTTCAGCAAATTATGTTTTTCGTGAGTAATTAAAATTGTTCACCTCATTTGTAAGGACAGATACAGTTTCATAACTTTGTATGTTAAAAAAAGCGTTAGTTCTGAATTCTCTCATTGACATCGGTAGCCACAAATAGGGCCGGATATTTTTCAGACTACGGCATTTAACTTTTTTTTCTAAACCAAGGACTTATCAGTTACATATCCAGTGACAGAAAGTAAGCCCGATTTATCGTTAGCGAAGTTCGAATCTTCACGTTCGTCCATTAGTAATTTGCTGCTTCCTCTCTCAGGTAATTCCTCCAATAGTGTATATTTATGCGGTATTCAAGTCAACATAAATTATTCGTGTGACTTTTATATACTCCATGAAGATATCTTATTTGGTGCATTGATGTAAAAGATCGGGTCTATTTTGCAGCTATCATCAGAGTTTAAAAATGACAACGAAAATCTTGGTGATAATACATCTCATATTATTTGAACGTATTAATTGATATTTAAATAATGGTTTAGGTTATTCAGCGGATTTTAATTTGACAAAGCAATTAAAAGGAACAAGTAAAAATTGTGGGAATTAAAATGACTTAAGTTTCCTTAAAGGTTTAATAATTTTTTGAACATTTGTAACAGTTTTAAAATAAATTTTGACAGAATAATATTGGAAAAAAACATATGAATATGGGATTAACTGTAGATAGCTCGTAAAATGCCATTTGATTCTTACCCGGTTCAAAAACTGTTATTGAAACATAATTGGAGCAATTTTTCGAAACGATATTTCAGTATGCAATGAATTAAATTATTGTTTTATTTGGTTAATTTTAATTATTATTAGGAATTATTATTTCATTTGAGAAAGGAAGAAATAATGAATTAAATATTAACTTTAGAAATGAGGTTGAACCGGAAAATTAAAATAATTTAGGCACCTCTTTCAAACTAAATGCGTACTGTATTCCAATCTGATATAATCGACGCTATCTGATGATATAAAAACCTGTAGAGAACTCACAATATGATGGTTCCGTTCACACATAAGCATGTATAAACATATGAGTATATAAAGCATAAATAGTAAACTATTTACGGAAAACATTTTTCTCTATTCTAACCTGAAAAACTTTTCAACTAACGTGTGTAAAATTCTGAAAAAATTAGCGTACTAGAATTTTTTTTTTCAGTCACTGAAAAAAACTAATTCAGTTTTGGTGCCAATACAAAAAATCTATTATAACGATATTACAATGGTAATAAAGTGCCTATAAAAGAATACATATATATATATATATATATATATATATATATATATATATATATATATATATATGTATATGTATAGATAAGATTAATAAGATTAATATTTTTGGGTGCTACGGAACTCTTCCGATAGGAACTCTTCCGCCTTTCTAAATCTGATTCAAGATTGGTTGTTCATTAGATCGTGATGACTATGTTGTCGTGGTCAGCAACAACATAGAATCGTGGGCTTGAGCTGTTTACATTAGATTATTTTGACATTTTAATTATCTGACGACATCATCCGTCGTGACGATACTTTTATAGTTATACTTTCGATTTTACAGTTCGAGGTAGTTGCATAGTTCTACCCATGCGCAATCGACAAATACAAAATCCTCTTTCGCAAACGCATCTCTAATACTGGCAAATCTGCTTGTTCATCTGACGTACACAGCTTATCCTTGAGTATCTATATAATCCGCATAACAAGCAAAGTGTCTGCGATGACTTTTTTTTAATAATATAGACTTTTACCAAGATACCTTCCGATACGACAGAAAATCTGGTCCAATGGTAAAATATCTACGACAGTTTTATTGTCCTTGATTGTATGTAAAGATTGCAATTTAAATATATAAGCCGCAACAATTTCATCGTGACAGCAATTTGTCGTCATGACAAGTGGGACTCTTGTAGTAAGTAACAATGTGCAAGTAACTTTTTATACCACAGAAAATCTTGACCAAACTCCCGACAAAAATATCATCGAAAAAGTTTTGGCCTATCACACCACACAACGCCATATAAAAATTCATTCCACGTCAACTTTACCGGGACATTAGTATGTCGTTATAATTTATGCTAAAGGTTACCTAAAATAAATGACAGGTTTTATGTACAATATTCAAATTTACTTTGATTAAATTTGCTATGTAAATATTTTCTTGTGAAGAAAATTTGTTGTTTATGTATTACTATTATGATATTTTCTTATATTAAAGGAGTCATTACGAAAAATCAGAGGAATGGGATATGCTGTTATAGACGATGGTTGATTATATATTGAAATAGTAATATTAAATACTCCCTAAAAATAAATTATTTCTCAGAAACACCCATTATTCGAAGAAAAAATCATCGATTAAAAATAATAATTGATACTGCAATTGTAATTGTTTTAAAGTTAAAAATATTACGAGGATAAGAATAATGGTAAACTTTACGTATGTGTAACACATCTGCTCCATTCATTTATAAACATTACCACATGACTAAAATACGATGGATTATAGTAATAGAAGCAATAGTGTTATTAGGAATATGATTGGGGCTCACAGCTTTGGAAATGTAACTCTAGTTACTTTAGCTAAAAAGTTTTGACCTTATAGTTTTTTTTCGCGGTACACTGTTGCCTTTGTAAACACAGGTTAACTATTAGATTCTCTCAACTTTTCTTTGCCTCTCTTAATTTATAAATAAGAGAGTAGATAAAAAATATGTCTTACGAGTCAAAATATTACGGAGAATATTTTGAAATTGGCAATTTTGTATGTATGCGTTATTTTGGAAAGCCGAAAGAATAATACACAGTCTAAATTATATAACTGTCAACATATTATATAAAAAATATATTATAACAAAATATAAACTATGATAGCGATCAAGAGATGGAAATGAGACATTCTTCTTCTCTATAGCGCTCTTAGTCCTTTGGTTATTCATTGATAAACTTTTATCATGTCGTCTTTAATATCCATGACTGTTTTAGTCACAATTTTGAACTATTTTTGCGTAGACTTTCTTGTAATTCAATATCTTTGTTGATATAATGACAAACTCAGAAAATTATTAAGAAGATATTTATGATTGACTAAACCTTCATGTTAAAAAACAAGGAATTCATATTTCTTTGACATTATATCTTTGCTTATTTATGTTTTAGTAGTTAAATGTTTATGATTTGCTGACTAAAGGATCTCTCATATTAAATTTTACGTATACAGCCAAGTTTCGCTCTAAGTGACGATGAGCTTAAGAAATACGTTATTATTGTCACCAGTCATTAATATTAACAATTGCCAAAGTAGATTACCACTTAAATCCCCCGTCGGACGTCTTTTAGATACGTGGTACAACTCGGAGGTCACTCATTGATATTCCACTGAGTAAAATATTTTGATAGGATTCTGACAAATTCTTCGTCTTTTAGCAGCTCTATTCAAATTCTAATCTCTAACTAAAAATTAATTACTTCTCAAAACATTTTGTGCTGTTCGTGTACCCGCAAATTCTTCGTAAAATTCGTTCTGTATATCATTGTGTATGCTTTTTTTCACACGTCTTCTCATTCTTCACAGAAAAGTTTTAAAAATCGCAGATGCTTTTTTTTACTGTTTAACACCATTTTCAAGTCTTCACTTTCTAGCGTGAGGGAAAATTTATCATTGATTGAATCTTATTATTAATCGTTCAGTTCTTAGTTAAATTTAAAACAGAAAAAACTTGTTATCGTATTGGCAAATTTCCGGTATGTAGAGTGGCCTATAATAAAATATGCCTATACTTATTACGTATGAAAAGGTAGAAAAAAAAGTAATTCGTACTAATTCCTGGATATTCACGTCATGGTTCTCAATATCAGCTTGCTGGCTCGACGTTATAAATTAAATAAATTCCATGTTTTATTGTCAATGTAGCCTTTATAATACATCCATATATTTACAATCGCAGTCATCTGAACTGATTTCTTCTATGTGGACGTAGTATCAATTCTAGAGATTCGTAGGTGGCTTACGATATCTTACTATTTGGTTCATGGGTATTTTGAGGGATCAATTTCGGATTTATCTTATTTCATCCATTTTTTTAAATGGTTTTGAGTCGATCGTAGATACATGCAATATACTCTAATACCTTATATCGGACACACACACACACATATATATATATATATATATATATATATACATACATATAAATATACATATATATAAGTAATATATATGTTTATATGTGGACAAAACTTGTAAAATATAGGTGGCAGTGAAAAAAAATCAGTAACAAATTCGTTTTTCCAACAGCCTACAATTATTTAATTACAATTCAAAAAATCAAAGTAATATATTAAATCAAAAAATTATTATTTACTTTATTATTATTAAATTTTATATAATTCTATATCCAAACTATATATCTAATGAACTTATTTGTCGTTTCTGAAAACGAAACTTCGTTACATGTGCTACATTGCAAACTAGAAATGACATCATTCTGCGCGAAAGTCTCACTGTCTCCATCGTGACGTTTCAACAAAGCGACTCTTCAATACTTCAGTTCATCCGACATCACACATATCTTGAACGACACCGCCAATATACAATGTTCCTGAAGACTAGTTTACTCGTTGTGTTCCTGTGAGTTATTCATTTGTTTTTTTTACTAAATAGTGTTTTGTGTAAGAACCCAACAAACCCTCAAATCTCCATATTTTAAGTGAAAATGTTATTTTAACTATCATTTAACTAAATATAATTTACTGGCCTCTTACATTATAAGTCTACCGTACCTCAGAGAATTTTTGACATAAACAACACTTGTTTGGCCATAACGTGGTAGCTTGTAAAGAAATATATTTAACATAACAGGTGATTAAGTTAGTTGCACCTGTTTCATTTTCTCATACATTATTAACATGTCGAAAGTCAAGGAAGAATCAAATATGGCGCTACAACTAATAAATATTAATATACTAATTAAATTCATTGGAACATTTGACGGAACCAGGTAAAAATTTAACTTAACCAGGGAAAAAAACTTTCTTAAATAATTGTCAAAACTTAATAAACCAAATATCTCCATTCCAAAAAGAAATGGTTTTAATACATACTCTAATTAAATTAAGACATAAAGTTGAAGTCGCATGTTCGATAAAAAAGCTCGAAGATTGGACCCAATTAGAGGAATTCTTAAATAATCAATTCGGGGAAAGAAAACATTACACATATTTACTGTCAAACTTGAAAGATTGTAGTCAACGGAATGAATCCGTTTACTAATTTTCTTTTCGCTTGAGACTTGTCTATCAAAACTACTAACAGAGATAAATATTTCTATACTCACAAAGAGAGGCGAGCTTGCTCATCAAGTAGCCACGTAGGACTAAATCCAATCTTGTCAATGATAGTTAGATATCGTAACCCCGATATATTGAACGAAGCAATGAATTTTCTCATTGCCATTATACATACTTATCTGTTTACACTTGACACAAAATGTTCATACAGTCTTTAAAATCGATAAAATATTAAGTGTTAAATGACAGCCAGCATCTGTTGTACTTGAAAGTAATTAACCTCATATATTTTGTTTTACTTTACAAACTCTGATAAATGCAATGATACTACAAAGAGTAAACATTATAAAGACTATATAGAGCCGAAAATAGTAAAACAAAATGTTTCTACGTTTATGTTAGTCGAGACAATATATCTCTAAAAAAAACTATGAACCATTTATTAAGATATAGGAGTACATTGGATGTATCTACGCTCAACTCAAGACCTTTTAAAAATGAATGAAATAAGACAAATCCTAAATTGATGTCTGTAAATACCCCTGAACCAAATACAAATATATCGTAAGCCACCTACGAATCCCTATAGTTGACACTAGGTTCATATAGTAGGAGTCACTTCAGTTGACTGCGACTGTAAATATTTGGATGTACTATAAATGCTACATTGACAATAAAACATGGGTTATATTTAAATAATGACGTTGAGCCAGTAAGCTGATATTAAAAACTATGACATTAATATTCAAGGATTAATAAGAATTAATTTGTTTCTACCATTTCGTATGTATTCAGCTTAGGCATATTTGTATACATTCGATACCAGATATATGCCAAAACCGTAACAGGCTTTTTTCTGTTTCAAATTTGATTAAGGACTGAACAATTCATATTCAGATATAATAAATAATAAATTTTCTATCACGCTAGAAACTGTTCGAGTTGAAAATGACGTTAAACAGTAAAAACGATGAAAACAAATTTCTATTCAATTTTAATGAAAAACGGAAAGACGTGTGAAAAAACCATACAATACAGAAAGAATTTAACGAAGTATATGCGGGTACACGAATATCACAAAATGTTCTGAGAAGAAAGTTAATTTTTAGTTACAGATTAGAATTTGCAGATAGTTGCTAAAAGGGAAAGAATCTGTCTGAATCCTATCAAGATATTTTAATCAGTGTGGAATATCAACAAGTAACCTCCGAGTTGTACCTCGTATCTTAAAAGACGTGCAACGTGGGATTTGTGTGGTAATCCACTTTGGTAATTGTTAATATTAATGACTGGTGAAAATAATGATGGATTATTTTTAAGCCCATCATCCTTACAGCAAAACTTGGCTATATACGTGAAGTTGAATATAAGAACTCTTTTAGTCAGTAAATAATAAACACTTAACTATAAAAAATATAAAAAAAGGATATAAACGCAAAGGAATATTAACTACTTGTTTTTTAGAATAAAGGCTTAGTCCATCATAAATATCTTTCTAATAATCTTCCGAGTCTGTAGTATCATCAATGTTATTAATATACAAGAAAGTCTATTCAAAAATAGGCCAAAATTGTGACAAAAACAGTCATGGGTACTAAAGACGACATGACAGAAGTTTTTTCAATGAATAACTATTATACTAAGAGCGCTGTAGAAAAGAAGAAGGCCTCATGTCGGTCATCTCTTGATCGCTGGCATAGTTTTTATTTTTTTATATTAGTATGTTTGCACACTTATATAATTTAGACTTGGTATTTATCATTTTCTCGTTTTTCCAAAACGACGCGTACATACAAAATTGTCAGTTTCGAAATATTCTTAGTAATATTTTGACTATTAATACATATTTTCTATCTACTATCTTCTTTGGAAATTGACTAGTCTTTACGGTGGAAACAGTGTCCCGTGAAGAAAATACTATAATATCAAATCTTTTTAGAATAAACTCACTAGAGTTACATTTCCAAAACTGTGAGCCCCATTCATATTCCTAATAACACTATTGCTTCTATTACTATCGTATTTTAGTTATATGATAATATTTACCAATGAATGGAGCAATTGTGTTTTGGTACATGAAGTTTACCGTCATTGTACAATTATTCTTATCGAAAAAATACTGTTAACATTAAAGCAATTACAATTGCAGTATCAAGCATCAATTTTATTCCATGGTTTTTTCTCCGAATAATAGATGTTTCTGAGAAATAATTTATCTTAGGATGTATTTAATAATATTCTGTCAATATATATACAACAATCGTCTCAAACAGCACCTACTTTTTTCTCTGATTTTTCGCAATAACTCTTTTAATTTAAGAAAATATCATAATAGTAATACATTAACAACAAGTTTTCTTCATAAGAAAATATTTATACAGCAAATATCATCAAAGTAAATATGAATGTTGTACGTAAAACTTGTCGTTTATTTTAGGTTACTTTTAGAATCAATTATAACGACGTACTGTTGTCCCGGTAAAGTTGTCGTGGTATTTCTTTTAAATGGCGTTGTGTGGTCTGATAACACAAAACTTTAATTATAATTTTATCGGGCGATTAGTCAAGATTATCTGTGGGTTAAATAGTTACTTGCTCATAATTATTTACTACACGGGTCCCACTTTTCATGAAGACAAATTGTTTTCACGATAAAATTGTTACAGCTTATATATTTAAATGGCACTTTTTACATACAATCAGTTGCAATAAAACTGTCAAATATATTTTACAATTGTTCAAGATTTTCTGTCGCTTTGGAAGGTGCCTTGATGAAAGTTTCTATTATTAAAAAAAGTCATCACAGACACCTTGTCATGTCAATCGTATAGATACCTGTGTACGTCAGATGTACAGATAAGCCAGTAGTAGAGATGCGCTTCAGCAAAAATAATTTTGTATGTGTCGATTGCGCATGGGTACAACTACACAACCGTCTCTAACTGTAGGATCAAAAGTTTAAATATAAAAGTATCGTCACGACGGATGAAGCCGTTTGATAATTAAAATATCAGCATAATCTAATGTTAAAAACTCAAGCCAACGACTGGTCAACGACAACATAGTTATAACAATCTAATGGACTCCCACTCTTAAATTAGATTGAGGAAAGGAATTTTAAATATTTTGTATATTCTGGCAAGGGATTTTTCCAATTTCGAAGAAAATCGACACGTATTTTTGCAACTTTATTTACATTATGTCTTTTATAATTACGTCTTTGTCGTCTTACAGCTGTGAACGTTATAACAAAAGCGTAAACATTTAGAGGAGCAAATATTGTATTGAAATCCCATTTATTTTATGGTGTGGGATATCAAACTAAAAATCGGCCAAATGCAAGATAATTCACATACGAAGGGTTCCGTAGCACGTAACAATATTAATCTTATTTGGAAGCAACAACATATATTTTTAATTGGATGGTACAGTTTTGTAGTTAGAGCGGTTGGATGACGATGATTTAGAAAAGATGTGTATTTCTATACACCTTTTCAAACCATCACCTGTTGATTTAAGTAAGTTTAATAATAGTTAAAGTTAATAGTAATTCTAATTATAATTTGTATTATTTTATTTTGAGTTAAATATAGTTTTCCAAATATAAGACAAATGAAACAAGCCCGTCTTAAATCGGTGATTTACAAAATATATTATATTTATATATATATATATATATATATATATATATATATCTTAGCCACTTTATTATAATAGTAATATTGCTATATTAGATTTGTTACTTGTGTAATTAGGTCAATTTCACTTATAAATGTTTTGGACTTGGAGAAAAGTTCATATTTATTCACGCACAATATTTATAATAAACTTTTGCACCAAAACTGAATTTGTTTTTTTCAGTGACTGAAAAATAAAGCCATTGCTGCGGTCGATAATAAATATATCCCATATCTCAAAAAGTACAAAACGTATCTCATTGAAGCCAATTTTCGTTGAAAGTTTATTTTAAATTCGAGTACCTAAATTTTTTCAGAATTTTACACACGTTAATTGAAAAGTTTTCAGGTTAGAAAAGAGACAATTTTCTTCCGTAAATTGTTAATATTTATGCTACATATACTTATATGCTTATATATGCTTATATGTGGACGGAACCATCATATTGCGAGTTCTCTACTCATTTTTATATCATCAGATAGCGTCGATTATATCAGATTGGAATACAGTACGCATTTAGATTGAAAGGGGTATCTCATTTCTAAAGTTATTATTGGTTTTAATATTTCTTCCTTTACCAAATGAAATAATAACTCCTAATAGTAATTAAAATTAACCGAATAAAACAATAATTTTAAATCATTGTATACTGATATATCGTTTCGAAAAATTGCTCCAATTATATTTCAATAACCATTTTTGAACCAGGTAAGAAAGAAATGGCATATTACGAGCTTTCTAAAGTTAATGCCATATTTATATATATATATATATATATATATATATATATATATATATATATTTGTATATATATATATACATATATATATATATATATATATATATACATATATATATATATATGTGTGTGTTTGTTTATTTTATATTCTCTTGTCAAAATTTAATCAAATACTAAGAATTATTAAAGTACAAAAAATTATTTTAAGTTTAAGGAAACTTAAAGTCATTTTAACTCCTATAATTTACACTGGTTCCTTTTAATTTATATGTCAAACTAATACCGCTGAAAAACATAACACATAACCTAAATGTAAACTATTACTTTCACATAGAGGTGTACTATTACCAAGATTTTCAGTGTCATACTTAAATTCTGGGGATAAAGCGAGAAATTATACCCGATCTTTGACATTAGTACACTAAATAAGACATCTGTTAGGAGTGTATGAATGTCACACAAAAAACTTATGTTGACTTGGAACTGTATCTATCTTTACATATGAGATGAATTTTTTATATTACTCACGACTCATAATTTGCTGATAAATATAACAATCAAAGGTTTCACTTTGAACATTTTATGAGTTACAAAACAGCTTTCTACTTGCAAATCGACCTCGGTGTTAATGTTAATTAAAGCTCGTAGCATTGAAAATTCTCATGTAACAACGTGGTCGTTTTTATCGATTTATATTATAATGTCAATATATATAAAAAAGGAAAATATTCAATTATTAAGTCGATTAACCTACATTATTCAAAACCAAAAAGACAAATTGCTCCGTCATAAAAAGCTTCAAACAAACTTCGATTATTTCGTTCAATAATATACAACGGACAATGCTCTTTAGTTCAAACGCCTCTTATGGTGTTGGCATCGGACGTTTTCTATGCGGAATTTGAATCTAATCCCTCATGCTTTCACAAAAAAAAGGTAGATATTGTATTTTTTAAAGTCGTGGGGGTGAAAAAAGTCAAAAGGTATTGTAAGTGGTCATTTACGATTTATTAAAACCTGTTTTTATATAATAGGAATATTGGAAC
This sequence comes from Druceiella hillmani, assembly GCA_039881145.1. NCBI lineage: Eukaryota > Metazoa > Arthropoda > Insecta > Lepidoptera > Hepialidae > Druceiella > Druceiella hillmani. Next base: position 2,155,239 of record JAYKKI010000114.1, read on the forward strand.
GCTTTAAGCTGATCGGTATTCCCTTTAATCCAAATATTTAGAGTAAATAAACTCTTGTTAAAAGAGGTAGGAGGTAGTTATGTACCACAAAGCCATATGAAACTGAGAACAGTTGCTATCCGCAAGAGGATTGGTCGTACATATATTTATATATATATATATATATATATATATATACAAAGGACACTTGAAATAACGAGAACATGAGGAATATCGGTTTTACATGGCTAAAATAAATTTGTTTTAGAAATTTTTTTCTTTCCCATAGCATCTATACTCCACTTCCTTGTATATGACACTTGTTTTTTTCACATTTCGAACAATAAAACATCATTGTTATATTCCATTCCATACATTTATCGCATAAAAAACACAACTAAGGACCAGAATTCTTTAACTTCTCGATACAAAATTTCAGCAGTTTAAAAATTGGGAAACCGCCCAAGTGCGAGCCTGGCCCTCCCATCATCAATAATATATTAAGTACTATAAATAAAGTCATTTCCCATCAAACATAATTATTGGAAGTGAAATTACATTATTTATAATAATACGTCACTAATGTGGATTTGTTAGCGCAATATTAAATAATACCCAATTACAATTATGTAGGGAGGACAAATATAATAACTTGCATTAGTTGAACTTAACAAAAATGAAAGTAAGATTTTCATTTATGTTAAGTTTAACTAATGCAAAACACCTTATAACAATTTAAATTTACATCGCAGATTAATATGGGCCCGATATACATTTCGATGCATGTATCTAAATAAAGTAAGGGTAAAGGACTCTACTAAAGCCAGTTCGATGTGAATTTTATTGGTGTTTGAATTGTTAGTCAGAATTTACAAATAAACTTGAGAGTAGTTCAATGAAAAATATAGTATTTTCATGAATCACTGAAGTAAAGCAAACGATATAAAGTAAACCAAGTCATATAAAGTGAAGGATTGTTCAAAAGTTTTTTATTTAAACGACCATATTACCTTAGGGTAATTTTCTAAGGGCAGTTATTTGGTTTAAACCAAATAGAGTTTAAAAAAAACCATTTTGTGATATAACAATTCTTTAATTAGTTATAAAAGTTGTAAAATATTACAGTATAAATAAAAGTATTTACTTATACTGTAATATTTTAAAATTTATCATTGGATATAGATACGTTGACTGATTTAATTATAAAATTAGTTATATTTCACGGTATAATATTTTAGCAATTTCGTTCCCTTTATTATTTTTATCTAACTGACTGGGGATTATAATAGAGATATTTCAAATTAAGAAAGCTTTTGATTATTTTCATTTTTTGTTTATTTTTACACTCAATTTCAATATGTACGTTAGGAAAAGCTATAGTTTGAAGAAAATTGACATTAACGTAACAGGCACTCATATGGTAACTGTCAAATAAATGTGTAAATAAAATAAATATGAACAACGAAAATGAACACAAAGGCACGTATTCGTATAGCTATTATTTATACCGGTAAAAATATTACGTGTCTCATAATAAATGTAGAGAAAAGATTTATACCCCAAAATTAGTTAGCATGTCCCTTCAGGCAAATTGCAGTTAATTTACTACTTCATGAAACATTTGTCAAGATTTTGGTTGTTGGTCGTAATTTTTCTCGTTCTTGTTTTGATAAATTAAGTATGCTCCTTAAATTGAATACAAAATGTAAATTATTCAAAATACGATACCCGTAATATTTCAATTAAATATTTCTCGCGCCTTGTTTTACTTCTTTATTTAATTTTAGCTTGTAAATCGATGTGACGTGAGTAAAATTAACCTTTACCCAAAATTAGGCCAATTACCTTGTTACGTTTTGTTAGACACTCGATATTTGTTAATTATTTTCTTTTTTGTTATTACTTTCCCTCGGTCAACCTTTGCCCCAGTTAATATTTTATTCAACGCTCTCAGTAACAAAATTGGGCTCATTGAATTTCACTTTGATCTGCAATTGAATCTCATAAAAAATTGAGCCAATATTAAAAAGGTTCGTAGGTAGCACCGAGCTGGCTGCTGTTAATTTACAATTAATAAAGAACACTTGGCCTTCAAATCTCGGCGAGAAATAATTGAACGCTATTGCGGGCAGCGCGTTAAGTGTTCAAGCTTGTTCAGGGCCAAAAGACAGCGTGGATGTGACTCCTGAAGGAAGGATGGCATAATGCCGTCGATTCAATGTTATTTATAAGGAACTAGGAATGCCCCTAAAAGATTTATAGTAGTAAATATATATTTTTTTATTTTGTTAATTAATGTTTTTGTTTATAATGGAAAATGAAAAATTATCTAGTGTCAACTAGGTTAATAAAGCTATAGATTTAGCTTTGCTAACATAGCTGACACTGAATAATTTTTCTTTCTCCGTAATAAACAAATATATTGATTAATAAAATAATGTTTGCTCTGCCCCTGACATTAATTTTGCTTGTTTATTTATTTTTTTATTGTAGGAATTGTTGTTCTGAGGTAAAATGAAATGAAATATCTTTTTAAATGAGAGAGGATATTCTTCGAAATATTATTAAATCTCATCACTTCATTCGACCTATTTAATTTGTTCTGTCCTTCCTATTTTTTCTATTATCTATTTTTCCGTTTATTCCCTACAAAATATCACAAGTATTTTTCTCTTTAATGTTCCAAGCTATTAAAAAAGTGAGAGTGACTTTTGAAGTTTAATTTTGCTGCTCAAAATATTGATTCATTTTAAATTTTACATTCGACGAAAAAGTCTGCGTTCAACAGGTTAATAAATTGTTTTAAACTTTTAAAAAGACTTTTATTTAAAAAAATCGATGCTTTCATGTATTCCAAATTTGGGATTATGTAAATTATTTTGTGATATAGGTATTAAAATATTCAGTAAAGAATTGGAAGCAGAAATTCAGAGTATACGTAATTAAAATTGCTGAATTTGACACAAGAATGACTAAATTTTTAAACAAATTTGAGACCACTTTTATTGAGTACATTGACGCACAACAGAGAAATATTTAATAATATTCCGAGGGCAGTCTACAAAAAAATCGGTCGTATCTTATATTTAATTGAAAATCGATTGTTTTCATTCTGTGGGTCACATTACCTTTTTCCAACCAAATAATTTCCAATCCCAATGGAAGTAATCAGAAGGAAGGCGCAAGCTAAAACAATTGAGATTATGGTGAAAATGTTTAAAGATTGCTTTCATAACACGTTCATAGACTGATGGTAAATAGATTGGGACTGCATATCGATACTTTATGTCCTCCAAATGCAAAAACTCATCCAAACATATAAGCCTCAATTTCAGATTAACGTTCGTCATTCACTTTCAGCGGTGTTACATCCTATTGGCTTTGTATATTTTTTTAATTACTTAGGCTGTTAATTAGTAATAATTTTAATTAAATCTCATTATAAGCAGTGGCGCCATGTTCCTAAAAAAGTCGGTAATATTCGAATTTACATTGTTAGTCTTTGTAAGATTCGTCCCTGATTTAACTAAAGTCGTAGATATAAATTTTATTTCGAAAAATGCGCGGGTCATGGCTCGGGAAAATGTGGCTGAAACAAATGAATACAAGTATAATTGTCTTTGAAATACCACAAAACTGTTTCTCAAGGTGAAACTGAAAATAATTATTTGACATTAAATTGGGCTACTCATTTTGTTCAGTTGGAGGATTCAAAACCTCTCAACAGAATTATTTTGACCAAACCGCAAGGGCGAAAAAGAAGCGGAATACTAAAGATAAGTTGGGGAGATGCGGTGAAGAACGATTTTGAGGTTCTGTAGGTCCGTAGCTGGAGATCGGTTGTCACCCAAAGGGTTGCATGGATGCCGCTTCAAAAGAGAGTCTTGGCCCACCCTGGGCTGCCGAAATACTGATGATAATGATGATGATGATAAGTGGACACATATAGCATGGTTTTCATACATTTGTTTTATTTTTGAACGTTTAAAGATTTTGTATATAGTCTAATAGGTTAAAATACAATGATAAACAAATAACGTTTATTCCAGAAACCAAATTAATGCAGAACAAGATTTAAATAAATATTAAGGATCTTAAAAGCTTCGGCTAACTTTCAGATTTAATTTAGAAAGTATGTTTATTGAGAAAGAATCCTTTCTACTTAAAGTAAGCGTAAAAATGCCGTTTAATTTATTTTATATCCTAGTAAGTAATACCTACATGTAATTTATCTAACAAAGAAAAATAAAATTACATAATACGTGCAATAAATGATTGTGGTACAGCTGTAATAATTCCTTTTTTCGCTGGAAGGAAAAACTACTGGGAATACTTATCTTTCTAATGTATACTGCTGGCATTCATCTACTACATTTATGCTGAAATAATCGTATAAGTGTATAGATAAAAAGAGCTTTGCATCTTAATTATAATCTTCCCACAAAAATATGTTCATCAAAGCAGACAGAATATTTCAACTATAGTTCAATTCCAATAATTACATGACGAATGGGCGATATTATTTGGAAGAAAAATATTCCATCCATCAAAGTCTCTCTTATTTATCCTGTCAGTGTTAGCAGTGGGCTACCTCTGCCGTCTGCCGTCTTACCTCCTCTACATATTCGTATGTTATATTAAGTTAATGCATGTGAGTGCGCATATATAAGGAAGAGTCATTAAAGGGGCGTCCTCCGTTCACATTTTAGTTATGTTAAAATGATGGCGAGTTAATCGTGGAAAACGAACTCGGAATATGCAAATATAATTAATAATTTACAAGTATTTATTCCCGTTGTTCCACTGAAGTGATAGGCATGTTTAACCATCATAGTGAACTTATGTAGAATGCCATTAAAACGACAAGCTATTTTTACACTGCACTTTGTATACTGCTTTAAAATGAACGACAGTTTCTCTCGAACTGATTTCAAACTTGAAAACTCGGCTAAAATTTAACACAGCGCTGTTATTGTGATCTCATTTTAGAGAGCAGGGCTGAAATCTAGTACCATTTTTATATTAATTTGTCGGGCGTACTCATAGTTTTAACAATATTAGATTTAAATACTTGTGTGTTCAAATGGAATGTATTTCTCTTACTTCCCAAAATATTCCACCATTATAGCAGGTAATTGCTCTGGTAACCAGTGTGTGAAAATATTTTGTGATGTTAACAGCAATTAAATAAAACTAACATTAAATTTCACTAAGATAAAATTAGATAATGAATCAATTATTATTGAAAAAGCTTCAATTTAGGTATGTATTACACTTTCAATTTCGTCCAGTTAAGAAGAAATATTTACGGTACAATACTCGGTACAATTTTTGACGATTTTATAATTTCTCAACATATAATAAATTATTACTGATTTTTTCAGTCCTATTAGGTATTAAATTATTCTTAAATGTAAAAATTGTTTTTGTGGAATCTTCATGACTTATGATCCTAGACATATTTGTATACCTAATCTTCAAAATTTATGTTTTACTAATAGTGAAAAGTCTTTCTGTCGAAATTTTGTTTTACCTTTTGTAGTTTGGTTTGCATTAATTTTAAAAGAATATCGCTTTAAACAAAATACGAAAAGCTTCCGTTTTTAAAACTAAACATATTTGTTAAAAGTTTAGGTATTCAAGTTATATATTGTATCTTATTAACTACAAATCCACTAAGTGGAATATTTAAAGTAAATTTTAAAAAATTCATCCGATAACTTGCCCACACCTAACATCGAATTTAAAGATGTATTCATGCCTCGTTATTAATGTATAAATCTCAATCAATCGCGTATGTATATATCTTGCTATGTGTAATATACATTTTGGCTTCCAGAAAAAATATTTTTTTATATTCACTTTAGAATACATGAATCAGACATTTAAGTCACATAATTTTCGATTTCACGTATACAATTTTATACTAAATATTAATTTTATTGGAAATATTTTCATGAGGTTACCTTCTTTTACACAAAATAATAAAAGTATTTGTTGACTAATCTGATGTCAATACTTTTAGCTTTACAAAAAATGATCCATATTGCCTATTATAATTTTTTTTTAATTATGTTTTATGGATAAAATATAAAAACAAATATTTGTACCTCTCCCCTTCAAAATTATATATGTATATATATATATATATATATATATATATATATAAGGTCGCTTGCAGAGAAGGATATTTAACATAAAACTTGATTGAATTAGTTGCACCTGTTTAATTTTTACACACATTGTTACCATGTCGAAAATCTAATGTGACACTACAACTTGTAGATATTAATGTACTAATTAATTTAATGGAACGTTTGATGAAACCAGAGAAAAATTAAATGTTTTTTAAATAATTGTCCATACTTAATAGACCTAGCATCTTCATTCCAAAAAGAAATTATTTTAAATGTATTCTAAGTAAATAAAGACACAAAGTTGAAGTCGCGTGTTCAATAAAAAGTTCGAAGACTGGACACAATTAGAAGAATTTCAAAAAATTAATTTGAGGAAAGAAACATTACGTTTATTTACTGTCAAACTTGCAAAATTGTAGTCAAGGGAATGAACCCGTAAACCAATTTTCTTTTTGCATTGAGACTTATTTGTCAAAACTACTAATAAAGATGAATATTTCTATACTCCCAAAGAAAAAAGGTAAGATTGCTCATCGAGTAGTTGCTATAGAGGACTTAGGGTCAACGATAGATGTCGTAACCCCGATATATTGAACGAAGCAATCAGTTTTGCAGCTACTGTTACATAATTTATTACTTATCTGTCGACAATCGACACAAAAAGTTCTTAATGTGCTTAAAATCGATAAAGTAAAACGAAATGACTGCCAATTTCCGTAGTATTGGAAATGAAATAACCTCAAATACTTTGTTTTACTTTGCAAACTATGATGAATTCAATAACACCGCAAATATAAAGTTTAAAGAGCCACAAATATTTAATCAAAATTTTTCTACTTTTATGTTAGTCAAGGCAATAAATTCCTAAAAATACCCCTGAACTATATATTAAGATATGGGTACTCCCATTGCACGCATCTGTGCTCAATCCAAGATCTTTTTAAAAATGGATGAAATAAGACAAATCCTCAATTCATCCCGGAAATTACCGTAAGCCGTCTACAAATCCTTAGAGTTGACACTACGTCCATATAGAAGGAGTCACTTCAGATGACTGCGACTATAAATATATGGATATAGGCTTAGAGCATATAGGCTTAGAGTTGACGCTATGTCCATATAGAAGTTACTTCAGATGACTGAGCCTATAAATATATAGATATATTATAAAGTATATATGGACAATAAAACATGGGGTATATTTAATTAATAACGTCGAGCCAGTAAGCTAAAATTGACTATTATGACATGAATATTCAATAAGAAGTTAGAATTAATTTTTTTGCAACCATTTCGTATATATTCAGCATAGGTATATTTTTTTACAGTCCATTCTACATTCAATACCAGAAATGTGCCAATACTTTAGTAAGCTTTTTTTTAAATTTTTAATTCGACTAAGAAGTAGACAATTAATATTCAAACAAAATCGATGATGAATTTTCTCTCACGTTAGAAACTAATGAAATTGAAAATAGTGAACAAAAAAAGAGCGTCTGCGATTTTTTAAACTTTTCGACGATGGAAGGAATTTTTTTTTAATTTGAGCGACAAATAAGATGAGTGAAAAAAGCAAACAAAATGGTTAAAAAAAATTTCACGAAGTATATGCGGGTGTACGAATAGCACAAAATGTTCTGAGAAGGAAATTAATCTTTAGTTAGAGATCAGAATCTGCAGAGAGCTACTAAAATTCATCATTTGTCAGAATCCTACCAAGATATTTTAATCAGGGTGGAATATTAACGAGTAACTGTCCAGTTGTGCCATATATCTTAAAAGCTGTTCGATGGGAGATTTGTGTGGTAATTTGTTTTGGTAATTGTTAATATTAATGCGGAACTTGGCTGTACACGTAAAATTTAATGTGAGAAATATTTAAGTCCACCATTAAACCATGAAAACTAAACTGCCACAAAAATAAACAAGCAAAGAAATATGAACTGCTTGTTTTTTAACATAATGGTTTAGCCCATCATAAATATCTTCCTAATAATTTTCGGAGTCTATAGTCCATTACCATCAAAGGTATTGCGTTACAAGAAAGGCTAAGCAAAAATAGGCCAAAATTGTAACTAAAACAGTCATGGATACTAAAGATGACATGTTAGAAGTTTTTTCAATAACTAACCAATGGACCAAGAGCGCTCTAGAGAAAAAAAAGGTGGCCTCATTTCGATCATCTATTGAGTGCTCTCATAGTTTAATTTTTTTAAATTCATATGGTTACCCAGTCAGATAATTTAATTTGTATGCATTTATTATTCTCTCGTCTTTTCAAAATAATGTGTGCATAAACAATTTAATTTCAAAATATTTTTCCTAATATTTTAAGTAGTTAGATATATTTACTATCTTATCGCTGACTTCGAAATTTTTCTAAATCAAGAAATAGTTAAGCGAATCCAATAGTTAATCTCTGTTTACGGTGGTAACAGTGTAACTAGAAAAAAACTATAAAGTCAAACTTTTTTGGGCTAAACTCACTATAGTTATATATCCAAAGCTGTGAGCCTCAATCATATTCTCAATGACTTTATTGCATCTATTACTATCTCGTGCCGTATTTTATCATATGGTATTATTTACCAATGAATGGAGCAATTGTGTTATACATGGATAAAATTATCAATGTGTCTACAATTATTCTTATCGATACAATAATCTTAACTTTGAAGCAATATCAATTGTAGTATTAACTTTTTTATTTTACACAAAAGATTGTTTTCCATCTAATGGGTGTTCCTGAGAAGTTAAATATTTTCAGAGTTTATTTTATATTATTCTGTTAACATATACTAAATAATCATCTCTAACAGAATATTTTATTTCTCTGACTTTTCGTAATGACTCCTTTAATGAATGAAAATGTCATAATAGTGACACACGAACAACAGGTTTTCTTCATAAGAAATATTTGTATAGCAAATATAATCAAAGTAAATGTGAATGTTTTAGTGAGAACTTTATTTATTAATGTTTATTTTAAGTAACTTTTAGAATCGGTTATGACCACATACTGTTATCCTGGTGAAATTGTTGCGACATGCATTTTTAAATTGCGTTGTTTACGTATAGTCTGTTGGGACAAAACTCTCGACGATACTTTTATAGTGCGACTTGTCAAAATCTTCTGTAGTCTAAAAGGTTGCTTGCTCATAATTTCGTACTCGTCATTGGTGACACTTACTTAATTATATTTAAATGGCACTTTCTAGGTGAGGGGCAATAAAACTATAGAAGATATTTTTACCATCCTTTAAGATTTACTGTTACTTTTACCAAGCGACTTTTACCAAGACACAGGGCGTCTTGGTAAAAGTTGCTACTAATAAAAAAAGTTATGGCAGACACTTTTCTTGTCGTGCCGATCGTATAGATACCCAAACATAAGCTGTCTACGTCAGATATATATAAAGACAAGTCATTAGTAGAAATGCCTTTGCGCAAAGAGAATTTTGTATTTGTCGATTGCGCATGGGTACAATTACACAAGTGCCTTGAACCGTTGAATCGAGAGCCGTTTAACTATAAAAGTATCGACACGACGGATGAAAAAGTTCGTTAATTAAAATGTCAGCATAATCTAATGTAAACAGCTCAACCCAAAAACTGGCCAAAGACAACATAGTTGTTACGATCTAATGGGCTCCAACTCTTGAATTAGATTTTCGAAAGGATTTTTTTTTATTATATTACATATTATTGCAATGGATTTCTCAGATTTTTAAGAAAAATTGACGAGTGCTTTTGCAACTTTATTTATATTATGTCGTTTACACTTACGTCCTTGTTGTATTACAGCTGTGAACGTTATACAACAAGGGCAAACGTTTAGAGGAGAAGATATTTTATTGAAATCATATTTATTTTATGGTGTGGGATGTCAAACTAAAAAAAACCAGCCAAATACGCGACGGACTCACACGATACGTTAATCATAAACTGAATAATCATTTATATAAATTTATTTTGAGTTAAACACAGTTTACAAAATACAAGACACATGAGAGGAGCCTGTCTTAAATCAGTGATTTATATAATCTATTATATGTATATATATATATATATATGTATATATATATATACATATATATATATATATATATATATATATATATATATACATATGCCACCTTCGATATAATTTTTTTTCTTAATTCCCCCATTTCATTCTATGGCCATTCGTAACAGACATCTATCATCCAAATTTCGTCTACATATTGCCAAGAGTCTCCTTATAAAGTGACTGTAACATACAAACAGACAGATCGGGAGACAGACAGACAAGCAGACGGATTGGACCAATTTAAAAGGGTTTCATACTTGTCATTATAAATATGTCCCCTCCCCTCTATGTCCGAAACTGTTAATTTGAAAATTACAAAAAAGTAAGTACGTTGAACGTCCACCGGAAAACTATTGAGATTATTCTAAGTTCAAATGTTTTTGAAACATTTTTATCATTTTTATGTCGGGGTATATAGTAATTATTATATATAAATATATATTAATCGATAAAACTTTTTTTCGATAAAAAATAATATTGATTTGAATAAATAGTTTAACATATATGCTAGATATACTCATATATTTATATATGATTGTGTGTGAGACGGAACCATCATGACGCGAATTATCTGTACGTTTTTATGTCATTAGGTAGTGTCAATTATGCCAGATTGGAATAGAGTACGCATTTAGATTGACAGAGGTGCCTAATTTATTTACATTTCCAGTAATAGAGAGAAATTCTGGTGATAGAGAAAAATGGGAACCTATATTGAAACTTGTGTTTTAATATCGACTTGAAGTCCAAACGCAATTTACATACGTTTCGTGGCCGCATTCCGCTTTGATCTTGAGATATGGGAAAAAATAATCGCACGCATAATTATTATTCAAAGAGACATATCTCAAAAACTAATCAAGCTATAGAGATAAAGCTAACTCAAATCTTTTGGTAATTTTATAGAGTTTATTATGTGATTTTTTTCAGATTAATAGAATAATTTTGATTTAAAAAAAAATAAAAAATATTTTCGTTTCGTGTTTTTTATGACTTACGATCACGGAAATAATATATGTTATGCTCCTTTTTGTGTATTTTTATTCATAAACATTTTGTGAAAAAAGTTGGTGTAACAATTCGAAAAAAAAATTAAATATGATGTAAAGTTGATAGAAAAATAAATATAGATAAAGATGAAGATGATAATATAAGATAAAGATGATAAGCTGTCACAATCATCAATGTTCGGTAGAATGAACGAATTTGATAAGTCTGAATATCTAGTAAAAGCTTTAACTGGACTTTCTTGGGAAAATATATTAAATCTTAAGTCGTTACTTACGTGCTTCTTAAAATTCTTAAGTAGTTACTTACTTGCTTCATTAAAAATTATCTTGTGATAACGTCAATATTTTTGTCGATTAACGTGAAGTAAAAAGGAAAAACATTAATTTATTATCGCCATTTATCCTGCAACATTTAAAATAAAAAAACAAATCGCTCCATGGAAAAAAGCATTTAATTGACTTCGATCACTTCGTTCAACAACATAAAATGAACAATGCTTTTTAGATCAAACGCCCCTTGCGATGTTGGGGCCGGACGTTTTCTATGCGGAAATCGAACCTAATCCCCACCTATGACTGCCCCCCTTTATTGAGTCGGCAGCCACTGGCCCTTGTTAATGCCCTAATGACTACTACCTTGTTATCCTTAGCAATACGTCAAATATCAGTCACCCTCCTGCTTTCACAAGACAATGGCAGGTATTGTCTTTTGTAAAGTCGTGGCGGTGAAAAGAGTCAATATTTTTTATGAGCGGTTACTTATGATTTGGTAAACCAAGTGTTTGTATCATATGAATATCGTTTCTCTTTAAGCTTATCAGCTTTACTTTATACCCTTTAAACTTTATTTGTATTTGTTCTTCGGAGAAAATTTGACATCACTAAATCTAAGAGCACCTTAAGTGTGATCGCTCATTATATAAAGGAGAAATACGATAATGTTATCAAATAATACTTGCTAAGCGTTCACTACCGTCAATTTGTGTCCATAACGCGCAGGCGAACGTATCGGCATGCTGTTTCTGCGGTATATTTCCCAATTTTTTCATTTTATGTGGGGTAATTATTTGATAAGGAAAAAGACTATGGGAAAAGTTTCGGTACGTCGTCACAGATAATAGTTTGGGGGGTATTATTATTTGGACGACAGTATGAAGCATTTCGTGGGTCTATTTCTGTGTGACTTTTCTCTAAAGTTACAATCAATGCGAAACAAATTGATGTAAATAACAGAACTTATAACATTTGCAAAGTAGCACAACTGAAAGATGTCCAGTCAATTTAAAGGAAAAGTTGTAGTAACAATGATAAAAAGAAGTATGTATTTGACTACATGTCAATTAGAATTTCGTAGTCACGTTAATAAAAAAATCAAATAATATATTTTTTAAATTTTTTATGTTCCATCCATATGCGCCTAAAAAGAAATATGGTAGCTGAATAATGATATTAATACCCTGTCAGGTGGCTTCGCTTCTGCGGTTCATCGCCTGTATTCTTTTAAATTAAGTATTGTAAAACACATTTTATTAACTCACATGAAGTTATCATAATTACACCAGGAAACTAACTCATCGCAATTTTTATCTGCGTCATTTCCGAATATTTAAGAGACATGATAGTTACAGAAACAATGAATTCGTGTTACTTGAGTACCTTATTTCTTATGAAAATATTAATGAAAATGTATTTTTTAATTTGTTTTCAGATTTTTGCATACATATGTTTTGATAATGGCAGTCGTGTATACTAGGTTAAATATTTCTTTTTATTATTATAGGTACTTTGACATTTAATCCTTCACTGTATTTTTTTTTGCATTAACACTTTCTATGCGGTTTATAGACTCCGCTTTGTATACATAATGCACGAGGTCACCTATCGGCGTGATATACCTTTTATATTTTTATTTAATTTTCTCATTTTTAATTTCAAAATTTCAACAAAAATTTAGAAACCGCCCAAGTGCGAGCCTGGCCTGCTCATAATCAATAATATATTAAGTACTACAAATAAAGTGATTTCCCTTCAAACATAATTATTTGAAATGAAATTACATTATTTATAACAATTCATCACTAGTAAGGACTTGCTAGCGCAATATTAAATAATACCCAATACAATTATAAAAGAAAGTCAAATATAATACTACCAATATATAAAAATTATGACAGCTAGAATAATCGTTATAGTTTTATTGCAACTACTTTGTATGCTTCTGGAAACCCCGTTTTTCTTTGCCTTGATTTAGGTTCCGTAATTTCAGAGATAACAGGCGGAGAAAACGTTTTTTTCATAGTTTTCATAACATCTCCGATGATATATTGCCCAAAATAATGAAAAAGACATTTCGAGGATCTCATATTTGGTCATACAAAAAGATATACTATACTATGCATGGTATTAAATTTTATTGAGGGTTTGATTTGCATCTCTTCTTCTTCATGTGAGTGTTGAGCCATAAATGATTTAGGTTTCCATAGCCATTTCACAAAATATCAAACTATGTATATTTTTGAATTCGTAATTCGTACTCTAAAAAGGTAAAAGATTCTAATGTCTCGACTGTTGTACCTGGTATTGTAATTCAAGTTCTGTATTTTTATACTAAATGTTGAAAAACATGTTTTAATACCTTATATCAATTAATTTTCAGTACACTAGCAATCTCGATGTTCCAGTAATATTCAATCATGTTATTTTTGCATACTGAAGAAACTTTTGTACTTTGGAAACTAATAAGTTTGGATTACTCTAAATATATTAATTTAAAAGTAATCATTAAATCCTATTGTAATTTTTTGCGTATTTTTACTTTATTATATCATAAAACGGAGGGTTCAAAGTTTATTATAATGTGTTCTCTACATTGCAATAGATTTTGAAGCTTAATACTTCGAAATTGAGTCTAAAAATCCCGAAGCATAGATTTGTAATATTTTATTCTCGTAGATTTAAAGTATAGAAACTAGGAGGATGTGACAGATTGATTGCAAGATCACAAAAATTTCAAAAATATTTAGTTCTTAACTATACTAAAAACTATTCAAGAGATATTTATAAAAACGTCCACAAAATATATAAATAATCTCATACCCCATTTCATGCTTACTACGAAACTGGAGCAATGTTTCTAAACTTCAAAAAAAATTTTTGGCCTGCAGAAATATATACATATATATATACATATATATATATATATATATATATATATATATATATATATATATATATAAAATTATATATATATATATATATATATATATGTATGTATATATACATTTATATATAATTTTTTTTTATATCTACAAGGCAACATATTTAAAGAGTGGAAAATAATATAAAGATTTGTCAATAGTTTAACCAAAATACAACGTGCCCCTAACGGTTTAAAGATACTTAAATATGTACGAAAACACCGTAGTGTGGATTTTACTTGCACCTGACAGATTTACGAATATGACCATGGGTAACCTGGGATGAGTTTTGGATAATACTGCGATTTCAAAATTGTCTAAGCGGTTTCGTAACATATTTTTTTCAAGAATACTGCCAGAAGGCTGAATATTTTAAAATATAAAGATATATATTTTTTATTTTCAATATTATTAAGTTCTACTTATCCAAAACTCCTTTAAACTATTTAAATTTATACCAACGCTGGAAATTAGTATGGGCCCTATATGTTTCGATAGACGAGTCCAAATAAAGTAAGGGTAAGGTACTCTACTACAGAAAATTCGGCGGGATTTATATTGGTGTTCGAATTTAGAAGTGGTTCAATGATAAACATTTTATTGACCTAATTTTATGAGTCACTGAAATAAACCAAGGGATATAAATTGAAGGATTGTTTAACGGTCTTTTATTTAAACAACCACATTGCCTCAGGGCAATCTTTTAAGGGCAGTTATTTTGTTTAAACCAAATAGAGTTTAAAAAGAACAATTTTATGATATAACAACGCACTAATTAATTATAACAATTTAAAAATATTTCAATATGAATAATTAAATATTACAGTGCAATTTAAAGATGGCCAATGAACTAAAGTTATTTATCATCATTAGCCATGCGTATATTGAATATAGATACGTTGACTGAATTAATTATAAAGTTAAATAAAATTGACAGTATAATATTTTAGCAATTCCATTCCCTTTCTTGTTGTTGTATAACTGACTGAAAATTATAATCGAGATATTTGAAATTGACAAATTGCTTCATGAAAGTCATTTTGTTTTTATTTGTACTATTATCTTTCTAATACGTACTTTAGGAAACGCTATTGCTTGAATAAATTTTACATTAACGTGACAGCCAATTTTTTTAATCGCGTGTAAGCAATACGCAAAGTTTCTAATAAATGTGTAAATAAAAAAAATATGAACAACTAAAATGAAAACAAAAGTACGTATATGTATAGCTACAATTTTACCAGTAAAAAAATTATGTATCTCAAAACAAATGTAGAGCAAAAATTTATAACACAAAATTTGTTAGCACTTCACTTCAGACAAATTCTAATTAATTTAGTATTTTCATTAAATATTTTTTAAGATTTTGGTTGTTGGTCATAATATTTCTCTTTCATGTTTTAATTAATTTAATTTGCTGGTTATAAAATACATAATATATATTTTATACATATAATATCATAATCGTTTTATAACATATAATATCATCATATTGCTTATATCATCATTATTTTATAACATATAATATCATCATATCGCATCACAAAAAAAATATTTCTCGTGCGTCGTTTTGCATTGCTAAATGATTTTAATATGTAGATTAATGTGGAGTGAGTGAAATTAACCTTTACACCAAATTTTTCTATTTAACTTATTGCGTTTTGTTAGACATTTGTTACTTTATTTTCATTTTTGTTATTAAAATTCCTCGGCTAACCTTTGCTACATCTAATATTTTATTCAACGCTCTAAGTAACAAAATCGGGCTCATTGAATTTCACTTTGATCCACAAATAAATCTCATCAAAAATTGAGCCAGTATTATAAATGTTCTTAGGTAGCGACTAGCTGGCTGCTGTTGATTTCCAAATAATAGAGAACACTTGGCCTCTAAATCTCGGCTAGAAATAAATGAACGCTAATGCGGGCAGCGCGTTAATTTCTCAAGTTTGTCCGGGGCCCAACAACAGCGTGGATATGAGCCCTGAGGATAGAGAGAGATGGCATAATGCTGTCGATTCAATATTATTTATTATGACCAAAGCAAGTAGCTAAATCTATAGCTGTGCTGACATAGTAAATAATTTTTGATACTATATAGTTTTTCTTTCTCCATAATAAACAAAAATATTAATTAATAAAATAACAAAAAAATATTTTCTTCGACATTGAAATTAATTTTACTTATTTACGTCATTTATTTACTACAGTAACAGTGGTTATTTTAAAGTGTACTTAAATTGAATATTTTTTTAAATAAACGAGGATATTCTTCGAAACAAAAAAAAATGTTTTCAATTTTATTGACCTAATCAATTTGTTTTCATCTTTATTTGTTTTTTCTTTTATTCCTTAGAAATAAAATAATCATAGGTATTTTTTTGAAGTTACTGAAAAATTTATAGTAATTTTTGGATATTAATTTTGTTGGTTATAATATTGAATCATTTTAAATTTTACATTTGACGAAAAATATTGCACTCAACCATTAAATAATTTTTTTAAATTTATTAAAAAAATCGATCCTTTCATATCTTTTAATGTTTAGATTATGTAAATTTTTTTTGTAATAAATGCATTAAAATATTAAGTAAAGAATTGAACGCAGATATTTAGACCATAGACATATCTAAAATAACTGAATTTGCCATAAGAACGACCACATTTTTAAAGAAGATTTGAGATTTGATTTATACATATAGATTTGATTTATACATGAAGATTTGATTAATACATATAGTACATTGACGGAGAACAAAGTAATATATAATTATATTCCAATGGCTGTCTACGAAAAAATCGGTCATATTTAATTGAAAATCGATAGATTTCATTCTATTATCTTTTTCCAAACTTATAATTTTCAAATCCAACGGAAGTAATCAGAAGGAAGGCCCAAGCTAAAACAACTGAGATTATGTTGAAAATGTTTAAAGATTGATTTCAGAAAATGTTTATAGACTGATTATAAATACAGGTGAACCGCATATCGACACTTTATATCTTTCATACGCAATAAATTTGGCCAAATATATAAGCTTCGATTTCAGATTAACGTTCGTCATTCACTTTCAGCAGTGTTACATTCTAGTGGCTCTATTTAGTTATTTAATTACTTAGGCTGTTAATCAGTAATCACTTAAATTAAATCTCAAATTAAACAGTGGCGCCACGTGTCTAAAACCATCAGTAATATTCGGAATTACGTTAATTGTTAGTCTTTGGAAAAGTCGTCCCCGACTTAACAAAAGTCGTGGAAATTTTCGAAATGGATTTTAAATTCTGTTTCGGAAAATGCGCAGTTAATTCCTTGGGAAGATTTAGCCTGTGGGACAAAGTAATGTGAATGTGAGACAAAAGAATACAAGCAGATTTTCTTTGAAATAACGCAAAATGAAGTAATTAAATTAAGATGTAAATGAAAAATTGTGGTAGCGAAAAGAGAAATAATATACTAATATTGTTTATCAAATATGGCATAACGGAATACAGGAAGAATATAGCAGTTATTACTAAAGTTTAAGAAATTATAAAAGATGCTCCAGAGAAATGATTCGTTTTGCATCCTCCTTCGCATTTGTCCGACTTGATACGATTGATGACGACAGCATTGTAAATTGATATGCCGTTATGCGTTTAGTAATAGTATGATAAACATGAATAATTATTATTTCTCAACAGCTTTTGCTTAAATCTATTTATTTTTTTCAGATTTCATAATGTGATACACACACACATACACATATATCTCACGGCCGTGCTTCAGACACTTCATGAAAACTATATTCCTCAATGTGACATATTTAATTCGTACACAACTTTTTTTTGTTTTTATTAACCTTTAGTTTAATCGTTTAAAAATTTTCCTTTGCTTTAGATTATGTTCTTGAATAATTTGATCTAACATCCGGAACGTAACATTGACATTCGTTTTCTGAAATAATATTTTTTCTAAATTACTTATAAAAATATCTTTTAAATTCTTTTTAAAAATTACTTAATTTGTTATAGTTTTTCTTCCCGCAACATTTGTGCTTCTTCTTTACCTATATATATATATATATATATATATATATATATATATATATATATATATATATATATATATTTACAGAATATTCATACATTTAATTGAAGCCCTAATGTCTATAGAGGATAATATCTATTCGATTATTCATATTGATTCAAAGTGTATGGTTCATCTTCATAATAAGGAAAGAAAAACAATAAAGCTCACCGCAATAACTCTCATAAGTTGAAGGTTGTTTCTAAACCTGAAATTTATTTTAATATATAGTTCAAAAAAGTAAAAATGCAGTGTTTGAGTTAAGAATAAAATAAATATTTATGATATCATACAGAAAACTCACAGCATTTATCACGATCTTGACATGTTTTACTTGATAGGAGAATTTTATTGATTTTTGACTAAACCGCAAGGACAAAGAAGAAAAGATAGATTTAATATGAGTTGGGGAGATGCGATGAAGAAGGATTTTGCGGTGCTGAAGGTCCTTGACTAGAGATCGGTTGCCACATAGAGGGTGGCATGCAAGTCGCTTCAAAGGAAAGCCTTGGCCCACCCTGGGCTGACGAGCTACTGATGATGATCATGAGTGGACACTAAACATGGTTTTCATCCATTCGTTTTATTTTTGAACGTTGAAAACTTTTAGTATAGTCAAATAGGTTAAAATATAAAGAGAAATAACATTTATTCCAAAAAGAAAATTGATGCACAATAAGATTAAAATAAATATGAAAGCTCTCAAAATCTCTCGTTTCTACTTAAAGTAAGCATAAAAATGCCGTTTTATTTGTTTTAATTTATAGTAACTGATACTTTATGTAATTTATACACCATAAAAAAAATGTTTAAACCGTAAAAAAGTGCAGTAAATGGCTGTGCCAGAGCTGTAATAATTCTTTTACAACTAGAAGGAAAGACTGAAGGGAATCCCTCACTTATCTTTAATTCATCTATCCATCACAAGTATTCGTATACTAAGTTCGTGCTGAAATAATCGTATAAGAATGCAAATAAATAAAGCTTTGCATCTTAATTAAAATTCTTTCAAAAAAATATATTTATCAAAACATACAGGACATTTCCACCATAGTTCAATTCCAATAATTACAAGACGAATGAGCAATATTATTGGGAAGAAAAAATATTCCATCCGTCAAAGTCTCTTATTTTTTTACTGCCTCTTCATATTCGTATAATACATTAAGTTAGTGGACATTTGTGAAAACGTATAACGAAGATTCATTAAAGGCGCATTCTCTGTTCATCGACTCTTTTATTTATGGTAAAATGATGGCTAGTTCATTTATGGAAGACAAACTCGAATTATGTGAAAAAACTATTTATAAGTGTTTACTCCCATTGTTCCACTGAAGTGAAAAGTAAAGTAAGTTTG
The DNA here is from genome assembly GCA_039881145.1 of Druceiella hillmani. Taxonomy (NCBI): domain Eukaryota; kingdom Metazoa; phylum Arthropoda; class Insecta; order Lepidoptera; family Hepialidae; genus Druceiella; species Druceiella hillmani. The sequence continues at coordinate 2,175,054 of JAYKKI010000114.1, forward strand.
ACAGTCAGAGTGAACTTACGTAGAATTCAATTGAAACGGCATGCTATTTTTACAATGCACTTAGTAAACTGCCTTAAAATGAGCGACAGTTTCTGTCGAAGTGACTTCAAACTTTAATATTCGGCTAAAAATTAACACAGTGATTTTATTTTGATCTCGTTTTAAAGAGGAAGGATAAAGGGTAATAATATTTTTGTATTAATTTTTCTATCATACTCATATTTTCTACAATTTAAGACTTTTTTTCTCTTTATTGCCACAATTTTCCTCTATTGTAGCAGGTAACTGCTCTGGTAACAAGTATGTGAAAATACCTTATATTATTAACACCAATAAAAAAAACTGATATTAAATTTGACTAAGATAAAATTATATATTGAATTAATTATTATTGAAAACACCCAATTCTTATAATTACTACACTCCCAATTTCGTACTGTTGAAATAAAATACCTAGGGACTCGGTATAAATTTTGACGATTTTCTAATTTTTCAGTATATAATAAATGAATACTAATATTTTTCAGTCTTATTTTGTATCGAATTATTCTATAAAACAAAAATTATTTTTGTGGAATCTTACTGACTTATAATTAAAGTTAAAAGTTTATGTTTTACTAATAGTGAAGTCTTTCTGTCGAGATTTTTTTTACCATTCGATGAACACACAGTTTTGTTTACAATAATTTTAAAACAAAATCGCTTCATACTGAATAAGTGAATATACAAAACTTTCATTTTTAACAACATGCCCGTTTTACTGTTTAAGTACAAAACTTTCATTTTTAAAACTAAACATGAAAGTTCTGGTGTTAATATTATATACTATATCTTATTAACTAAAAATCTACTTAAGTTGAGTATTTTACATAAATTTAAGAAAATTTATGCGATAGCTTGCCCACACCTGACATCTATTTTAAAGACCTTTTCATACCACGTTATTACCAAAAAAATGTTTTTTATAGTAACTTTTGGAATACATATGTTAGACATTTAAGTCACATAAGTTTCGTTGTTATATATACAATTTTATTCTGGGGATAAATTCTATTGAAATAATTTCACTGAGATCATTTTTTACACGAAATAATGATAGCATTTGGATTTCTTTTTTGTATAATTTTTTTTAGAGTTACAATAATTTATCCATATTCAAATTACAAACAAATTTATATAGTCTGTTATAAAATTTTCTTAAATTATATTTTATAGATAAAATATAAAAACATATATATTTCATGTATATCTTTCTTCTCCAATATATAACCAAGAGCTCCAGTCAGTCAATTTCAAGCTCCCATCCAGAACGGTTATCTTTTATTCAGTATTAAAATAATTCATCGTGTCAAATTTTATTTTTTATTTTTTAAAATCCCTAATTGCAAAGCTTATACAAGATACATTGGCGGCAGCGTAAAGAGGTCTGTAATATTCTCGATTTTTCAACTGTCAATAATCTCCAATTCCAATTCAAAAACCACGGTAAAATATTGAATCAAGAAGTTATTATTTAATCGATTATCACTAAATGTTATATAATTATATATCCCAACTGCGTATCCAATGAACTTATTTGTGGTTCCTTAAAACGAATCTGCGTTACATGTGCCACACTGCAAACTAGAACTGACATCATCCAGGAGGAAAGTCTCACCGTCTCCATCGTGGTTTTCAACAAAACGAATCTTCAACATTTCAGCTCATTTTACAATATTCATATCCTGAACGACACCGAATATGTACAATGTTCCTGAAAACAAGTTTATGCATCGTGTTGCTGTGAATTATTCATCTATTTTTTTTTGCTAAATAGTGTTTTGTGTAAAAACCCAACAAAACCCAATTCCCAACCCAAAACCCGACTCTCAAACCTATATATTTTAAGTAAAAGTCAGTTTAACTATAAATTAACTATATATAAATCACTGACCTATTACATTATATAAGTCTACTGTCAACTATATTGCCGTATCCCAGGGATCTAATAAAGTTTTGACCGAGAAGCACATTTAACATAATACCTGATTAAGTTAGTTGCACCTGTTTAATTTTCAGTTAAATTGTTACCATGTCAAAATTCAAGGAAGAATCAAATATAGCGCTACAACTAGTAGATATTAGTATACTAATTATAATCATTGGAATATTTGACGGATCCAGAGAAAATTGCATGCTTTTTAAATAATGTCGTAACTTAATAAACCTAACACCTTCATTCCAAAAATAAATTATTTTAAAATATATTCTAAGTAAATTAAGACACAAAGTTGAAGTTGCCTGTTCGATAAAAGAGCTCGAAGATTGGATCCAATTAGAGGAATTCTAACAATCAATTTGGAGACAGAAAACATTATATATTTTGACTATCAGACTTACAAGGTTGTAGTCAAGGGAATAAACCCGCTAACCAATTTTCTTTTCTCATTGAGACTTGTTTGTAAAAACTACTAACAGAGATAGTCACAAAGTTTCTATACTCATAACGAAAAAAAGACGAGCTTGCCCGTCGAGTAGCTACTTTAAAGACTTAGCTCTTCACACCTTTATCGTAGAATTAAATTCAACTTTCACAACGATAGTTAGATGTCGTAACCCTGATATATTGAACGAATCAATCAGTTTTACAGTTGCTATTATATAATTTATTACTTATCTGTCGACATTTCATTTAAAAACTTCATACTATCCTTAAAATCGAGAAATAATTCAGTGCTAAATGGCTGCCAGCATCCATTGTATCGATCAGCATCTCATATATTCTGTTTTGCTTTGCAAAAATGCAATAACACCGCAAATATATAGCATAAAGAGCAACAAATATTTAAACAAAGTTTTTCTGCGTTTATGTTTTTTAAGGCAATAAATCCCTAAAATACCTCTGGACCATATATTAAGATATAGGAGTACTTGTACGTGTCCACGAACAAACCAAGACCTTTTAAAAATGGGTGAAATAAGACAAAACCTAAACTGATTCTTGAAAATACACGTGAATCAAATACGAAGATTTCATAAGCCGCTTACGAATCCCTAGGGTTGACACTACGTCCATATAAGGAGTCACTTCAGATGACTTCGACTGTAAATATATGGATATACTATTAAGGCTGTATTGATAATAAAACATGGGGTATATTTAATTAATAACATTGTGCCGGTAAGCTGATATTGAGAAATTTGATATATTCAATGAGAAGTATTAATTTTTTTTCTACCATTGCGTACGTATTCGGCATAGGAATATTGTGTTACGGGCCATTATTTATTTAATACCAGAAACGTGTCAATACTGTAGTTAGTTTTTTTTAAATTTTAAATTCGACTAAGAACTGGACAGTTAATATTTAGATATAATCAATAATGAACTTTCTCTCACGTTAGAAACCGATGGAGTTGAAAATGGTGTTAAACAATAAAATAAGCATGGGCGATTTTTTAAAATTTCGATAATGAAAGAAAATGTTTATTCAATTTGAGTGAAAAATGAGAAGACTGGTGAGAAAAACATACAAAATGGAATACATAAAGAATTTCACGAAGTATATGCGGATGCATGAAGAGCACAACAAATTCTGAGAAGAAAGAAAAAAAATTAATTAAGGATTAGAATTTGGAGTGAGCTATCAGAATCTTGCCAAGATTTTTAATCAGTGTGGAATATCAACGAATAAACTCCGAATTGTGACACGTATCTTAAAAGCTGTTCGACGGAAGATTTGTGTGGTAATTTGCTTTGGTAATTTTTAAAACTAATGACGGGTGATTATAATAATGTATCCTTTTTAATTACATCATCACTTAGAGGGGAACTTGGCTGTATACGTGAAATTAAATTTGAGAGCTCTATTAGTCACTAATCATAAACACTATACTGCTACAAAAATATACGTAAGCAAGGATATAAACCCAAAGAAATATGAACACCTTGTTTTTTAACATAAAGGCTCAGTCCAGCTTAAATATCTTCCAAATAATTTTCTGAGTCTATAGTCAATTATCATCAAAGATATTGCGATACAAAAAAGTCTATGTAAAAAGAGGCTTAAATTGTGACTAAAACTGTCATGGATACTAAAGACGACATGGTAGAATTTTTTTTTTCAATGACTAACCAAAGGACTAAGAGCGCCGTAGAGAAAAAGAAGGTGGTCTCATTTCGGCCACCTCTTGATCGCTCTCATAGTTCATATTTTTTTTATGTTCATGTGGTTACCCAGTCATGTAATTTAGACTCTAGATATTTAATACTTTCTTGTCTTTCCATAGGTATATACCAAAGTGTCAGTTTCAAAATATTCTTCGTAATAATTTGACTTGTAAGACTTATTTTCTATCTACTCTCTGATCTCCAAATGTTTCTAAATTAAGAGAGACAAACAAAAATTTAAGAGAATTTAATCTGTATGAAAGTGGAAAGAGTACACCGCGGAAAAAACCGTAAGGCTTAACCATTTCAGGTTGAACTCACTAGAATTATACTTCCAAAGACATGAACCATAATGATATTCTTAATGACTTTATTGTTTCTATTAGTATGTCGTATCGCATTTTAGTAAAATGTTAAAACATAGGAATGAACGGAGTAAATTGTATATGCATGAAGTGTACAGTTATTTTATCACTATATATAATTATTCTTTTGGCTTCAATACTGTTAAGTTTAAAACAATTACAAATGCAGTATTAACTTTTATTTTTACTCAAAGTATTATTTTCTAACAATTGGATATTTCCGAGACGTTAAATATTTTTATTGTGTGTTTAATATTATTCTGTCAATATATAGTAAACAATATTCTCTAAGAGCACAACCTATTTTTCTGACTTTTCATAATTACTTCTTTAATGTAAAAAAATAACATAATAGCACAGTTGAACAACAGGTTTTCTTTAGAAGAAAATATATGTATAACAAATATAATTAAAGTAAATATGAAACTTGTTCATAGAACGTGTCGCTTATCTTCGGTAACCTTTAGAATCGATTATAACGATATACTGCTCTCCCGGTAAAATTGTCGTGGCATGCATTTTTAAATGGCGTTTTTACGGATGGTCTAATACAATAAAACTCTCAATGATATTTTTATCATGCGATTTGTCAAGATTTTCTGAGGTATAAAAAGTTACTCGTTCATAGTTTCTTATTACACGGACCATACTTGTCATAACAACAAAATTGCTGTCAAGATAAAATTATCGCAACTTTTATATTTAAATTGGATTCTTTATATACAATCAGGGGCAATAAAACCGTCAATGTTATTTTTACCATCGGTCAAGCTTTTCCGTGCTTCGGATGGTATCTTGGTAAAAGTCTTTACTATTAAAAATCATCATTCATCGTAGACACTGTCTTTTCATGACGATTGTATAGATACCCAAGCAGCGTATGTCAGATGTTTAGACAGATTAGTCATTAGTAGAGATGCGCTTGCGCAAATAGAATTTAGTATTTGTAGATTGTGCATGGATACAACTACGCAAGTGCCTCGAATGGTAGAATCAAAATCTGTTTAATTATAAAAGTATCTTATGATGTACGAAGCCGTTCGATAATTAAAACGTCAGCATGATCTAAAGTAAAAAGCTCTATCCAATAATTAGATAAAGATAACATAGTCGCCACGATATAATGGACTCCTACCGTTATATTCGATTTTCAAAAGGATTTTTTTAAATTTTTTCACATGTTCGGGCGAGGGATTTTTCAAATTTTGAAGAAAAATTAACACCTACCTTTACCATACCTACTTTATTTATATTATATCTTTTAGAACTAAGTCCTTGTCGTATTACAGCTGTGAAAATTATATGGCAATCCCCAACATTCAGAGGAGCAAATATTATATTGAAATCCCATTTACTTCATGGCGTGAGATATAAACAAAAAAACGGTTCAAGTGAAAGTCGGACTCATACACGAAGGATTATGCGGCAACCAAAAATTAAATTTATTTCGATGCAACAAGATATATTTTGACTTTTGTATGTATAGTTTTGTAGTTAGAGCGGTTGGAGGATGACGACTTTAGTACTTCTAGTACCTTATCTTCATCTCTCTTCTCTTATCATCACCTCTTGATTTAAGGAAAGCTAACATTAATTAAAGTTAGTGCTTATTGAAAATTAATTTATATACTTTTTATTTTAGTTAAACATAGTTTTTCAAATGCAAGGCACATGAAGCAAGGCTGTTTTAGATCAAAGATTTATACATATATATCTATGTATATATATATATATATATATATATATATATATGTATGTACATATATATATATATATATATATATATATATATATATATATATATATATATACATATATATGTGTGTGTGTGTGTGACCTAAAAAGGACAAATTTATAAGGGTTTCCTATTTGTCGTTAATTGTTAATTTGAACATCATAAAAAAAATATCGCTGAAAGTTCACCGGAAAACTGATGAGATTTTTCTGATTTCAAAACCTTTTGAAATTTTTCATCATATTTACCTTGATCAAATATACATTAAACATTTTTGCGGTGGAAAATATTATTGATTGTTGTTAATAGTTTAATATATAGGCTATATATACTGATATGTTTATATATGTTTAAATATGGACGGAACCATCATAGTGCGAGGTCTCTACAGGTTTTATATTGTCAGATAGAGTCGATTATGCGAGATTGGAATGCAGTACGCATTTAGATTGATGGAAGTGCCTAATTTATTCAAAATTTCCAGTCCAACCTCATTTATAAAATCAACATTTGTTTAATCGTTTCTTCCTTTCCTAAACGAAATAATAATTCTGAATAGTAAAAAAACAATTCACATCATTCTATACTAAAATATCGTTTCGAAAAATTATTTTAATTATATTTCAATAATAATTTTGGAACCGAGTAAGAATGAAGTTGTTTTTTATGAGCTGTTTAAATTCGATCCAATATTTACATATTTTTTACTAATATGATTCTGTAATAATTTAATTAAATACTAGGAATTATAAATGTTCGAAATATTATTTAGCGCTTAAGAACACGTAAGTCATTTTAGTTCCCACAATTTTCTTTGGTTCCTTCGTAATTGCTATATCCAACAAAAAATCGCTGAATAACAAAAAATATAACCTAAATATCAATTGTCACGTTTGTATAATATGAGGAGCATTATCACGAAAATGTTCACTGTCATTTTTAAAATTTTCACTGTCATTTTTAAAATTTTCACTGTCATGTTAGAGAGAAATTAAACTCGATCTTTGACATTAAATAAGACACCGGTATGAAGTGTATAATTTATGTTCAAATGTTTATGCGAAATTATGTTCAAATGTTTACTCGATCAAATGTTTACTCGAAATTATGTTCAAATGTTTACTCGATTTATGTTCAAATGTTTATGCGAATTTATGTTCAAATGTTTACTCGATCTTTGACATTAAATAAGACACCGGTATGAAGTGTATAATTTATGTTCAAATGTTTATGAAAAATTTATGGTCGTTTGGATACCGAAAAAAGGGTTTAGATGGATAATTATAACGAGTCGGCCCCCAAATGGTAACCTATATTGAACCTTAGGTTTTAATATCGAAATGACATACAAACACAATTTATGTACGTTTCACGTCCGGGTTTCGCTTTTACCTTGAGATATGGGAAAAATGTAACATTTTTATAACCGACTTTATTAATAATAATTTGAAAATCTCGAAACAAAATACCACAGAATCAGAGTCACAAGCTATCTCTTAGGTCAATAACAATGATAATTCGATGTTGGCAAGACCATCGAATACATAAAATAAACAGGGTGATAATAAGTCCGAACTTATTTGTTTAAAATTTCGCGCCATCCCATGTATAGGTGAAGTCATGTTCATACTCTTACACTACAAGGCCCACATCACATTTCATTTTTTTTCCAAGTGTTGTACCAACTTTTTCTCAAAACTTTAGAAATTTTTATGGGTAACAGTACATATAAAGGAGCATAACATATATTATTTCTGTGATTGTACGACATAGAAGACAGGAAAAAAAAAATTTTTATTTACTATTCATTTATTTTTTTTTATGAGAATTGAAACTAAAAATCTGAAATTTAAAATTATATAACATTCTATAAAGTTACTAAAAGACTTGCATTAGCTTTATATCTCTAGCTTAATCAGTTTTTAGATATATCTCTTTCATTAATAATTATGCGTATAGTTATTCATTAACATATTTCAAGGTCAAAGTGGAACATGGCCGCGAAACGTACATACATCATATTTGTACAGCAAATCAATATGAAAACATAACTTTCAATGCAGGTTCTTATAAGGGGACCGACTTGTCATATTAATTCGGCTAAACATTTCACAATAACTTGATGGTAATCATTTAAAACAGGCAGCGGCGATAAACAGTGATAAATTACCAAAAAAACGAAAATGAAGATATGAACGTCCCCAATGAGAAAGTGGGCTCACTTTTTGATCACTGGATATGTAACTGGTAAGTCCTTGATTTTCCAAAAAAAACGTTAAACGTTATTGTCTGAAAAATATCCTGCTCACTTCAGCAATTATTTTTTACTGTAGATGTAAATAAGAGAATTCAGAACTAATGCTTTTTTACAACGTACCAAGTTATGAAACTATCTATTTCTACAAATTGGATGAAAATTTTATATTACTGACGGAATACGTAATTTGCTGACATATATAACAAAGAAACGTACTTCTTTGAATATTTTTATCCTTGCAAATCCACCTCGATGTTAAATATTAATTACAGCTCGAAACATTGAATTGGAGCAATTCTCGCGTAAGGACGTTGATGTTTTGTCGATTAATATGATGGTAAAAAGCAAAAACATTCATTTATTATCGTCGATTAACCAGCACTATTTAAAACCAAAAAGACAAATCAAAAAAATCTTTAAACGAAATTCGATTACTTCGTTCAAGAACATAAAACGGACAATGATTTTCAGTTCAAACGCCTATTGCAATGTTGGGGCCGGATATTTTCTATGCGGAATTTAAACCTAATCCCCTCCTGCGACTGCCCCCACTTTATTCAGTTAGCAGCCACTGGTCCTTGTTAGTGCCCTAGTGACCCATCTTGTTAACCTTAACAATCCGTCAGATATCAGTCATCCTCCTGCTTTCACAAAAAAATGGCGGATATTGTTTTTTATAAAGTCGATGCAGTGAAAAGGGTGACCTTTTGTGAGTGGTTACTTACGATATGTTAAACCAAGTTTTGTATAATAGGAATATAGGTCTTCTTTAAGCTTATCGTTTAAGCCCCTTAAGCTTATCGGCTTCAAATATTTAGAGTAAATAAGCTCTGGATAAAAGACGTAGGAGCTAATTATGTACTATAAAGTATATTGCTTTGTGATACATAACTGAGAACAGTTACTATCCGCAAGACTATTGGACGTATAGTAACACATATGTACATAAGTACCTATAATACTCACTCTTATCGTATTTCTGTATCGTTGCCTATCTTGATGTCATGCGATATGGCATGAAATGAAGAAATGGAAAAAAATGTGAATGTAAGTATGATTTTCGAAATATATATAGTTAAAAATTGGAAGTCGGTATGAGAGTAAGCGTAATATAAAGTTCCAATGTCTCTGCTTATATCATGACAATAATAATTGTCGCGAAAATATAGATCAGTAATATCGTAAATATACAAATATTAAAAATAATAATTCGTACTAAAAAAATCTTTGTTTAAAATATTTTATATTTTTACATGAAATATTTATTAATAAAAAAGGTTCTTTTCAGCTATGCGAACAGTCACCAGGAATATTAAACAAAGTAAGAAGTGTAAAGTTAACAAGGATTTTCCCGCTTTCCATTTTTATTACAATGATCTACTTTGATATATATATAAATGAAAGAGACTAGAAAGAAGGGGAAAGTAAGGAATATCGGTTGGCATGGCTAAAATAAAAGTTTGTTTTAGTGATTATTTTCTTTCCCATAGCACCGACATTCCACTTCCTTGAATAAGACACTTTTGTTTTCATATTTCCAACAATAATAATATATTGTTCGATTCAATTCTATATATTTATCACATAAAAAAATCATAGACCATAGATTTAGCATCTTCATTTTTTAACTCTCCAATTCACTAAATTATGTAAAAGTTAGTTCCTGAACCAAAATTTTCGTGGAAATAAGGAGCTAAGTTAGAGGTTTTTGGGACTGGCATTAATAAATTGATCAATTCAGTAAACTAATGCGCTGTTATTCGCGAAACTTACATTATTAACACATTTAATCAGTACATACAAAAATTATTGCGATATTGAAAACATAATTATCAAACGTGAGATTCTCTGTAATCCCATAAACTACTATGATTGCGCTTATCCACTTACATCAAAAATTATCTCTAGTAAAAATATTAAATAATATCTCACAAAGAGGTCACCCCGGAAAAGTCCGGTTTACTTTATTTGTATTTAGTCTTCTGTGAAAATTTTTCATCACTAGATCTGAGAGCACTTTAAGTGTGTCCGCTCATTATATAAAGAAGAAATACGATAATGTCACCAAATAACACTAGCTAAGCGTTCACTACCCTCCACACGTATCATAACGCCCTTGCCGACCAATCGGCATGATATTTCTGCGGTATGTTTCCCAATTTTCTCATTTTAGTTGGAATAATTATTTGATAAGGCAAAAAACTATGAGAAAAGTTTCGGAACGTCGTCACGGATGATAGTTTTGGGGATATTTTTATATGGACGGCGGTATGAAGTATCTCGTATCACTATTTCTGTGTAACTTACAATCAAAACTTATCGAGTCGATGTTTTTATCTATAAAGTTACAATCAAAACGAATGGGGTCGATGTAAATAAAAAAAACTTGTTATATAGCATTCAGCAAAGTATGTGCTACTTTGCTGAAAACTAAAAGACGTCCAGTCAATTTAAAGGCAAAGTTGTCGTAACAATGACAAAACAAGTACATGTTAGACCACGTATAAATTAGATTCCCGTAGTCACATCAATAAAATACCAAATTACATATATTTTATATTTTTTTATATTCCAGCCATACGCGCCCAAAAGGTGTATTGTAACTGAACAATTATTCCAATATCCTAAGAGGTGGCCTCGCTTCTGCGGTTCGTTTTCTGTATTCTTTTAAATTAAGTATTGTAAAATATATTTTATTAATTCACATGAACTTATCATAAATACACCAGGAATCTAATTAGTCGTAATTTGTATCTGCGTCACTTCCGAGTATTGGAGGGACGTGATAGCTACAAATATAATGAAGTTGTGTTACTTGAGTAGCTAACTTTATTTCAAAATGCTAATGAAAACTTATCTTCTGGTCTCTTTTAGAGTTTTACATACGGGAAATCATGGGTTTTTGGAATAGGAGTCGAGTATATTAGTTTAAATATTTATTTTTATTGTTGTAACTACTTTAACATTTGTTTCTGCCTTTGAATTTTTTATGTCGTATTAATAAATAACAACCGAAATATATATCAGTTCATTCACACTAAATAATATAGACATAATTTTTGTTGTTTTCATGGTGCAGTAAGCATTAAAAATATTAATTTTATTTTAATTAAAACACTTGCTAAGCGATCGCTAGACTACGCTTTGTTTAAATAATGTACAGGCTGACCTATGAGCGTAATATTCCTGCTTTATTCTTTGTCAGCTGCCTCGTTTTTAATTATCATGTTATGGCAGTTCAACAATTTTGAAAGCGCCCGAGTGGAAGTCTTGGTCGCGCATTGAGAATAATACATAAGTACTATAAATAAAGTGATTTCCCTTCAAACATAATTGCTGAAAGTGAAATTACAATATTTCTAATAAGTCATCATAATAACATGGAATTGTTAGAGCTATATTAAACAATACCCAATGTAATTAAATAAAGAAAACAAATATATTACCGCAAATATACAAAAATTATGGTGGGTAGAACAATTGTTATATTTGTCTTGCAACTTCTTTGTAGGCTTTTGGAAATCTCGTTTTTATTTCTCTTGATTTAGGTTAAGTAATTTCAAATATAACAGCCGAACATATTTTTTTTCTTAGATTTTATTATAACTCTGATTATGTATTACTCAAAATTATGAAAAAGATATTTCTTGACCCTTAAACTTGGTCATTGCAAAGGATACACTGTATGGTATTAAATTAAGCGCATTTCAAAGATACGTGAACTTTCTTTGAGTTCTTGATTTGCTTCTCTTCCGCCCTCCAGGTTACAATATAGTTTGATATTTGTAAGTTAATATAGCCAAATTTCGATATTTCTAAGCTAATTTGGACACTTTGTAAGTAATCTTATAAGGGTTCCCTTCTTAGTTTATTTACTGCCATCCGAATTAATTTTATCGGTAAATCTTTTAATACTTATCACTTTCGTTTTGTTACTTTTTATGATAAGTCTGCCATATACGTATTCCTCAGTATGATTATTGAAACAATGATACCCTTGTACCATTACTTATGTACGTTCCTTCTGTACATCTGAAACAAGTTGACACAGAAATTTAAAATGTGGTATTCTAATAATACGTATTAAATTGCACATATTCCAGTAGCCGCTAAATAAATATTACTCAACAATATTTGCGTTCATATGGTAGTGGCAGCAAAAGAATCGATAGCACTTTTCTTTTAATTGCAATATTTGTGTAGAGTTCTAAGTGGAAACAAAATTTAAAGAATTTCAAAACCATTTCTTTTGAGAATTTTACGTATGCTAGCTCTAGAGATATTGTTTAAAATATCCACGGTTTCTTTTCTGAAAATCTCGGATGTAGAAACTTAACATTTCCCTGGTGATGAACTTATTGAAATTCATGTATTTCTACGAGTGACTAATAATATTTACAAACTATACTAAATAATAATTACATAAACATTTTGGAGTGCAAGGTAAGCGATCGTTTTTTTTAAATCTCATGTCATATCAATTGGAACACCAAGTAAAAAATCGGTTTAGTATCTTTCGAGCTACACATAACTTAAGTTTTCATAGTAATTTTACAAAATATAAAATATGTCATTTTTTCAATTCGTATGTTGTGCTCATAGACGACTATAAAGGTAAAATATTTTGATGTATCGAAATTGGAAGTGATATTTTTATTCATCATTTAGATTTTGATATTAAATATTGTAAAATATATTATAATACATCATATTAATTTATCTTAAGTACGCTAGCGTCATTTTTGCGTTTTTCCCCAAAATTTGTCTAATTACCTTTTTCGGTTTTGTTGGATATTTGTTATTTTATTTTAATTTTTGTCATTATCATTCCTCAGCTAATCTTTGTTCTAGCTAATATTATATTCAACTCTCTCAGTAACAAAATCGGGCTAATAAAATTTCACTTCGATCCACAATTAAATCTCATCAAACATTGAGCCAATATTAAAAAGGGTCATAGGTAGCGATGAGCTATCTGCTTTTAATTTCCGATTAATAGAGAAAACTTGGCCTCCAAATCTAGGCGAGAAATAATTGAATGCTATTGAGACAGCATTAAGTGTCCAAGCTTGTTCACACTTCTATTGACTTATTAAATTTGTTTTGCTATTTCTATCGTTTTTATTATTTATTTTCTCGTTTATTCCTTCCAAAAAAACAGGGATGTTTTTCGTTTTAATGTGCTAATCCAGTGATAAAATGAAATAAATTTTTGAATATTAATATTGGTGGCCAAAATACTGAATTATTTTAATGTTTGTTTTGAAATAAAATGCGATGTTTTCTTATATACACATTAAAATATTCAGTAAAGTATCGATAGCAAGAATTCTGACTCTTATTAAATATCATTCTATTTTCTGTCAATGTGTTCAGTAAAAGTGGTATGAAAACCTCTTTAATAATGTGGTCATTTTCTGTCAATTCAGCAATTTTAAACATGTATATGTATTTAAAATTGCTGAATTGGCATTAGAAAATAGAATGATATTTAATATCATTCCAATGGCAGTCTACTAAAAAATCGTTCATATCATATATTTAATTGAAAATCGATTGATGTCATTCTGTAGTCTCGCATTATCTTGCTCCAAGCTGATAATTTCCAATTCCAATGGAAGTAATCGGAAAGAAGGCGCAAGCTAAAACAACTGAGATTAGGTTGAAAATGTTTAAATAGATTGATTTCAGAAAATGTTCATAGACTGATTGTGAATAGGGTAGAACTGTATATCGAAACTGTATCTCCTCAATATGTACAAATTCATTCAAACATGTAAGACTTGATTTCAGATTAACTTTCGTCATTCACATTCAGAAGTATTATGTTTTGGTGGCTTTATATAGTTCTTTACTTACTTAGGCTGTCAATTAGTAATCACTTTAATTCAATATAATTTTAAATAGCAACACCACGCTCTTAAAGACGTCGGTAATATTCAGCATTATGTTAGTTGTTAGTCTTTCTAAGATTTGTCCTCGATTTAATAAAAGTCGTGGTTATTTCCGAAATGGATTTTAAATTCTATTTGATGTGGTTGGTGCAAATGAATACAAGCAGACTTTTCTTTGAAATGACGCAAAATCAAGTAATTAAATTAAGATATAAATGGAAAATTATGATAACGAAAAGAGACATCAAATTCAGAAATAATATTAGTGTTTATGAAATATGGTATAATGGACTATATGAGGAATATATAAGTTATTACTACTAAGTTTAAGATATTAGAAAAGGTGTTCCAGGCAAATCATTTGTTTTGCATCCTCCTTAGCAATTGTCGGACTCGGTACGATTGATGACGACAGCATCGAAAAATGATATGCCTTTCTTGTTTTATTTATAATGTAGGCTTGGATGTCAAGTATTTAGTAAATAGGTGGGTCTCTCTTTATGACATGCACGAATAATTATTATTTCTTAACAGATTTTGTTTAAATCTCTTTATTGTAATCAGATTTTATGATGTGATTTCAAGGGTAGACGATTCACTTTAAGATATATATATATATATATATACATATATAAATATATATATATATATATATATATATATATATATATATATATATATATAAATACTTTAGCTCTTCTGGGGTGACGAAATCAAGGTTATGAATTCTACGATTGGGATTTTGATCATGTTTGTTCTAGTGAAGTGGTAAGGATCTATTAGGATTCGATCTCGTGTTATTATATTGGTTTTTTCCACAATTGGCCATGGAAAGGCTTGTGAACTTCGACAAACGACAGGGTTAAGGTTTAGATATTTCCGTAGTCTGCGATATTTGGGGTGCAGAATGCGTGTTCGGACGGCAGTGGAACTATTTGTTAGTGAGAGAGCGAGACTTATTTTGATTGAAACTGTTATTTGAAAAAGGATTACAATGATTGCTTTTTTCTCTTTGTGCTTTCAAGTACGTTTTCTTCGGCAAAAGCAAAACTGATTGCTTCGTTCAATATGTCGTGGTTACGATATCTAACTATCGTTGACCAAGTTGGATTTAGTTCTACTATTAAGGTGTGAAGAGCTAAGTCCTCCGTCACAACTACTCGACGGACAAGCTCACCTTTTTTCTTTGTGGGTGTAGAAATATTTATCGCTGTTAGAAGTTTTGACAAACAAGTCTCAATGTGAAAAGAAAATTGGTTAGCGGATACATTCCCTTGACTACAATCTTTCAAGTCTAACAGTAAATATATGTAATGTTTTCTTTTCCCAAATTGATTTTTTTTAGAATTATTGTAGTTGAGTCCTGTATTTGAACACTTTTATAAAACACGCAACTTCAACTTTATGTCTTAATTAAATTATAAGTCCTTTCTGGAATGAAGATGCTAGGTTTATGAAGTTTCGACAATTATTAAAAAAACATTATTTTTTCCCTGATACCGTCAAATGTTCCAATGAATTTAATCAGTACATTAAAATAGCAGGGGTATAATAAAAAGGAGGTACAGCTAGTAATTTTATAACTGATTGAAATATGGGAACAAAGTTTGGAGAGGAAATAAACAAATATATGTAATATATATTTTTATACTTTATCCATAAAATATAATTTAACAAAATTTTATAAAAGGCTATAAATTGTATTGTAAATTGAATATGGATATTTTTTGGAACGCTAAAATAATTTAAATAAGCTTATTTGATAAATATTTTTATTATTTCGTGTAAAAAAGGTGACTTCAGTGAAATAATTAAAATAATTATAAAATTTAATATATACCATCGAAAATTATATGACTTCAATATCGAATTCAAATGATCCAAAGTAAAATTTTATATAAAAAATAATTGTTGTGTAAGCCAAAATGTATGTTACATGTAGCAAGACCTTCATATGCGTTCGACTGAGATTTATACATTCATAACGTGGCATGAAAGCGTCTTTTAAATCTGTGTTAGACGTGGGCATAAATTGTCTTAAATTTACTTTTAATACTCCACTTAGTAGGTTTGCCGTTAATGAGTTATAATATATAACTTGAATACCTAAGCTTTCAACAGGCATACTTAGTTTTAAAAATGAAAGCTTTCCATATTCAGTTTGAAACGATTTCTTTTAAATTACTGTGAATAAAACTATGTGTTCATCGAACGGGAAAAGAAAATTTCGACAGAAAGAGTTTTCATTATTAGTAAAACATAAATTTTAATACTTTATATGCAGATAGGTTTTAGATCACAAGTCAGGAAGATTCCACAAAAAATAATTCTTATTTTATAGAATAATTTGTTATTAAATAAACCTGAAAAAATCAGTAATAATTTAATATATTTTGAAAAATTATAAAAAAGTCAAAAAATATACCGAGTCTCTAATTATTTATCTTTATCTGTATGAAATTGAAAATGAAATAATTACCTGAATTTAGTCTTTTTCTATAATAATTTATTCAATATCTAATTTCGTCATAATTGAATTTCATGCCAGTTTTATTTATTGATTTTAATAATACAGCCTATTTTACCCACTTGTTATCAGAGCAACTACCTGCTGTAATAGTGGAACATTATGGGAGGTAAGAGAAACAAATTCCATTTAAACTTACAAGTATTTCAATCCAAAACTGTTGAAACTATAAGTATGACAGACAAATTAATGAAAAAATATTACTAGATTCCATACGGATATTAATATTTTTATTTCGTTTTAAAGAGAACTCTTTGAAACGACATCAAAATAACGGCACTGTGTTCATTTGTAGCCCTGTAATCCAGTTTGAAATTACTTCGACAGAATTTTCGCGGCAGTGTACAAAATGCAGTATAAAAATAGCCTGCGGTTTAAATCGCATTCTACATAAACATGCCTAACATTTTCTTCTTATATTTGTGACTTAAACATGCCTAACATTTTCTTCGCCGAACATTTTTTTCTTCACTTTATTGGAACAACGGGAATAAACACTTGTTAATAATTTTCTTCATATATTTTGAATTCGTTTCCCATAAATAAACAAGCTATCATTTTACTATAACTGAAAGATTCGGTTCAAGTGAACAGAGAACGCGCCTTTAATGGATTTTCCTTATGTGTGATCACACATGTCCACTAACTTAATGTAACATACGAATATGTAGAAGCAGTAAGACATCAGCGGTAGCCCATTGCTAACACTGACAGGTTAAATAAGAGAGAATTTGATGGATGGAATATTTTTTCTTCAAGATTATGTTGCTCATTCTCTGATGAAAATGTCCTATCTGTTTTGGTAAACATATTTTTGTGGGATGCTTATAATTAATATGCAAAGCTTTATTTGCTTATATATTTATGCGATTATTTCAGCATGATAATTAATATATTATAATTATATTATAATTATATTTATGCGATTATTTCAGCATGCGTATTAGATGAATGCTAATAGTATACAAATGAGGGATTCCCCTCAACCTTTCCTTCTAGCTGCAAAAGGAATTGTTACAGCTCTGGCATAGCCATTTATTGCAAATATTATGTAATAATGTTTGCCTATGGTAGATAGATTACATATAGGTTTTATTTACTTTTAATTAAAGCATATTAAATTAGACTTTTTTTTAGCAGACAGGAATCCTTTAAAATAAATATATTTTCTAAATCAGGTATTAAAGTTATGCGAAACTTTCAAGATCCTTTATATTTATTTAAGTCCCGTTATCCTTCAATTGTGTTTAAGGAATAAACGTTATTTATTTATTTTTTTATTTTAACGTATTAAACCGTATTGAAAATTTTCTAACGATCAAGAATAAAACAAATGTACTAAAATCATGTTTGGTGCCACTCATCATAATTATCATCATCATCATCATTCCTTTGAAGCGACTTCCTC
Organism: Druceiella hillmani; assembly: GCA_039881145.1. Taxonomy (NCBI): domain Eukaryota; kingdom Metazoa; phylum Arthropoda; class Insecta; order Lepidoptera; family Hepialidae; genus Druceiella; species Druceiella hillmani. Next base: position 2,193,390 of record JAYKKI010000114.1, read on the forward strand.
TATGTGAAAACCATTCTTCAGTTACGGGCCTTCAGCACTCCAAAATTCTTCTTCACCTCATCTTCCCAACTCATCTTAAGCCTTCCTATTATTCTTTTTCCTTGCGGTTAGTCAAGAAGATTCTTTGGGGGAGGGGGTTTTGAATCCTATATTCGAACAAAATAAGGGGCCCAATTCGGTATATTTTGTGTCAACTACAATTACAAATAATTACATTCAGTATCACCTTGACAAACAGAATCCCTTTGGGATGCTTCAGTTCAATTCTCCTATCAAATAAAATATATCAAAATGTGATAGATACTGTGAGTTTTTAGTATTATATCTAAATTATTTTTGAATTCTAAACTCCAATAGCGAATTTTTACATTTTCACATTTTTTATTTACCTTATGAAGTAAATTTCAGGTGTGGAAACTACCTTCAACTTAAAACAGTCAAACCATTGCATTATGAAGGTTAGCCATATACTTTGAATCATTTTGAATAATCGAATCGTTGAGAATGTCTAACACAGATTTAAAAGACGCTTTGAAAGTTATGAATGTATAAATCTCAGTCGAACGAGTATGAAGGTATTGCTACATGTAACATACATTTTGGTTTATACAACAATTATTTTTTATATACAATTTGACTTTGGAACATATGAATTAGATATTGAAGTCATATAATTTTCGATGGTACATATTAAATTTTATACTTATTTTAATTATTTCACTGAAGTCACCTTTTTTATACGAAATAATAAAAATATTTATCAAGTAAGCTTATTTAAATTATTTTAGCGTTCCAAAAAATATCCATATTCAATTTACAAGCCAATTTATAGCCTTTTATAATATTTTGTTAAATTATATTTTATGGATAAAGTATAAAAATATATATTACATATATTTGTTTATTTTCTCTCCAAACTTTGTTCCCATATTTCAATCAGTTATAAAATTACTAGCTGTACCTTCTTTTTATTATACCCCTGCCATGTATAGGATAAAGCTAACCTAAGCCCTATAATTGTGCTATATCAGAATTCCACTTATTCAACAATTCAGTCGATTCCAAGTTCGGTAAACAGTCCCAAATTCATACTCGCGACGACATTGCCTCTCATAAACCCTCTGCTTGTCCTAAGTCAAGTAAACAAACCGAAAGCTCGATTTCCTTCCCTAATTCTATATTTCCCGTACAAGAAAATGTTACACGTTAGGATAACCAACTACAAAACGAAATAAAATCTTACATATTTCCTATAAAAATAATTCAAATTTCGCCATCTCTCCCAATAATGAATCTATCCTGTTTAACCCTGAAAGCCTATATTTTTCATAAGCCCTTATACTTTTTGGTTAACACCGGTGCATCAGTTAGGCTGATAAAGAAGTCAGTTATAGAAATAATCCCCGAAATTACATGCCACAAAATAAAAATTAAAAGCATTGATATATCGAGTAACCCATTGTAACACTAGGTCATACGCCCATATTGTAATAATAAAATATTTCTTACTACTTTTATATTACAAATAAATTAATATTTTCATACGTCGGAATGATAGGTAACGGCATAGGGAAAAAAGGCAATATCGATATTACTGCTAGCAACCTAAAAATGAATAATTTTGAAGTAAAAATGCAATTTAAAGATCCAGTAAATACCACTCCTCTTCGAAGTAAAGCCGTAATAGAATTCCGTTAATAATCCCAAATTAAAGGAATGTTCAATCCTTACTCATAGCAAATTGCATAGTAGCTGTTAAAAATAATTATCGCATGAACATATCAGTAATTAATATCTCTGAATCCCCAATATCTGTCAATTCTATTTAAATTTAAAACTCTAACACATTGATAATACCATCTATGAAATACAGACTAATAATGCTAATACCTTTTCCATAAATAACGTCAATCAAAACGATAATTATATGAGTACCCAGAAGGTTGTCGAATCATTCCGTATTTCTATTTGAATCAATAAGAAACAGACCCTTTACACGAAATATATTCTAGTTATTCTGATACTTCCACCCTGTAGTCATTTGTATACCTCCCTAACGACAAACTATCCCATACAAATGCTATCAAGCATAAAATCAAACCTCGATATCTGCTCCTATTCACATGAATTTATATCGTTTCTAAAAATAACAACTTGGATTTGTTGAAATTAAACACTGGCTAACCATCGCCCTAGGACTTATTTATTTATATTTTACAAGACCCTTTGTGTTGAATTGTGACTTATTCAATTATACTATAAGTGCATTTTTTTCTAAAGGGGAAATTGGAAAAGATAAATTAATAATCTTTGCATTCAGAACTATACATAAAATGAGTGTGTGTGAATATAGCATAACACAAAAATAATTACTCGTAATTATCTTCGGATGTAAAACTTTTTATCCTATCTTTATGGAGGAAATTGACAATTGTCATAAATCATCGTCCCTTAAGATGGCTTTTTACCCACACCGATCCCAGCAGCAAACTTCAAACATAGAAGAATACGACTACCAGGTCGTTTAGCGGAAAGGAAAACTAAACCAACTCCTAGGGAAATACCTAAAATATTGAGGGAGAATCATGATATTCCAATATCTAGTCATCTAGGGTTCTCAAGAAAATATAAACGAATAGCAGAACAATATTACAGGAGGAGTGTGCGAACTGAAACAGAAGTTTAGACAAAAGAATGTCAATCATCCTAAAGAAATAAAACCTTTAGTAAAATAAATTGCGCACCCATACGAATCACAACTACTGTAACGTTTGAACGAATTTCTCTAGACATTGTTGATTTCCTCCCTAAATCAAAGCCTGATAAGCTCAAGTACATACCTTCCAAGATGACCTTACTAAATATTCCATGACTTACCCTACGCAAAATTTGACCTGATCCAATTTATATAGTTTTTTGGAATTCCAAAACACCTCCTTACTGACCAAGGTACCAATTTTACCACCGAACTATTCAAACCAACAAGTCCCTTCCTCAAAATCAAACATCCTCCCCTTATCATCCTTAAACACAAGGTTCCTTAAAGGGCAGTCGCCTCATATTAAAGGAATACTTAAATTCTTACATCAAATAACACCAAGTCAACTGGACTTGATATGTATGCACAGTCGTACTAGTTTACAACACTTATATCCACAGGGCCACTAACTATTCTTTCCGCGAACTTCTTTTTGGAAAAAATCCTTACACACCGAACTCTACCTGCGAATCAAATCTAGACTCTACTTATATGGAATACGTAAAAATTCTTCAACAACGTGTAAAATACATTTAAACTAATGGCCTGCAGACTATCACCCGGTCAAAAGAAACAAAATCAAAGGAATTTTAGACGCACATCTGGTAATAAAGCGAAATAAAAGATCCGCATGTTTTAGTGCAGTAGGAATCGTTTTTATACATATTGATGCATATAAGTACGACAGTCCCTTTAACTCTTTACAAAATAATGAAATAAAAATGGCACAAAATTTGTTAATATCCTCCTCTGCCATAGAGCAAATTAACGTTTGAGTCTTAAAAAAACTAATATCAATTAGGCTATTTTAAATAACGCTATTTATAACATCTAGTCGTCTTAACAGTGTATCCGTTGTAATATATGTTAAAACTAGGTTTAATTTTATTCCTAAAATATTGCAAGGGACTTCCTTTAACTTGTCATTCAAACTGGATGACATCCTAAATTATACGACGTTCAGAAAACAAAATGTACTATATCCCGCCATTATCACTCTTCAAGTGTTATATAATGTATTTAACGATAACCACCATTACTTGCATAGTTTACGAGGAATTCCAGTTCTACCATATTTAGAAAATATAAACACTGTAATCAATGTATCCCAGTTAATTTATTATAAATATCATTATATAAATAATTAAGTAGTATTTGCTCTAAATATTCCCTTAATTAGTGAAAAGTTATATAATGTATAACACAGCACATCATTACTCATACCCCACAACATAAATAATCCTATATTCTAGGTGATTGTAATTCAAACTAGTAATTATATAAGCATATCTAATGATGAGACATCCTTAATAATTTTGAAACATGTCAATTTGTATCCTCTGACTATTATTATATGTATGATGATGTAAACATTCTAACTATTAATAAAAATACTACAAAAAATTGTGAACTCGATATTTTAACTAAACACCTGAACACATACCTAAATCCTGTGTCTATAAATTCTATAGGGCCAAATAAATATCCTGCAAAATTCTACAAAACAATAAATGGTCCTCTTTTCAATCAATATATATATATATATATATATATATATATATATATATATATATATAAATGTAATCAATAAATATACCCATTTTTATTTGCACCAAGTCTTAAATGTATAAATTAAATATAATCGTTACAGGCAAGTTAACTTTACCTATGAACTGTATTGGCTACAGTAATAATATTCAGTTGAATTCAAAAACTCATACTAGTTTAGAATTTAAATTTATGCAGCCCAAGTTCAACCTTATCAACGACTCATGTTATAATAAACAAAAATTCAATACTATATCTGTAAAATTAACACCTAATAACTTAACGGATTGGAATTTAGAATAATTTAGATTAAACACAAATATAAAAAGTTAACTCGTAGGCAAGCTGAACTCCGTTGCAGATAAGCCACATATGATTAAGTATGAAAATCATTATACCGTATCTATTTACATTGTTTTTATTTTTAAGGATTTTTACCATTTTTTTTATACAATAATTGTAAAAATTTATAAAATCAGCGGTCATCTTAATTCCATGTATCATTTTTCCATTCTTCGCAACCCACCTAATGTTATCAAAACAGAAACAGTTAATCTCATATTGTACCATATCCTCGTCTACGAAATGACCTATAACACTCTCTATATATAAACCTCGCCATAAACTTCACATTTAAAACCCGAAATTTAATCTTCATCGAGGGAGCTGTTATACTCCTACCAAGTAAGACATACAGCTAACCTAAGTCCTATCATTATGCCAAAACAATATTTCACTTAATTAACAATCCTCGCGACGCTCGCGATATGCTTGTGACGACAAGCGCTCCAGTCAATCGATTGCAAACTCCCACCGGAAACGGTTGGCCATTAATCATTATTAAAATAAATCATCATGCTAAATTAAATATTTAATTGTTTAAATACCCTATTTACAAAGCTCTTATAACAGTTCGCATGTAGTTGGAAAAATATTTTTTTTCCATTATATGTTGCTCCAGAATATACACGGTGTTCGAGAATAAGTCTCGGACAAAGGCGTTATTCCTCGAATGAAAATAATTGATTTTCATTAAAATCAAATTTAATTTAATCTGTTCCAGAAAATGGAAAATAATATTCGTAATTATCTGTCATCTTTTTGGTAGACATAATACTTGCGCACGCTGTGGTAAAAACTGCTGTGGGTAAAACCCTGAGTAAGTATGTTAAAATGAGTTATGTGTAACATCTTTTTTGCACTCAATTAAAAAAGGGCGTATTTTATGTAAGGGCGTATTTTATGTATAAAGGGCGTATTTAAATAAATTTTCATTGAAATAAATTTCAATGAAAATTTATTTTTTTACAGCCAACGAATGGGGCCTTTCTTTTTCCAACGTCATTTCCTGCATTCCGTACATACTATTACCATACCAAATTTCATCAAAATTCGTCCAGGTAAGAATTTTGAAAATGTTTTTCTTGCTTGTATTATCATTCCATGTGCTAAATCAATCAACTTTTTTAAAATATTTTCTATATACAGAATTCAATCTGTTACAATTTGATTATGTGTATAGATTATATCTTATAAGAAACTCTAAGCAAAACTTTGAAAGAATGACAAGAATGATTCAAGGGAACCACGTTTCCTTGAGCGCGTCTTCGAGAAAAGAAAAAAATTGGAGTAGCAGAATAAAATTTGTTCAGGATACTTGTACATTTTTTTACTTTTCGCAGCGAAATTTTAATCGTTCCTACTTGGTGTTAATAACTATCATTTTAAATTTAGGTTTTAGAAGCTTTTTTGTTCTTACAATACCTCTTTGAAAATGTTTGTAAGTAACTTGAAAAATAAAAATGTACGCCATCAGGAAATAGATTACCTAGCTTTGCATTGCCACATGCTTTGACATAACTCAAATTTTAGTGACACATTTTCATTTAGTATTGCTTTCTAGAGAGCACAATCTAATCAGATATTTAGTAGTATTGAGAAATGAATCCAAAATCAGTTCTTTTAAATTCTGGATAACTTCACCATCGACCATAGTATTACAGATAGCGACACTAACTTTTTTAAATTCTAATGCAATAGTTTCAGATGGGTCACATGCAATTAATATCTACTTTATTACAAGCTTCTTTTTGAAAATGAAAAAACACGTAGTTCCAATAATGCTAAAAATCCGTAATCACATATTTTGCCACGAAATACTCATAGCGTGAGATCAACCCGACTTTGTTAATTTTTTTTTCTATTAAAAATGAAAAAAAACAAATTTATTTCAATAATATTTGATTTCTTTCATTTAACGTACAAAGGGTACAAAACCTAATAACCTGTTAAATTTACTTTTGTGAACATGATGTAAAATCGTTATTTTCGCAGTGCTAAAAATAAGACTCGTTCAAAGGATTTCAGTACTAGAACACAAAGTTTTTTAAAAAGCTCGATGTGCAAGTCCAGTACACTCTTCTAAATCAAACTTTTATCGCCCTTGTAGTTCTTAATACTAAGTACGGTAATGAAAATCATATTTGTAAAAAATATATTTAATATCACTTCGTAATAAGGATATTTGGAATAAACATTTCCTATTAGAATAGATTTCCTCCAAAAATTAATTTTTTTGTGAAGAGAATAACTTTCGTGATGGGACTATTCTATTAGTATTCACTATATGAAAGTACTGGCTGAATATTTGGGTTATTTCACAAATTAATTTGTTGGTACCTAGATATAGTAAAAAAAAAACAATTTTCTTACTAATTTTTTGGAAGAAACTTATGTGTATAATATACGATAATAAGAAATCTTGCAGACAAACATTACATGTTTTTAAATGTAAAAAGAAATATATGTGTATTATATATAATAATAGGAAAGCTTGCATACATACGTTGTATAGTTTTTAGATTTGAAGAGCTTTATTTTAAGTTTTATAATTGAGCTCGAATATGACTATGGGTTTTTAGCCATTGATTCTTAAGATATGCATTAGTTATACATAAGATATAAGGACATAATTAAATAATCCTGTTTATTAATAGCTATTAGTTTATTTAACTTTTTGCACAAGTACAAACAAGAATCGTTATATGAAATAACCACCTTTCAATTTAATGAATTTGAAGGGATATATTATTTATTTCGTTTGCAAATTTTATAAAAATCAGGCATATATTTGAAATCCAACTACCCGTGGTATAATTACAGTTTAAATAATGTGATATTGAAATTTATGACAAAAATAAGGTTATTAAGTGTACAAGTACTTACCTCACAATGGAAATAGTTTTCTTGATTCAACATCAAAATTTGAATTTATTATATTTTGCATTATATTTTCCACTCAGCTAATTTTCCTTTAAGTGATTCAACTCTCATAGAGGCAGCAGTGACACACAAAAGTATCGCAATATATATTGATATATTAATTAAATTGAACCACGATTACGAATACTCCTATTTATATTATTTTAATATTTTTATTGTTTATTTCTGATATCTTTCTTAATGCCATGTAAAATTATTTAATTTACCCATTTTCCGAGAACGTTATAAATAATTCTCGTTTCTTTATTCATGAACATACAGCATAATTTCCATATTGCTGTGTGAATGTATGTAGATGTTTTGATATGCCCTAAATGCTACATTAGTAGATGCTGTACACAAAATTTAATTTATTTTTTGTATACGTCAATTTTTTATTTGCGTTCAGAGTCTGTCGATAAAAATGTTTAATAGCAAAACACTATGTTATAAAGATACCAGGGTTTTTGTCTTTTTTTATTTAAAAGTTGATTTCCAAATGATAAAATGACATGTCTCGTTTTCAATTATGTAATTGTGATTTAGTTCTTATCGTACACAAATAAAATTAGATAAAATTTGGCTTAAAAGTTTTCAGAAATTATTTCAAATAACCACATTTTGAGAAAGCTTTGTCAAAGACTGTACAGAACGTAATTAAAAATAGGTTCCGAAAAGTAATAAAAATATTGTCTATAAAAATTTGTTAACAATTTTTCAGGACGTACTACCATTTTAGTTTAATTCTTTGAAGATTTAAAAAAAGAATATTTTGATAGAACAGAAAACGGCTACATAACTTTCAAAAACATCAAGGTATAAAAGTATGTCAAAAAGTCTTTCAATTGCAAACCATTGATTTGAAGTTCAATATATGCTAGAACATTGGAAGATTGGGGATACTGAAATTTTGAGTAAAAATTAGTATCTTAATTTTGACGTTAGTTTTATATCAAATTCTAACCAGACCTTAAAATAATGTTTTAACGTTCAATATTTTGGTAGGGACGTTGTTAACTGACCTGCATTAAAATTATGGTTGAATTTTTCTATATGTTATACCAGATACCATCCTAAGACTAATAAAACTAATATTATAAGTACAAAATTATAACTGTTTACCCGTCTTTCAAGTCCCAACGTAAAAAGAGGTTAACGTGTTCTTTTGTAGAGTACGTTGGTAAGAGGAGAAATTATATAAGCCACTTTTTGTCCCTGAAAAAATTATATTAATCTTGATTTTAAAATGTTTATTTGTCCTTCGTTCAGGTTTCATAAAAGTAGTCATACAGGAAATGACAGCTACATTTTAACTCGAAAAATTCACATTACATTGGACAAAATTTTTAATTCAAACTGAAAAAGCGCACTAACGGAATATAGAAGCAATGTAACGATAGCGCAATGGATCGATTTAATTGCTTGAAACGCTCATCTGAAAGGCTCATCATAAAAAAATTAATCTCTTCAATTCATAATTTCGAGGGAATTATTTTGGTTATCATTAAGCCACAAAATAAAAATGTAATATTGAATTTCCCTTAACTATTCTAGATGCTACTGCATATTGTAATTTTTTCCAATAAGTTTGTAATCCCAACCGCGCGAGTGAGGTCACAGGACCTGTGGTGTGGGTAGTGATTTTTATAATTATGTCGAAAAATAAAGGCCCCGCTTCGTTTCGCTGATCAAAAGTCGAACCAAAGGAAACACCACACGAATTTTATAAATTGTAAAAAGCATTTTATTTATACGACTATTCCAACTACCGTAGCTATATCTTTGAGCATAACCTAAAAATGTGGTGTGTAGAGTATCTTGCAGTACAATTTAGTGTTTACAGAATAAATTAAAGGAATAGATTTTTTGGTATGGACACTCTGCGCTATATGCGTGAAGCTAGTTCCGTTATTTATCTTTGAAGTCGCACCAACATATTGCGTATTAATGTCCTGAGTGAATAAAAAAAGTATAGGTACCATGGCCCATTGTTACTTGTCTATAGGAGCGTACTGTAGACGAGTAACAATGGAACATGGTAATTATAGATAAATTTTATATCAAAATATTGGAATCTATTTTTTTCGTTCTAGAGCATTTCTCTTTTTAAAAAGAAAATTATAAAACTTGAATAAAACATCAAATTAAAAATTCTTCAGGAAATATTCCAGCTTTAATCAAAGTCTTATCTTAAAATTTATTCCGTAATGGTATTTGAAACCGGTTGAAGACTCATTTAAGTTATTTTGTAACCTCTTCCTGTTCTTTCAGAAGACTACAAAAGTGGAAGTTTATACCACGTCATAATAACTTTAGATATAAATAAAAAAAACAGTCTTAATTTTATTATATCAATAATTACTTTCTCGTACATGTTTCGAATTTACTTCTTGGTTTTCTTTTATTTTTGTAATGGTCTTTAAAATCGCTCAAAGACTTACTCAGGATGTTTTTGAAGTCATTACCATCTATTAAAAATGCAGTCAGAAATTCACTCCAGCTTCTTTGTCATTATTGGTTTTCAGATGACAAAAAATAAATTTATACTACAAATGAAAGTTTTAGAATTAAACCAAAATAAAAAATCTTAATTAAAAAAATTTAAACAAAAGAATATGGGTTTATAAAACTGGAATGAGATGAATGTTATAAAAAATGACGAGACCTATTTAACAATTTTAAGATCAGTATGATTCGATTTTTTTGTTTTGTATTAATATTTGTTGCCCTAAAAATTAATAAATTTATGATTAATTTGGCAGTTTAACCGATTTACATAATCAATAAGTGTAATTTTATTCAATAGTGTAATTTTATTCTTATTGTATTTCGATTACTATGCAACTATGTAATTGAAAATATCAGTTTTTTAGAGTTTTATAGCTGAACGGCAATAACAAAATTGTTAAAGATCGTAATGTTTGTGTTTTATTTTGTTCGACCGTATTCAATTCAGTTTCACACCCGTAGTGTTGAAGTTTTATAGAAATACATTATTGAATTAGGTACGCAAATAAAAAATATTATATTATCAAAAATAACACCAAATTTGTGCATAATTTATTTTAACGAATTTTTTTAAAAGTGCAACTGTAAGAAATAACATTTAAGAATATCTTTTTAATCAAAAGACATAAGCGTCTTTTCATGTTACATTCACTTATAATGGTTCTGAGTTTAATAATGATTTCAATGTTTACGAATAAAAGGTCTGTGGATTTTTCGTCAATTTGTGGTGTTTCAACAAATATCCCCGAAATATTATTATATAGTAGGAACAGCAATTTACGTTTGATAAAATAAATAAAACAAAGAGTTAAACAAACTGATAAATGCATGACTTAAAGCCTGTAGCTAAGTTTTATTTATTGAAAGTTATATACTTTCAACTATTAAACTATTTTAAAGTCACAAAAACAGAAATAACAACATAAAGTTAAATACAATATTTTGCAAGAAATGATAAAGTAGATTTAAGGTATATAGGAATGTTTATACCTCTCTCTAATTTTTAACTACATATGTTTAAAGTTCAACATTTACTAAGTAACTACATAAAAGCATATAGCAAATAGATCAAAGGAAAATTATTTTATCAAATTTATAAATTAAAAAGTAAAAGCAACTGAATGATCCGTTTCGTATCTGTGTAACTTATATTAGGCAACAAGCAATATTTATATAACCAAAAAATAGTACATAAATATTTATAAATTGTTTATAATAGCACAATGTACCCCTAAATATTTAAGGTTTGATATAAAATTACTTTTTTGTTATGTGGAGTTTTTGCAGTTGAGTTTATACTAATTAGTGGTCGCCCAGTGGTCCAAATTCGATCGTAATATATTAAATTTTGAAGCTTGAACGTTGTTTAAGTCCTTTTATCAAAGAGTATATAGTATTTAAAAAAAACATATAAGGAAATTACTTAAACTCCGAACTGAGATTTTGTTGGAAACACGGACAGGACATTTTGTTGAAAACACAAATAGGTAGGCGAGGGTAGGTCATTCCAGCGTGCTGCTAAAATTTTTTCGCTTTGCAAAAGCAGTATAGTATACTAAGCAAACTGGTAGATATTTTCTTTTGCTACTGGTGTATATTAAGCAAACTGTATTTGACTAATATATAAAACATAGATATCTATTACACGAAATATAAAATAAACGCATTTTTGCCTTGATATACTCCACAGACTATTGAAAAAGGAACATTTGAAATCGCTTAAATGCACAACTTGAAACTCTTTCAGTCATTCTAACATTTCAAAATTCCATGGCGACAATCTCCACTTTGTACAACTGTTTGACCAGAGACTATTATATGTTTGACATTGACAATACGAACGTAAACAATGAATATTTTATTTTTGAATGCAAACAATGTGTATTTGATATATTTGTAACTTATTATTACATATATTTTAACAAAAGTATTTAAATTTTAGCTTTCCGTATTCTTTCTCCATGTGAACTTTTACTATACTTATTCTTACACTCCTCCGTCTGCGCAATATGCTTAAAAAGGAGTGGAAAACAAGTATCTTCACGTATTAATATATAAATGTTCTTAGTATGTTGGTTCTTCTTTTCGTAAAAGTACAGAAATGTTTTTTTTCGTTTTAATGCAAATTTTCTCCTCTCAGTCTTAATTTGTTAGATAAACTCATATGACCTAAATTTACTATCACCCATAAGCACGAGTTAAGCTTTCTACATATTATTATGAACGCTGAAGAGATTATTTTATGAACAACATATAGGACGACACAAATAATGTTACCAAGTTTTAGTGTCGACTGTAATAATAACTCCATCTACGACATATTCTGCTAACGTAATTGGGGCATTCGTATTTACTCTCACTATGTTTTTGTTTTTCGGGAACTTTACATGTTCTGAAACTGATAACAGATTTACGCAACTGATTATTAACCATGTGTCTCATTGTTTTTACTCGCGTGTTTGCTCGTTTCATCGTTGCTGATTGAAAAACTTTTTTACGGTGTTTTTATAACGTGTTTAGTGATTCTGCGTTAAACGGTGATTCTGATATTTATGAGAAAATATATCTCGGATTTTTTCTTCAATCTGTTTTAACTTCTTTTCTCTTAATAAAATATTTCTTAAATGTTATTAAAGTAGCGAAAAACAATAAGTATAATTGATACACTTAATGATACTGAGAGTCAAAGAAACAGGTAATTGAATGACATTAACCTAAGCCTAAATTTCATTTATTGAAAATATAAGATAAAACTATTTAATATTCTTTATCTAAAATTTAAATAATAACATACAATTTAAACAATATTTCGTTATAGGTAATATCAAAACAAGGTAAAAATAAGTTACTAACAACTAAAAATTGTTTATATGTTCAAAAGAACCTAAATAATTTCATTAATCAAGTTTCACTTTCAACAGAAAATATCTCTCATTGTATGTTAATAGTTGCATAATTAGCTTTGTGTTCAAAACGTAAAAAACCTGTTACATAAGGATGGAACTTCCATATATCCGTGTCTGTGGAATTTTAACATCTTTGTTTATATGCGCATCAGGTAAAAACGATATTATATATAATTCAAGATAATTCAAGATTATCAGCTTGATCAATCAGAATATATACAATTTTATATTGCGTTAATACAAATAACAAATTAAAGAGTGCGTATCTAATAAAAACCTAGTAATTATAAAAATGTCTGGTTTACCTATGTACATCGAAAGATGGCATTATACGCACTTTAAATCGCGCAGGGTAGTTTTCGATATAGACAAATTTAGCAAAATGGGTGTACCCAGAAGTTAAATGTCGAATGGGGTGGGTAAGCAAAATAAAAAGCCATTAAATTCATAACAGATTTTGTTTTTTTGCTCGTGTTCAGTACATTATTTTTTTTATGACATAATTTTTGTTCATTTCCTCAGTTCGTTTTTTAATTTTAATCTGTTGACTTAATTACATTAGTAGGATACTGAATCTATTAATGTCATTATGTAATATATGTAGGTTGTAAAAATCAATAAAATTGTAAGCATTGATGGTATTTACAAAAGAAATATTGAAATTAACATAACAAAAGTAATTGAACATAGGCAAATTATTATTTCTTGATTTTTTTTGTGTGAATCCTTTTATTTGTTCACTCATCACGCAAAAGCAAGTAAAAGGATTTCATTGGAATTTCTAACGGTGAATGTATTGGTCATAGGCTAACATATACGTTAATTTATTAATCACAATTGATTCATTAAAAATAGATTTTCTAAACGAAATTACACTCATAATAATTGTAAAGGCTTAATTAAACTATAATAATACTATAGCGATTAATTAAATAATAATAATAGTAAATTTGGGCAGTATTATCGTTTAAACGATAATACCGCCCAAAAATGGATATTCCGCTGATCGAATCTTCGATCCCTTAATAATGCACCACTTACATTGACGTTTAATTTTTTTTGTTTGTCTCTCGGACATTTCATAAATATTCAATTAATTCGTAGCGTAATTAAGCCGACCGTGAGAAATTTCATTCCGGATACGAGTAGGTTCTTTTCAGATCATGGAAATGGTCTCTCATACCTATTTCAGTTAAAAACAAAACTGTGTGAATGTGTAGGTCACTTTTGAAAGAAGAGTCGTTTAAACTGTATTCGATATTAGTTGAATCAGAGGGAAAAAAATATTAGTGAATATGTCTAACTAGTTTACCTGATATAATAGTGAAAAATTGTAGTTGTAGTGTTGAGACTATGAGTATTAGAGAAAAATTAATATATAAACGGTACTAGCTTTCATTCTTCCTCTCTAAACGTGATCAAAATAAAAGCGCTGTGTTCATTTTTAGCCGAACATTCAAGTTTGAAGTCATTTCGACAGATATTGTTGCTCATTTTAAGGCAGTGCACAAAAATTCAGTGTAAAAATAGCCTCCCGTTTCAATCGTATTCTACATGAGTTCACTCTGACTGTTAAACTTACCTATCTTTTCACTTCAGTGGAACAATGGAAATAAACACTTGTAAATAATTTCCTTCACATAATTCGAGTTTGTCTTCCACAAATGAACTAGCCATCATTTCACCATAACTAAAAGAATCGATGAACATAGGACGCGCCTTTAATGAATATTCCTTATATGTGCGCATACATGTCCAGTAACTTAACGTAACATGCGAATATGTAGAGGCAGTGAGATATCAGCGGTAACCCACTGCTAACACTGACAGGATAAATAACGGAGACTTTGATGGATGGAATATTTTTTCTTCCAAATAACGTCGCTCATTCGTCATGTAATTATCGGAATTGAACTATAGTGAAAATATCCTGTCTGTTTTGATAAACATATTTTTGTGGGAACATTATAGTTAAGATGCAAAGCTTTAATTATCTATTTTGTTATACGATTACTTCAGCATTAACCTAGTGGATGAATGCTGGTAGTGTACATTAGAAAAATAAGTGAAGGATTCCTCTCAGTCTTTCCTTCCAGCTGCAAAAAAATATTGCAGCTTTGGCAGACCAATTTATTGCACTTTTTTATCGTTTAAAAAAAATTCTATTGTAGACAGATTGCATAAAGGTGAGATTTACTATAAATTAAAAGGCATTTTTAAGCTTACTGTAAGTAGAAAGGATTCCTTCAAAATAAACATAGTTTCTAAATCAGTTCTGAAAGGTATTCCAAGCTTTTGAGACCCTTCATATTTATTTAAATCTTATCAGCATGAATTTTTTTTTGAAATACATGTAATTTGTTTATGTTTATATTTTAACTTATTAGACTATACTAAAAGTTTTTTATCATTTAAAGATATTCATTTGCCTGGAGCACCTTTTTTAATTTCCTAAATCTAATGATCTATATCTTAATTTAATTACTTCATTTTGCGTTATCTTAAAGAAAATTATGCTTGTATTCATTTGTCCCAACCAAACCTTCCCGAGCCATTAACCGCGCATTTTCTGAAATAGAATTTAAAATCCATTTTGGAAATATCTATGACTTTTGTCAAATCAGGAACGAATCTTACAAATACTAACAATTAGCATAATTCCGAATATTACCGATGTCTTTAGAGGTGGCGCCGCTGTTTATTGTGGGATTTAAATAAAATAATAATTAATTAACGGCCTAAGTAATTAAAGAAATATATAAAACCACTAGAATTTAACAACGCTGAAAGTGTATGACGAAATTTAATCTATAATCTAGGCTTACATGTTTGGGTCAATTTATACATATGGAGGAGATAATGTTGATATATAGTCCCACTGTATTCATGACCAGTCTGTGAATATTTTATGAAAGCAATATTTAAACATTTTCAACATAATCTCAATTATTTTAGCTTGCGCCTTCCTTCTAATTACTTCCATTGGAATTGAAAATTATCAGTTTGGAAAAAAAATAATGCGAAACCATAGAATGAAATCAATCGATTTTCATTTAAAAATATGATATGACCGATTTTTTTGTAGACTACTATTGGAATATTAATAAATATTACTCAGTTCTCCGTCAATGTACTCAATAAATGTAGTCCCAAAACTTATTTAAAAATGTAATCATTCTTACGACAAATTCTGCAACTTTAAATATGTCTATGGTCTAAATTTCTGTTTTCAATTCTTTACTGAATATTTTAATGCCTATATCGTAAAAAATTATAAAAAATTCACAACATGAAAATGTTAAAAGATATGAAGCATTAATTTTTTTTAATAAAGGACTTTTTAGAAGGTTAAAAAAATTATTTAACTATTGACACGTCTTTTACATCAAAATTAAAATTTATAATAATTCACCATTATGATGACCAGCAAAATTAATCTTCAAAAAATACTATTACTTTTCAAATAGCCTGGCACATTAAAAAAAATACGTCTGATTATTTTGTTTCTAAGGAATAAACGAAAAAATAAATAATAGAGATAAAAGAAAGGGCAAAACCAATTTATTAAGTCAATAGAATTGGTAATATTTTTTTTGTGTTTGGAAAAATATCCTCGATTTTTTTTTAAATTATTTCATTTAAGTATACCTTAAAACAACGACTGTTACTGCAGTAAGTAAATGGAGTAAATAAGCAAAATTTATTTCAGGGGTCAGAGTAAACATTTTTAATTTAATATTTATGTTTATTATGGAGATAGTAAAATCATTTAGTATCAACTATGTCAGCAAAGTTATAGATTTAACCGCTTTCCCTGGTCCTAATAAATGATATTGAATCGACAGCGTTGTGCCATCTCTCCCTATATTCAGGAGTCATATCCACGCTGTCGTTGGGCCCCGAACAAACATGAGTACTTAACGCGCTGCCCGCAATAGCGTTCAATTATTTCTCGCCGAGATTTGGAAGCCAAGTGTTCTGTGTTAATTGAAAATTAACAGCAGCCAGCCGGTCGCTACCTACAAACTTTTTTAATATTGGCCCAATTTTGATGAGATTTAATTGTGGATCAAAGTGAAATTCAATGAGCCCGATTTTGTTACTGAGAGCGTAGAATAAAATATTAGCTGGAGCAAAGGTTAGCCGAGGAATGGTAATAACAAAAATGAAAATAAAATAACAATGTCTAACACAACGCAACAAGTTAATTAGACAAACGTTGGGCAAAGGTTAATTTTACTGACCTCACATTGATCTACATATAAAAATCAAATAAAAAAGTAAGATGAGGCACGAGAAATATTTGATAAAAATGATTCGTATTATAGTTATAAAATATATATTATGTATTTTATAAGGAGGAAATTTAATTTATCAAAATATAAAACAGAAATATTATGACCAACAACCAAAACCTTGAATAATGTTTAATGAAACACTAAATTAACTACAATTTGTCTGAAGTGAAGAAATTTTGTGTTATAAATCTTTTCTCTACATTTATTACGAGACACTTTTCTTTTACCGGTAAAAATGATAGCTATACAAAAACTTTGTGTTCATTTTCATTGTTCATATTTTTTTTATTTACACATTTATTTGAGACTTTACATATTGCTTACACGAGAATAAACAAAATTGTCTGTTACGTTAATGTCAAATTTATTCAAACAATAGCTTCTCCTAGAGTACGTAATGGAATGATGATGCTATTAAGTATATGCTTCGGGATTTTTTAAGTCTGATTTCGAAATATTAAGCTTCAAATTATATTGCAATGTGTCTCCCTACCTCCGTTTTCTAGGATAACTACCTAAAAATATGCGATTATGCGAAAATTTAAAAAATACAATTTAATGATTACCTTTTTATTCATCTATTTCAAGTATTTCAAATTTTTAGGTTCGAAACTATAAAGAAAAAACGCAAAAATTATGCAGATATATATTACTGGATTAACGAGTTTGTTAGTGTGCTTTAGATAAATTGATATGCGGTTTTATAACATATTTTGCAATATTTAATATAAAATACACATCACAAATTACAATATTAGGTCCAACTGCCAAAACATTAGAATCTTTTACCTTTATAGGCACGAGTGAGCACGATACACGATTTTAAATATTTACATATTTTGATGTTATTTGAAATGACTATGAGAGTTTAATTTATTTGCAGCTCGACACACACTTTCGATTTTTACTCAATGTTCTAATTGATAGGATATGAGATTTAAAAAAAGAAACTATTGCTTTCTTTACCCACCAAAATGTTCAAATAATATTTATTTAATGTGAAATACATGCTTTTCCATAAATTTATAACCGTCTTGCGGATAGCAAGTGTTGTCAGTTTCATACTGCTTTGTGGTACGTAATTAGCTCCTACCTATTTCATACAGCGTTTATTTATTTTTAATAGTTGAAGACTATAAGTTCAAAGGGCTAAAAGGGAATACCGGTAAGCTTTAAGGGTAATAATATTTCTATTATACAAAAACTTGGTTTAACTAATTGTAAGTAACCACTCGCAAAAAGTATTGACCCTCTTCACCGCCACGACTTTACAAAAGACAAATACCTGCCATTTTGTTGTGAAAGCAGGAGGGTGGCTGATATTTGACGTATTGTTAATGCTAACAAGGTAGGTCATTAGGGCACTAACAAGAGCCTGTTGCTGCCGGCTGAATAAAGTGGGGGCAGTCGTAGGAGGGGACTAGATTCAAATTCCGCATAGAAATTGTGCAGCCCCAAAATTGCAACGGGCGATTGAACTAAAAACCATTGTTCGTTTTACGTTCTAGAATTAAGTGATCGAAGTTTGTGTAAATCTTTTTCCGATGGAGCGATTTATATTTTTGGTTTTAAATAATGCAGTTTAAACGACGATAATAAAATAATGTTTTTCCTCTTTATCTTCACGTTAATCGACAAAAATATCTATCTCGTCGCACAGGAATTTTCAATGCTCCGCGCTTTAATTAGCTTTTAACACCAAGGTTTATTTACACGGACAAATCTGTTTTGCAATTGATAAAATGTTCACAGTAATACCTTGCTTCATTATATTTGTCAGCAAATTATGTATTCTGTCAGTGATATAAAATTTACAATGACTCTTAAGTTTCCTTAAGCGCTAAATAATGTATCTTACAGTACAATTTCTAGTATTTAATTACATTTTGACGGAATAATATTAAAAAAAAGTACATAAACTTGGGAATAAATTTAGAAGCTCCAAAAATACGATTTCATTCTTACTCGGTCCCAAAATTATTACTGAAACATAATTGAAGTAATTGTTCGTAGGGATATTTTATTATTGAATAATTTTAATTAATGTTTTATTTGGTTAATTTGAATTAATATTTTACAGTTTGGAATTATTATTTCATTTGGGAAAGGACCTCCGTCAATCTAAATGTGTATGGTATTCCGATCTGGCATTATCGACGCTATCTGATGATACAAAAACTTATAGGGAATTTGCACTAAGATGGTTCCGTCCACATATAAGCATATATAAAATGAGAATATGTAGCATATATATTAAATTTTTTACAAAAAATAAATATTATTTTTCACCACAAAAATGTTTAATGTCTAATCCGACGTAAAAATGATTTAAATGTTTCAAAAATTTTTGAAGTTAAAGTAATCTCAATAGTTTTCCGGTGAACTTTCGGCGGTCTTATTCCTGTCATAATTTTTAAATTAGAAATTAACCGCAAAAACGAAACACTTATAAATTTGTCCTATCCCTCTGTCCGTCCGTCTGTCTCTCCATTCGTATGTTCATTAGTTACAGTCATTTCACTCGGATACTCTCGGAAATGTGTATATGAAATATGGATAATAGGTGTCTGCCATCACTACCCATAGAATGAAATAGCAAAATTTTGAACAAAATTGATATCATGGGTGACATTCCATCCAAGTCCACAAGTAAGTAATCTAATATATACATATATATTTATATATATATATATATATATATATATATATATATATATATATATAGATATATAGGCATGTACTTCTACAGTCGTCGTCGTCCAACTACTTTAACTATAAAACTACGTATAAAAGTCAAAATATACGTGGTACGGAATCCTTTGTTTGTGAGTCCGACATTCACTTGACCGGTTTTTCTTATTTCATACTTTGACCGGTTTTTTTGTTTCTACAAACCATGAAGTAAATGGGATTTCAATATTATATTTGCTCCCATAAATGTTTGCGCTTGTCGTAAACATTCATGTCTGTAACACGACAAGGACGTAATTATAAAAGACGTGATGTAAATAAAGTAGCAAAAAGTAGAAGTTCATATTTCTTCAAAATTGGAAACATCCCTCGACAGAATTTGTGAAATAATGAAAAAATTGCTTTCGACAATATAATTTAAAAACCGGAGTCTATTAAATCGTGACTTTAGATTATGCTGACATTTTAATTAACGAATGGCTTCCTCCGTCGTTATGATACTTTTATAATCAAATGGATTTCGATTCTACAGTGCGAGCCAATTGCGTGGTTGTGCCCATACCCATGCGCAATCAACAAAAACATAATTCTCTTTCCGCAAGCGCATCTCTATTACTGGCTTATCTTTACATCTGACGTACAAAACTTATGCTTGTATGTCGATACGATCGGCATGACAAGGAAAGTGTCAGCGATGACTTTTTTTTAATAGTACATAATAGTTTACCAAGACACTTTCGGATGCGACAGAAAATCTTGACTGTTGGTAAAATATTTTCCACACTTTTATTGTCCCTAATTGTACGTAAAGAGTGCCATTTAAATATATAAGCTGCAACAATTTTATCGTGACACCAATTTGTCGTCATGACAAGTGTGGTCACACGTGTATTAAGAAATGATACACAAGTAACTTTTTATATCACAGAAAATCTTGACAAATCGACCGATAAAAGTATCATAGAAAGTTTTGTTCTATCAGGCCACACGAAGCCATTTAAAAATGCATACCACGACAACTTTACCGGGACAACAGAGTGTCGCTATAATGGATTTTAAAGGTTACCTAAAATAAACGACAGGTTTTATGTACATCATTCATATTTACTTTGATGATATTTGCTTTCCAAATATTTTCTTGTGAAGAAAACTTGTTGTTCTTTTATTACTATTATGATATTTTCTTACATTAAAATATTCTCTCATTACGAAAAGTCAGAGAGATTGGATGTACTCTTGGAGACGATTGTTGACTATATATTGGCAGAATAATATTAAATACAGCCTAAAAATATTTATCTTCTCAGAAACATTCATTAGTTGGAAAACAATCCTTTTGATAAAAATAAATTTATTATTTTGACTTCAATACCGTTAGTCTTGAAGCCATAAGAATAATTGTAAAGTGACTGTAAATTTCATGCATATACAACACAATTGCTTCTATCAGTGGTGAGCATTAACATATGATTAAAATACGATATGAGATAGCAATAGAAGCAATAGAGTCATTAAGCATATGATTGGGGGTACACTGTTACCACAGTAAGCATAGATTAACTTTTATATTCCCTTAACTATTTCTATTTCTTTGTTAATTTAGAAAAAATTGTTTGGCGTTGTTTGGAAAGACGAGAGAATAATAGATTCATAGAGTCTCAATTATATGACTGGGCAATTGTAAGAATATAAAAAAATATTAACTATGGAAGCGATCAAGATATGACTGAAATGAGACCATCTTGTTTTTCTCTTCAGCCCTCTTAGTCCATTGGTTAGTCGTTAAAAAAACTTCCATCATGCTGTCTTTATTATCAGTGACTGTTTTAGTTACAATTTTAGCCTATTTTTGCATAGATTTTCTTACAAATATGGCAATAACTTTGGTGATAATTGAATATAGGCTCAAAAAATTATTAAGAAGATATTTATGATGGACTAAGTCTTTATGTTAAAGATACGAGTAATTAATATTTTTTTTGCGATTATATCCTTACTTGTTAATTTTGTAGCAGTTTCATTTTGTAGGTTTGCTGACTAAAAATGCTCTCATTTCAATTAACAAACACTAAAAAATCAATTTATCAAGAATACAGCCAAGTTACCCTATTAGTGATGATGTTCTTTAAAAAATGCATTATTTTTGTCACCATTGACTAAAATTAAAAATTACCAACGCTAATTTCCGCACAAACTTTCCGTTGGACAGATTTTAAGATACACGGCACAACTTGGATGTTATTCGTCAATATTCCACATCGATTAAAATATCTTGGCAGAATTCTAAGAGATCATTCGCCTTTTTAGCAGCTTTGTTCAAAGTCAGTACAAATATTTTTTCCTACATGTGTGAAAACCTTCATAAACCTGGACAAGGATTAACTCTAATTAAAAAATTAATTTTCTTCTCAGTATATTTTGCACTACTCATGCACCTGCACATACTTCTTGGTATTCTTTCTGCATTCTATTTTGTAAGCTTTGTTTTCACCCGTCTTCAAATTTGTTACTCAAATTGAATAAAAATTTCCTTTCATCTTTGAAAAGATTAAAAAATCGTAGATGCGTATGATAAACTGTTTTAACAACTTTTCCAAGTGCATCAGTTTCTAGCGTGAGAGTAAATTCATTATTGATTATGTCTAATCTACTCTACAAGAAAGTGTTACAAGACGGGATAACCGAAAATACAACTTTTCATATTTCCTATATATATATATCGTTCAAATTTCCCCATCTCTCCCAACAATGAAGTAAGTAAGATATATGGAGTAACCGTAAATCCTACCAAAGAATATCTACCCTGTTTAAATATGAAGACCTCTATTTCCCATAAACCCTTAACCTTTTTGGTTGATACTTGTGTATCAATTAGTCTAAATCAGTTATAGAATTAATGCCCGAAAATACACTCAGCAAATTAAAAATAAAAGGCATTGATGTATCTAGTAACCCATTATGACTCAAGATCACATACCCATGACATTCAATTGTAATAATAAAACCATTTCTTACAACTTTCACATTATACGTAAATTGAAGGCATTATATGTGACAACATGTTTAAAGAAAAGAAAGGCAATATCGATTACACTGCAAGTATCTTGAAAATGTATAACTTTGAAGTAAAAATGCAATTTAAAGTTCCAGTATATACCATTCCTCTTTGAAGTGAAGGTGTGGTTGAATGTTCCGTTATTAATCTCGAATTAAAAGAAGGCAGTATCCTTGACCAAAGTCCTGTTGAATTCTTACTCGAAGCAAATTGCATAGTAGATGTCAAAAATAATTATCGCATGAACATATCAGTAATTAATATCTTCGAATCCCTAGTATAGTCAGTTCTAATTCTAATCTAAAACACTTACCCTTGGATAATACCATCCATGAAATACAGACTAAAAATGCTGATATATTTTCCACAAATTACGTAATCAATCATAACAGTAACTATATAAGAACCCAGGAAGTTCTCCAATCGTTTCGTATTTCTCATTTGAATCAATAGAAGGCTAACCCTTTACACGAAATATATATTAATTATTCTAATATTTTCGGCTTCCCTAAAGAAAAACTATCCTATACAAATGCTGTTAAGCAAAAATCTGACCACAATCTCTACTCCTATTCACATGAAGTCATATCGTTTCCCTGAATGCCAGAAACAAGAAGTTTAAACGTAAATAAACAAGATGCTTGAACAAGATATAATAAAACCTTTCATATCACTGTAGTCCTCGCCTATACGGGTAGTTCCCAAGAAATTCGAAGCTTCCGTATAACGTAAATGGCGCGTTGTAATCGATTACTGAAAATTGAAAAACCTAACAATCGGCGATTTCTACCCTATTCCAAATATATCTGAAATATTAGACCAAATAGGTAAAGCTTTTAATTGCTTAAAAATTTTAGTAACTTAGATCTTTCTTCCAGGTTCCACCAAATAAAAACGTCACCCAACAATTTTTGAAAAGAATATTCTCTGTTCCATAAGGACACTTTGAATTCAATCGCATGTCTTTCGGACTAAAAAATGCCCCTTCCACTTTTCAAAAAATTATGAGCTTTGCTCTCTCTGGTCAAAAAGGTATTAAATGTCCTCTATCTAGATGATATAGTCGTCTACTCTTATGTTTTAACTTCACACACTAGTAATCTTTGAAATTTCTTCTAACGGCTTTGCGACTTCAACTTGAAATTTCATCCCGACAAATGTAAATTCTTGTCCAAAGAGTTTACCAAGCTAGGGCATATCATTACAGATAAAGGTGTAAAACCTAACCTGAAAGTGAATAAATTTCAGTCAATTTTGGAATTTCTTCTTCCCAAACATCAAGTCATTTTTTGGTCTTAGTTCATACTATCTCCGTTTGGTTCCTCATTTTTCAAAGATTGCTAAACTTTTGACAAATATTTTAAAGAAAAATATAAAATCTGTCTTGCCTTTGATAAATTGAAACACTTGTTAACCACCGCCACAGTACTTATTTATTCATATTTTACTAGACACTTTGTATTGATTTGTGATGCGTCCAATTATAACATAAGTGCGATTCTTTCTAAAGGAAACATTGGAAAAGATTGTCAGAGATATTATCGCTTTTTAACTACACCAACTCTAGCAGCAAACTTCAAAGCTGAAGACTTAAGATAGATGAAAACGACTACAAAATTGTTTACGGTAAACCAAAATTAAATAATGCTGCAGACACACTCCCTTGATATCCTCTTGTGGCGTCCAGTATCTTGGACAAAGACACAAATATTGAGGAAGCTTTTCAAATCCTAGCGACATACTTAACGATGACTCGCTTGCTGATGTTGAAGACCTATTAGATGATGCTAATATCTTACATGCCTATTCTAAATTTCTACAGAAGTCTTTTAAAACTGCAACGCCCTATAAAACAGTAATCATTGAACAGAGTGAATCATTATTCAAGCACTAACACAAACGCGCTATGATTCCCACTTCATTCGATTTATAAGACCCGAACCCCTGTCTTAAAGAAATGACCAGAAACTTTTCAAACCCCGATGTTCTTAAGTTCAAGAGAACTTGGTTTTCCTTTATTAAAATTCATGTACAAAATATAACTTGTTACTTATTACTAACAAATGTTCACGACTTTTATACCTATTTCTATGTCGATATGTACTAAAGTGTGAGACATATTTGACATGAAGTTTTTCCGAGGAACCCATAAAATAGTTAGCGATGTCTGACTTTAAAAGTCCGTTTGATTGACACTCCTTTGTAAAAATTTATAACATGATTTTGTATTTGTTTCATAAAGTCCCTGTCGGAATATATATTTATCATAATAATATAATTCACCCAACTTCTACAGAAATCCCTAAAATATCGAGGAACAACCATGATATTCTGACAACCAGTTATCAAGGCTCCTCAAGAATGTATAAACGAATAGCAGAACAATATTACTGGTAGGGTGTGTAAACTGAAATAGCAGATTAGACAAACAAATTTTAATCATGCCAAACAAATAAAGCCTTTTGTAATATAAATTGCGCACCCATGCAAGTCACTACTACCATTCCCGTCGAAGCCACTACAATTTCAACGTAGTGGCTTCGACTATTTCAACGAATTCCTCTCGGTATTTTTGATCCCCTCCCTGAATCAGGGTCTGATAAGCTCAAATACATAGGTACCCTCCAAGACGACCTTACTAAATATTCCATGGCCTACCCTAAGCAAAATGTGACAGCAGAAGTAACCACTGAGTTCCTGGTCCATTTTACATCTCTTTTTGGAATTCCAAAACACCTACTTACTGATCAAGGTACCAATTTTACCGCCGTAGTCGCTCCATATTAAAGGAATGCTTAAAATCTTATAACAACGAAAACCAAGTCAATTGGTCTGTATACACAGCCATACTATTTTACAATACTAATATCCACAGGGTCACTAACTATTCTCTCCACGAACTCTTTTTGCAAAAAATCCTCATGTACCAACTCTATCCACGAATGAAATCTAGACGCTACTCATCTGGAATAAGTGAAAATTTTTCAAAAACCTTTAAAATACTCTCAAACTAATGGCCTGCAAAATATCACCCAGTGAAAAGAAAAATCAAATAAATATTACGATTTACATACTAAACTTAATAAATATAGAGAAGGCGATTATGTATATCTTGAGAATCATTAGCGATTAAGGAAAACCATTTCCCCTATGTAAGCGAAATAAGGGATCCGCGTAGTTTAGTGCAGTAGGAACCGCGTTTACAAACATTTTCGAACTTTAGATGAAAACGGTGCATAAAAGTACGATAGTACTTTTAACTCTACAAAATTATGAAATAAAAATATCGCTCTTAAGAAAACAGTATATGTTAATATCCTCCTTTGTCATAGAGCACGTTAACACAATTCTTAATGAAATTAATATCAATGAATCTATTTTCAGTGATGCTATTGATAAGGTTTCTAGTAGTCTTAAGAATGTATCCGATGTAATATATGTTAAAACTAGATTTAATTTTATTCTAAATATATTGAAAGGGAGTACCATTAACTTGGCATCCAAATTAGTAAACATCCTAAATTCTTTGATGGTCATCAAATAAAATGTACTATATCCCGCTATTATCGCCCCTCAAATGTTATACAATGAATTTAAAGATAACTACCATTACCTAAATAGTTCACGAGAGCACCCAGTTCCACTATATCTAGAAAATATAAACACTGTAATCAATATATCCCAGTTAATTTCTTATTATGTTAATAATGAAGTAGTATTTGTTCTTAAGATACCCTTAATTAGTGATAAGTCGTTCCATATGTACCACAGCATAACATTACCTATAGGCTACAACATAAATAACCCTATATGATTGTTATGGTGATTGTAATTTAAAACAGTAATTATATAAGCATATCTAAGGATAAGACACAATATTTTATCCTTAATAATTTTGAAACATGTAAATTTGTGACCTCATACTATTATATTTGTGATGATGTGAACATTATACCTGTAAGCAAAAATACAAATTGTGAATTCGATTTTTTAACTAAACAACTGAATACAATATCTAAATCCTGTGTCTATAAATTCTATTATAGCGAATAATTAACATTTAATCAAAAAGTGATAGACCTACTATTCATTGCACCAAGTCATAGATGTATGAATTATATATAATTGGTACTTTACCTGAGAACCGTATTGGCTAGAGCAATAATATTCAGTTGTATCCAAAAACTCATATGAATTTAGAATTTAAATTTATTTAGTCCAAAATTCCATCTTATCAACGACTCAGATTATAATAAATAAACATTAAATACTATATCTGTAAAAAAACACCTAATAACTTAACGAATGTGAATTTGGAATCATTAGGATTAAACACAAATATAAAAAGTAAACTAGTAGGCCAGCTGAATTCCGTTATAGATGAACCACATATAATTAAGTATGAAAATCATTATGCCATATCCATTTACATTGTTTTTTTTGTCTATAATGTGTACCATAGTTTATATAATAATTATATAATTACCTAAAAGACGAGGAAAATTAGACAAGAATTTTTTGTAGTTTTGCAAACACTACAAATAATTCACATGACATGAATATTTTACTATCGCACAGTCTCATACAATTGTTTTGATGATATATAGGTAATGAATAATAACAGTTAAAATGAAGCGCAAAGGGTGTATGGGGGGCATTAGACTTTTAAATCAGAATAACAATATCGAAGTTATATTTGTTAACACGACAATGGAAATCAAATAATTTGGCTTATTATTACAAATTATTATTTCTATGGGTTTTAATAGTAAAATTGAACCTAACAATTTCATACTCGGTGAAAGTACAGTATAAATAATTTAACCGTTGATAATACCGTTTTTAAATTACTGATTTTTAATTACCATATTAAGAAAAAAACAGCTGAAGTAAAATTGAGACCAGGTTCCCTTTTTTGCTCGAACAAAGCTACGGCGGACAGTATTTTATTTGTAGACCGATTTAATATTACAAATATTGTCTATAATTATACATATTTAATCGATACATAAATATCGTTCGAAATCGCAAGTAATGATAAGCACGGCACTTAAATGGACAACACATATAAAGCGACATTTAATATTAAAGAGAAAGCAAAATAATTTGGAAAGAACTAGATTATAATCAAGGAAATAACACACAAAGGAAATTCTAATAGTGCTCAGGCATATACTAATAGTGTTAGTGCATACTAAGGAAGCAAGGCAGGTGAAGCTGAAGTGTCATTAATATTTGCCTTACGTTGCAGAGTTCAAAGATAAAGCTAAGGTTTATCGACCCTTTTATTGTTTTGATTTTATTTTAGCGAATAAAAGAAAATATTTACAATGATGTTTTTCCACCAAACTAGAGGAAGACGCTCAAGTGCACAAAAATGCCAATCGAGGTGCTTCTGTTTGAGGACATATTTCTTGATCAACCGATACGACCCGCTAATTCAAACTAAGACTAATTGAACTATGTTCCAAATACACCCATTGAAAAATTTTAAATATTCTACCCAAATCTAAGTAATTCCACACAAGTTTGAACAATGACTAAATAAATAATACACTGGAATTTATTTCAGTCTCCACTAAAGACGTACTTACCTAAAGAAAACGTAGTTGACTTGTTACAGCCTATACCACTTTTTGTGTATACCACGTTCAGGTTTCCTTGTTAACTCTTAATTAAATTCATGTCACAAACCGCTATGTTTTTTTATAAATCAAAATTAATTTCAACTCAAAAATACGAACCGTGTATATACTGTTGGTAATTACATTTTTAAATTATATTAGAACCAACCTACAATTTGGATCAAAATTTTAAAAAAAATATTGTTTTAGCCAATAGTTTCTCTTTCATTACATTTATATTTATTTAAATATAATAATAAATCAACATTCTAAATAGAATATGAAAAAGACAGATGAAAGTAAGTAAGAATTAATATATTTCGGCAAGATCCAATTTCATTTATAACAATATATATATTTTTTTCTCTTTTGTTTTATTTAATTTTTGAGCCAGACCTAATTCATTTCTTAAATACACTTCCCGTCATTACGCTTGGATATTTTAAAGTTAAACTCGATTAAAAACATAGTTTATTTTGCAGACGATTGATAATTAAATATAAATTTCAATTCCTACGAATGACTTTGCTCTAAATTTAAATGATGCGAGTGTTTGAGAATCTTACGTCAACACGACCAAACTTAACGTCATGAAATCTGCAGTAATATTCAGCTAGGAAAATTATTATTTTATAAATATTACGCCATTTTATCTCAGTCATGAAATTGATTAATATTCAAAGTTTATTTCAATATTAATAAACTTCAAATTTATTAACATTTTCGATTCAGTCATTTATTTTATTACGATATTACATATAACATTTATTTTAAGAATGAAAAGCATTCTTTTCTCTTGAATTATTTTTCATAACACTTCCACATTTACCATTCAATACATATTTACATTACACAGCACCTTTTACATTCGTCAAACGCACACGCGAACCGGGACATTGCATAGTACTACTGCGCGCCACATGATGCTATATACCCATTGTCGCTTCCTTGAGTGGGTGCTCTGTGTATGAGCATGTTGAGCTACGTATATATATATAAATATATATATATATATATATATATATATATATATATATATATATATATAGATGTCTGTGACTAAATAAAGTAAGAGTAATGGAACCTAATAGCGTAATTTTGGCGTAAATTGCTTATATGTGTTTTTATTTTACCCACATCGCAACATAATAATTTTCTAGACAATACTTTTTTAATTAAAGTATAATTTTGAAATAAAAGTTTTATATCATAAATATCCACTACTGGAAACAGTTTAAAAGTATAAGAGTATAAATATAAGTATTTACTATTTTGTCAGTGTTATATAAATTAAATATAGATGCGTTAATTAAATTAATTATTTAGTCAAGTATATTTCGCAGCCTAATATTTTTGCGATTACGTTCTCTTTATCCTTGCTATATAATTGACTGAGAATAATAATCGAGTGCTTGAGGGACCTAATTTTCTATTTATTGTCACCCTTATCTCTTTAGTGGAATAATAAAAGATTTTTTTGAATAATGTTTACTCTAAATAATTTTTACATTTAATGCAACAAACTATTTTTTTCTATTTCATTTCAGCAATATATATGCCCCAAATAGACGTGTAAAAAAATTTTGATGATAAAAAACGTAGGGAAAAGATTTAATAAACAAATTGGTTCTTCGGACGAATTGTAGTAAATTTATTATTTCACTAAACATTTTTCAAGATTTTGGTTATTGACCATAATTTTTTTTGTACGTGTTTTGATAAATTAATTTTGCTATTTCTATAAATCATAATATATGTTAAATGAAATACGATTATATTTTAATAACATATATGTCGTGGCTTGTTTTACTTATTTATTTGATATTTATATGTAGATCAATATGATAAGAGAACAAGTTATTTTATTTTAATTTTTTTATTACCACCTCCTCTAAACTTTATTCTAGCAAACATTTTATTAAACGCTCTCGGTAACAAAATTGGGCTCATTGAATGTCACTTTGATCCACAATTAAATCTCATTAAAAATTGAGCTAAAATTAAAAACGTTTGTAGGTAGCGACGAGATGGCTGTGTTAAATTCCAATTAACAGAGAACACTTGACCTCCAAATGTTGGCGAGAAATAATTCAACGCTATTGCGGGCAACGCGTTAAGTGCTCAAGCTCTTTAGGAACGTAACGACGGCTAGAATTAGAATCCTGACGGGTGGGGAGAGATGGCATAATGCTATAGATTCAATGTTATGTGTTAGAAATTATAAAAGCAGCTAAATCTATAGCTTTGCAGATAAAGTTGCTAGTAAATAATTTTTCTTCACTATTATTTTTCTAGCTTAAATAAAAATACTACACAAAGATATAAGAAAGAATATTTATTCTAACACCGTAAAATTCAATGGGGTTTATTTAGCTCATTTAATCATACAATAACTGCTGTATTATTGAAGTTGCTCCTTAGTAGGTTTAAATTAAATATGTTTTCAAATTAGCTAGGATATTCTTCGAAAGAAAAATATTATCTCTTTTATTGGCATTTTAAATTTGTATATTATTTAGTCGTTCGTTTATTCATTAAGAATGGAATATTAAGAAGTATTATTCGCTTTAGTATTCAAGCCACTTAAAAAGTTAGCGCAATATTCTAATATTAATTTTGCTGAATTTAAAAATAATCCATTCGTGCATTGTGCAATTTTGAAAATAAAAATATTTTATAACCCAGGCATTAAAATATTCACAAATATTGAAAGACAAAATACACACCACGTATATATATATATATATATATATATACACATATATACATATGTATATAGATATATATATATATATATATATATATATATATATACATATATACATATGTATATATATATATATATATATATATATATATACATATGTAAATTTTGTGATGTGCAAGCATTAATATTTACTACTTTCCGCAAACTACTCACCAAATATTAAGTTTTAAATTTATTCTGTTATTTACTCTAATAATATACATTGGCCATAATGATATATAATAGTTTGTAAATAGTTTGTAGAAAGTAGTGAATATAAATGCATGCACATCACAAAAATCACAAGTGATGAAATTACGTAACCAATTCAGATTAACGAAAATAGTATCGACATCTATTAGATCAATGGAGGTAGTATAAACATATAAAAATAATTAATCTTGATTATGAAAATAGTATCAACATATAAACGGGAAACTGTACGTCCCAGAATATTTTATACAACACAGAATATTTTATACACACATAAACCCACATAACCGAGGCATTTTTACCTTTTAATATAATGACAATTTAATATTCCAGTAATTTTGGCTGTAAGTGTGCTGGGAGTATGTATGAAGTTGTAATAATTACACATTTGAATGAACCATAGAAAAAAATTCAATTATAGAGGTATATTTTCACATCATGTTAAATAAGTTTAATTATTTTGAGGATAAGCAACGTGCATGTAGTGTGGATTACTGTACAGGCATGTATCAGGCTGTTGTTACCCAGCCATTACCTGCCTCCGTTTTTATAAATTTACATTAAGTCAAAAGTTCGTGTTTGTATAATAAACGGGTGGATTCAGTAAAATAATATCAATAATCGTTATGACCAGTATGAAATTGTAAATACGCTAGACAATTATGTCACGTAAACGTATAATTATTGAATTCCAAATAATTATTCTGTAAGCCAAAAAGTAAGCTGTGCAGTAGAACCTGCATTCGCGACTGATTGAGATTTATATGTTAATAATGTTAAAACATCTCGTGAAAACGCTATAATGAATGAATGAATTTTTAAAAATTTAATATACATACTCCAGATACTGTAGATTTGTAGTTAATGAGATATAATGTATAACTTGAACACCTACACGCAAGCTCAGTTTTCAACATTTTCACTTTCACTTTCAACATTTTATTTACAGGTGGATCATAAATCAGGATGATTTCACAAAAATAGTTTTTATTTTATAGTCACTAGGTATTTTATTTACTGTAAGGAAAACTAATGATTGATTGGAAATGTAATAATTACCTCAATGGAACTTTTTAAAAAAATATTTGATTTAATTTCTAATTTTACTTTTGTCAAATTTAATGTGAGTTTTATTTATTTGGTGTTAATAATATAACGTATTTTTAAACACTTTTTACTAGAGCAATGACCTGCTACAATATTTGTCGAATATTATGGGAAATGAGAGAAATTAATTCCATTTAAACATGCATATGCTTATAATATTATATGAACTATGAATATGATAAGCCAATCAATATGAAAGTGGTACCAGCTCTCATATTTCCTCTTTAAAATGGGATCAAAATAACGGCACTGTGTTTATTTCTAACCGAGTTATTGAAGTTCAAAATCACTTCTAAATAAATCGTCGCTCATTTGGGGGCAATATGAAAAATGCAATGTAAACAAAGCCTGCCGTTTTAATCGCATTCCACATAATTTAAATTTTACTACTAAATATGCTTTATTTTTTACTTAAGTGAAGAAACGAGCAGACATACTCGTAAATTATTTTTATATTTTAAGTACATTTTCTACAAATAGGCTAGCTATCATTTTACCATAAATAAAATATGCGATGAACAGAGGACGCACCTTTACTGAATATTCTTCATATATGCACACACATGTTCACTAAGTTAATGTAGCATACGAGTATGTAGATGCGGTAAGACATCAGCGGTAGCCCACTACTAACACTGGCAAGATAAACAAGAGAGACATTGATGGATGGAGTATTTTGACTTCTAAATAATATTGCTTTTTGTCACGTAATTATCAGAATTGAACTATGGTTGAAATGTCCTATCTGTTTTGGCAACCAAGTTTATGTGGGATGATTGTAACTAACGAGCAAAGCTTTACTTATCTATATACTTATTCGTTTATGTCAGTATGTGTAGTGGTGTTAGAAATATTAGTTCGCATTATTACAGATATAAGTGGGTATTAGAAATATAAGTGAGTATTAGAATAAAGACCACTTTTATTAAGTACATAAACTGAGAACAGTGTAATATTGAATAATATTCCAATGACTGTCTAAAAAAAACCGCTCATTCTATATATTTAACTGAAAGTCAGTAGATTTCGTTCTGTGGTTTTCTTTTATCTTTTTTCAAGCGGATTATTTTCAATTTCAAGGAAAATATTCAAGAGGAGGATGCAAGCTAAAATAACTGAGATTTTGGTGAAAATGTTTAAAGATTACGTAAAAAATGTTCATAAATTGATTGTGAATAGAGTGGGATTGGATATCGGCACTTTACCTCCTTCATATTCACATATTCGACCAAACATGTCAGCATCGATTTCAGATATTTCCGAAATAGCAGCTGTAATAATTTCTTTTGAAACTGGAAGGTAAAATTGGGCAAATCTCACATTTTTCTTTATAATACCCACTTTACATGTTGATATAAATGTATGAGTATATAGATAAGTAAAATTTTACTCTTTAATTATAACCATCCCCCAAAAAATGGTTGCCAAAACAAATAGGATATTTTCACTAGAGTCAAATTCCGATAATTATATGACAAATTATCGATATTATTTGGAAGCAAAAATATTCCATCCATCAAAGTCTCTCTTGATATCTTGTCAGTGTTAGCAGTGGAATACCGATGACGTCTCACCACATCTACATATTCGTAAGCTACATTAACTTAGTAGACATATGTGTGCATATATGAAGAATATTCTTTAAATGTGCATCCTCTGTTCATCGCATCTTTTAGTTATGGTAAAGTGATTGCTAGCTTTTTAGTGGAAAATGTACTTGAAATATGCGAATAAAATTAAATACGAGTATCTCTTTCCGTTGTTCCACTGAAGTGAAAAACTTAGGCATGTTTGGTAGTCACATTGAAATTATGTAGAACGCGATTAAAACGGCAGGCTAGTTTTACTTTGTACATTTCCCAAAATTAGTGACCATTTCTATAGAAGTGATTTTCAACTTCAATGACTCGGCTAAATATAGACACAGCGCCGTTATTCTGATCTCGTTTTAAAGAGAAAATATCAAAGCTAGTACCACTTATATATTAATTTGTCTACCATATCCATAGTTACCATAATTTTATACGTATATGTATCTAAAACGAAGTTGAAATGAAATTCATTTTTCTTATTTCCACAATGTTCGGTTAACATAGCAGGTAATTGTTCTAGTAACAAGTATGTAAACATACGTTATATTATTAACACCAATTGAATAAAACTGACATTAAATTTGACTAAGATAAAATTAGATATTTAAATAATTATTATTGAAAAAATCCCATTTCAGTTAATTATTACCTTTCCAATTATTTATTAGTATTTCGTATAGTGAAAAATAAATACCCAGGGATTCTTAAGTTCTTAAAAGTTTAATATTTTTTCACGATATAATAAATGATTACTAAATTTTTTCAGTCTTATTTAGTGTCAAATTATTTTCTAAAATAAAAACTATTTTTGTGGAATCTTCCTGACTTATGATCCAAGAACTATCTGTGTATAAAATTTTGAAAGTTTATTTTACCTACAGCATACATTTGGGATTCACAAATTAAACATTTGCGTCATATAATTGTTGTTGGCATATATAAAATTTCATAGTGCACATACATTTTATTGACATTATTTCACTGACATCACCCGTTTATTACACGAAATAATAAAAGCATTTGTTGATTGAGCTTATATAAATTATTTAACATTAAAAAACTACCCCCTTTCAAATTACAAGCCAAGTTACGTCCTTTTATAAAATTTTGTTAAATTATATTTTATGGATAAAATTTAAAAAAGTTTCTATCCGAAAACGATATTTATTTAAAAGCACGAAAAGTTATAGCTTTGAAACTTTCGATGTTAATTGGAAATTTTGACTTAGTGTAAATTAAAAAAATGAAGGCAGGTAATGGCTAGGTAATAATAGCTGGCTATCTAACAAGTCTGAAACTGAATGTACAGTAATCCAAACAGCAAGCAAGTTGCTTATCCTCAAAAATACTAAATTTATTTAACAAAATATGATAAATATTGAATATATTTGGTAAAAATACTAAATTTATTTAACATGATATGGTAAATATTGAATATATTTGGCGTTAATTTTGTAGAAATTCTTTCTTCACAATTAAATGAAACTACGTGATGTAGCATTATTTCTACTTTCATTAAGTCCTTTACCACGACCAAAGTTTCGTTGTATTACAACATCTTCAGGTGGGCTATTCGCAAAGATCTTTGCTAACAGCCCACTTAAAATATTGTAATAGAATGAAACCTAGGTCGTGGTAAAGAGGTTAAAGAAATTAGAAATAATAATACATCACGTAGTTTCACTTAATTGTGAACGATATGGTAATATACAAGTATAATTTCATTTTTGTTCTATGGTTTATTAAATTATATAATTACTAAAAATTCTCAGATAAACACTTTTAAATAATAATGCAAAATGGTTCAAGGTAATAGCCAAAATTATTTGAATATTAAATTGTCATTATATTAAAAAATATATATACCGTATTTTATTAAATGCAATTTTGTGACGTGCATGCGTTTCTATTTACTATTTTCTTTAAGTTATTTACATAATAATTTGTTTAAAATGTATTTAAAATGTGTATATTTCTTTCCACTTCAGCGTAAAAATCTGAAAAGGAAACTCAAACAAAATTTTCATGATAAATATCCAATGAAATTCTTTCGACTAATTCAAATTCAATAGTCCTAGAACTGTAAAAAAGAACTCTAAATTACGAGGAAACAACGCAGGTAGAAATTACTTGACCACTAATACGCACTTAAAATTATACGTATTTTTAAAATATTTCTTGCAAAATTTAATTTTAAAAAATGCAAAAACAAATTACGATAACGGGTGGTACTGCGTATCACAATCAATAAACTGGGTGACTATGGAATCATAATTACTCGTTATTCAATATTTCCTATACAAAGTGTGCTCTCAAACACAGATAATTTAAACTACTTTTAAATTGGTCAACAATATTGAAATAAACACAGCCTAAATGAAAAGTTAATAAATGGACCAAATGAGAAACGATTTTTCGTGATAAATAATTTTTATTTTAAATGAAACAAAGTCACCTTTAGCCATATCTATAGCAGCAGATCCTTTAATTTACAGATGCAAAGAATAGTATGCGAAATAGTGTGTAGACAGCAAACAATATGAAAGGCATTAAAAGCAGAGTGATTAAACCTCTATATAACATTAACTATTATAGAATATATAAAAGATAAATTTAAAAAATGTTATTATTCAAATAATACTTTGAAAAACAAACAAGGAACAAGCTCGCTCAAACTGAAGTATCGATTAACATTGAATTATTTGACAGTCTTTCTGCTACGTCTTGTTAAATTAATTAAACTTAACTTTATTGAGCGTTATTAATTTTTTCGAACTAGTGGAATTGATATGTCACTCATATTGTAACTATATTAAGAACAAACTGAAAAGATTAGTTGACATGATGTGAGCAAATAGCATTACAAATTTTATTTACTTCTTTTCTATTAACTAATATTTTCAGTGAAATAATATATTATTAATTAGGTAATGTATAATTATAAATAGGTAAAATATTTTTACGTATGTAAAAATTGTGAAATTTTTATAAATCCTATTTTGGTCTATCGTTCGTTGCGAGCCTCAGGTATCAGAGAGCATAAATCTAAACGCGTGAATGTGGTTCCGTAAGATATTTAACAAATAACTTCACAAATATTTTCAGACACGAGTTTCTATAAAAATTTAACGCTATTGTTAATTCAAGTATTATTTACTAGATGCAGTTAAATTTTAAGGAAAAATACGGTTTTATTTCTTTACGAAAGTATTTCGTCACTACCAGGAGTATAAAATTTATGTGTTCTTGTTCATGTCATTAGAATGTGTTATAAGTTTTAATATTATTAAATTTATATTTTATTATAAGAATATGTTCTAAACTTAAAATTATTTGATAATAAAATAATTTAATTATAAGTGTCCTAAATTGCAACTATAAAATATTGTAACTATAAAATATATGGGCTGTTAGCAAAGATTCTTTCCAAGAAGAAAAAAGAGAGATTCCTCTGAGAAGAAGAAATATTTGCTAACAGCTCACCTGTAGATGTTGCAATACAACGAAACCTAGATCATGATAAAGAACTTAAAGAAAGTAGAAATGATACTACATCACGTAGTTTCACTTAATTGTGAATAATAAATTTCTAAAAAATTAACGCCAAATATATTCAATATCTAAATAATTTTGATTCCATTTTCCAAAATTTTCATAACAATTGTATCAATAT
The DNA here is from genome assembly GCA_039881145.1 of Druceiella hillmani. NCBI lineage: Eukaryota > Metazoa > Arthropoda > Insecta > Lepidoptera > Hepialidae > Druceiella > Druceiella hillmani. Next base: position 2,231,370 of record JAYKKI010000114.1, read on the forward strand.
AGACCAGTAGTTTTATTATAATAAGAATTTTAATTTTTAGGGTTTCCTTCCTTGAAAAAAACGGTACTTTCGTAAAGGCACAAATGTGTCTTTTCTTCTATTTTTATGATGCACGCATTTATTAGCGAAACGGTTTAATGAAGAAAATTAAAAGGAACCTCGCCTTGTTAAAAAAAAATCTTAACAAGGCTGAATTACTGCCTTGACATAAATAAAAGATCATCCAAAATATTTACCTTGGTCCTTTTAAAACAAAAAATTTAAGTTATTTCACCTGGAAATGATAGAAATATTTCTAGTGTCTAATATTTTCGTACTTATGTTGGAAAATACCACAAAAGGTTTTATACAACATATGTGCCTATAAATATTTTTTTAAAAACGAAAAGCATATTTTTTCTCTCGGATTACTTTCATACCTTTAATATTCAGCCTTACTATTCAGTAAATACACTTGTTCTGTGTTAAGACTTACTCAAAATATCATTATAATATAAAACACCTATTGCATCAGTTAAACGCATGTACGAACCGTTAGATTTTGTAGTACTACTGGGCGCTAAAAGATGCCCTATATCCACTATGATTTCGTGAGTGGCTGCTCCAATGCTGCTGATGATTTTTGTGAGATACTTCCAGATCTGGGTCTAAATAAAGTAACAGTAATAGTACAAGTTTGGTATATATTTCATTGGTTTTAATTTGACAGTCAGGATTAAAAATAAATTTAGGAGTGGTTTAATGACAAATATAATTTTATGAATCGTTGAGGTAAAGCAAGAAATTCACGGTGACAAATTGTTTAATATTTTTTTTCTTTAATCTAATAAATCATAGAATTAATATACTAGAAATAGATGACCACACTCGACATACCTTCCATTACTGAAATTGAATTGCCCTTGTGTGCGTAATTGTAGATACATGGGAGTTTTAGAGATCGCTTTTCACTAATGATGTTATGTCGATAATATAAAAATAAAGGAGCACGTATTTGGTAAAATTTTGTTAATGATTTATTTCTCAGAGCCCATAATTATGAACTCGCCTCCAATTTAACACATTTTTAATAATGATTAAATTCTTTAAGCCTAACTCCCGTCTCAAAAATGATTATGCAATACCTCTTATGAAGCATGTCCTCTGATATTTTTTAACTTTAAATATTTGTTTAACTTTAAGCATTTTGGATACGTAATATGTACTGTGGAAAAATGTGAATTTGAGCGTAATCGTGTTAAAAATTTAATATCACTCCGAAAATACTTTAAAAGCCTCGTCTAAGCTAAAAATGAAAGGAAGTTTTATAAGAAAAAATAACTTCTATTCGAAAAATATATATAGTGTATATGTAGAAAAGTAGAAAAATATGTACAGATATTTTAAAATTAAACAAATAACATATTACCTAAATGGGTCCAAACTCCTTTAAGTTCTATCTATAAACAAATTACATTCGTTTTTAGAATTGAAAAATGCTGACACGAGGCCCTCATACATTGTAATAATTTCAATTACACAGTTCAACTACGAGAAAAAATTATGCAATTCAATTTGAAAAAAAAAATTTCATTACAGTCTCATATAATGATATTATAACCACCAAAACTTAAAAATATATTTCTACGATTCTAAATAATACTTTCTTTAGTTATTATAAAAATCATTGGCCTTTGAATAAAATAATCTTATGCAAATAGTTTCTCAAAGTTTCTTTTGTTAAATTAATTAAATGTCTTTCATATATTAACCTTATTGTCAAATAACTCTCAATTATATATTTTATTAATAGATAGATGTAGTTATTAGAAGAGTCCTGCTAATATGAATGATTAGTTAAATTTAAAAAAAATTGTCAGTGTAAACAAATTGTATAATTTCTAAAGACGTTTTACTAAAAGTCGTCTTAAAGTTCCTGGAATTAAAAATATTAAATATGTCATTAACGAGGGTCATAAATAGCACAGTGGCTTCCGAATTCTCAAATTGCGATAAAGTAAAAAAATCGTAGCTGTACAGAATACTTGTCGCAACAGACCTTGAAAGTAATTGCGCTGCTAGCATCACTTTCAGTTTTTGTTTTAAATCATTCAATTTCAGACTTCCCTTCATTTCAATATAGTGTAATTGCGTAATAAAGATAAATTAAATTTTTTTACCATTTTCGTCCATTAAAACTTTTCGTCACCGAATATATTTTTCACAAGTTTTAACAAGTGACACGGGTCGAGTAAAATATAATATTTTTTTTGCTTTGTATGTGAAATTTGGAGTATATGGTTCGCTGTTTAATTTTGCGCTAAGTAAACTAGACATGTTAGGATTTGAAGCGATTCCGGCAAATGTAATTGAAATTACCATACATGCAGTCCCATTAAGTAAATCAAGGCAAATTTGCAATGAATTTGCCTTTTGTGAAGCCGTTGAAATGCCTGAAAACCAACCAATTGGAAATTTCTAAAAGGTATTCACACCCACAGATCCACACACAGCAATAGTAGAACTTGATTTGCAATTTGTGATTCGTCTCCGTAATTGATTGTAAGATGAAGTTGGAGGGGGATTGGAAGGGGGGTGGAAGGAGAAGTGAAAGGGGAAGGGTAGGGTAGGGGTAAGGGAGAGAGGGGGAAGGAAGGGGAAGGTAAGCGTGGGTAGGGGTGTGGGAAAGGGATGGAGAGGGGGAGAGGGTAGGGATGGAAAGGAAGGGGTGGGAGAGGGGGAGAGGGTGGGGAGGGAAAGGAGAGGAGTGGAGGAGAGCAAGGGGAGGGGTCGAGGAAGCGGAGTAGAGGAAGAGGGGAAGGGGAAGGGGAAGAGGAGTAGAGAAGGAGGGGAAGGGGAAGGGGAGTAGAGGGAGAGGGGAAGGGGAAGGGGAATTGAGGAGGAGGGTGTGGTGAGGGGAAGGGGAGGTGAGAGGAGTGGAGAAGGGGGATGTGAAGAGGAAGTGGAAGATAAGGGAAAGGAAAGGTAAGGGGAAAGGGGAACGGAAGGGGAAGCAGAAGGGAAGGGGCAGGGGGATTGGAAGGGAAGGGGAAGGGAGAGCGGAAAGGAAGAGGAAGGGGAGTAGAAGGGAAGGGGAAGGGGGAGCGGAAGGGAAGGGGACGGGGAAAGGGAAGAGAAGGGGAAAGGGGAGATGAGCGGAAGGGAAGGGCACGGGGAAGGGGAGGGTGAGACGGAGGGGAGGGGAAGGTGAAGGGAAAGCGACGGGGAATGGGAAGTGGTGGATGAGGGGAGGACGGAGAAGGGGTATGTGAAAATGGAAGGGGAGAGGGAGGTGAAGATGAGAAGTGGGGAATAAGAAGGTGTAGTGGAAGGTGAAAGGGAAGTGGAAGGCGAACGCGGAGGTGATTGCGAGAGTGGACGCAAAAGCGAACGGGAAGTTGTGAGGGAAGGCGAGACCAAAAAAGAAAGCAAAGGCAAAGGAGAAGGTAAAGGGAAGGGGAAATAGAAGAAAATGTAATACCATGAACCAAGCAATTTCAAGCACCTATGGAAACTCGAAATAAACCGAGCATCGCTCGGTCACCTGGTACTATATATATATATATATATATATATATATATATATATATATATATATATATATATATATATATATAAGATGACATTGCCCTTTTTGGTACTAACTATACATGAAAACAAAATTATATTAACGTGAAAGAAAGCTACAAATACTTCATTATTATATCAAACAAAATAGATGAATGTTTTAAACTAAACAAAAAGAAAAATTATTCTCTTTTGAACTAAACATATATACATGACATGAAATTTCTTTCGAGTATATCCGGACACGGTATAGAGTAAACGCACGCTTATTAAGTAGTGTGTAGCTTGTCCAATCTTTGTGAAAACACTGAACGTTTATAGGAGGCTTAATTGTAAATTATAAAATGTAAATTAGGATGTTGACAAGCACACCAGGATAAACTCTGTAGGTATTGAGTCTTTTTTCAAAAGACGTCGATGTGCTCTTTGTACAAAATATTTTCTATCAAAATGTTTCCTACACGCCACAGCATTTTTATAGGTTGACGAGTTGTATCTATTAAGAATTTTTGTCTACTTTTACTTGTACCAACATTACGTAAGGCCAGTTCTTATTTTAAGTACTGCCATTCTTATTTTGAGATACATTCCATTGTATTCAATTTAAAAATATTTTTCTGATGTGCCTGATTTGAACCCACCCTTTTTCGGTTACACATGTCACTAAAGGCTTAAATTGTAAGTTACATAATAATTATTTTCGTTTCATTTCATCGACTAGCATTTCATAATATCGCAACCTACGTTTATTTTCATTATAGATAAATATCGATTTGACTTGTCGATAAAATACAAAAAAATAAAAAATAAAAATATAAAAACTAATAATAAAACGAATAATAAAATATATTTACTATGCTTTCTTTTTATTTACTATGAAGTCTAGTTAAACGATTATTTGAATTAACCTATAAAATGCGTCTTTATTTGTATTATTCATATATCCTCACTTATATTTATAATACTCACACTCCAATACTGAACAAGACACCATTTCTTATTCCAAAATAATATTGAAATATTATTTAAAAATACACGAAAATACTAAAATACCGCGAAACACTATCGAAGCAAACTATCGGGTATTTTTATCCGTTAAAATAGATTAAATTTATCTATGTATTGTCATCTCTTTTCCACTCGCAGTAGTTATAAATAATATATTCTCGTTCGCATACTTTTTTTGTCTATTCAACTTAATATACTATAATCAAGTCTATGATAAAAGCAAACACCACAACAGAGTAATCTTCTACTCACAGGTATTTTTTTTAATCAAAGTATAGTTTTTAAATAACAGCTTCATGCCGTGACAATCCACTAATTTATTACAATAACTTAAAATTATCAGAGTATAAATATAAATTATTACTTTATTCTCAATGGTTTTATATAAAATGAATATAGATGTGTTGACTAAATTAATTCTAAATTCAAGTGAAAGTCGCAGTACAATATTTTTGCCATTCCTTTCCTTTTATTATTGCTGTAAAACTTAGTGTAAATTATCATTGAAGCTTGAGAAATTAAATTTTCTTTTTATCTTTACCACTATCTTTCCAATGAAATAATAAAAGATGTATCTGGATAATTTTCACATTTAATGTAAAAGACACTTTTCTTCCATCTTGTTTTAGCAATACATAAGCCTCAAATAAACTTGTAAGTAACAAAAATATGGACCATGAACATGATTAAAAAGACAGTTCTTGTATACCTATCATTTTCATAAGTATGAAAAAAATTGCATATTCTGTAATAAACGTGTAGACAATATTTTTTAAACAACATTTTTAGCATATCTATTCAGCCAAATTTAAGTTTATTTAGCATTTCATTAAACATTGTTCTAGATTTCGGTCATTTATCATAATTTTTCTCATTTATGTTGTGTTAAATTCAATTTGCTCTTTATAAAACACGTAATGTATATTATGTAATATATAATACGCATTATCGTTTAATTAAATATATTTCGTACCCACAATTTGTTGCGTTTTAGGGAACACTTGTTATTTTATTTTCATTTTTATTATTACCACCTGTCCGTTAACCTTTTGTTTTGGCTAATATATTATTCAACGCTCGCAGGAACATATCGGGCTTATTGAATTTCTTTTTCATTCACAATTAGATCTCATTAAAATTGAGCCACAATTAAATCTCATCAAAAAAGGTTCATAGGTAGCGACGAGCAGGCTCCTGTTAATTTCCAATCAACAGAGAACACTTGGCTTCCAAATCTCGGCGAGAAATAATTGAACGCTACTGCGGGCAGCACGTTAAGTGCTCAAGTTTATTCGGGATCCAACGACGATGTAGATATGACTCCTGAAGGATGGGGAGAGGTGGCACAATGCTGTGGATTCATTGTTGTATATTTGGAATTAAGAGAACGGCTGAATCTATAGACTTAGCCGTTTAGTGATATGATTGCTACTAAATCATTTTTCTTTCAACAGTTTAATGGAAATATTAATGAATGGAATAAGAAAAAATATGTATTGTGACGCCGTGAAATTAATTATTCTTATTCATTACATTTATTCACTACAGTGATTTATTACATTTATTTACTACAATGTCTTAAAGGAAATATTAATGAATGGAATAAGAAAAAATATGTATTGTGACGCCGTGAAATTAATTATTCTTATTTATTACATTTATTTACTACAATGTCTTAGAGGAAATATTAATGAATGGAATAAGAAAAAATATGTATTGTGACGCCGTGAAATTAATTATTCTTATTTATTACATTTATTTTCTACAGTGATTTATTACATTTATTTACTACAATGTCTTAAAGGAAATATTAAAGAATGGAATAAGAAAAAGTATGCATTGTGATGCTATGAAATTAATTATTCTTATTTATTACATTTATTTACTGCAGTGATCTCTTTTAATTAATAATATTCGGTAATATGTTTAAATGAAACATTTTTTTTCAAACTAGCTAGGTTATTTTTCGAAACAAAAAGCTTGTCATTTTTATTTTCTTATCAAATTTATTTTGCCCTTTCCGTTGATTATATTACTTATTTGTTTGTTTATTCGTCACAAATAAAATATTAAGATGAATTTGTTGCTTTAGTTTTCTGAGCAATTGAGAAATTAGAGTTATGTTCGAATATTAATTTCGCTGTTCCCAACTTTGAATAATTATTTATTTGATATGTTATGAAAAAGTCTGCGTTAAAAAGTTATTATTTTTATACTTGAAAAATAACTTTTCTCCATTCAAAACATTGATCCATTAATTTGATATTTTTAAGTTTTGGTTATGCCAAAGTTATTCTATTTGAATTTCCCAAAAAAACAGTTTTTTTATGTATTTAATAAAAAATCGGTAGATTTTATTTTGTTGTCTCGCATCATCTTTTTTTAAGTTGATAATATTCAATTCAAAGGTGAGTAAACAGAAGAAAGTCACAAGTTAATTCAATTAGATTATGGTGAAAATGTTAACGATTGCTTCCAGAAAAGGTTAATAGATTTATTTAAATACAGTGGAACTAGATATTGACACTTTATATCCATATCTGCACATATCTATCCAAATATTTAAACCTCGATTTAATCAGTCCTCATTCACTTTTAGCAGTATTACGTTTGAGTGGCTCTGTATAGTTCTTTACTTGCGCTGTTAATTAGTATTCACTTTAATTAAACCTGAAAATAAACTAAGGCACCAGATGTTTAGAATTAATTTATTTGTCATTCTCTGTAAGATTCACCCCTGGTTTAGCAAAAGTCGTGAATTTTTCCAATATATTTTGGAAAATTTGCGGTTAATGACTCGGGAATATGTACCTGCAGTAAATGAATGCAAGACAGATATTATCTTCGAAATAACGCAAAATGAACTAATTAAATCAATATAAAAATGGAAAATCATAATAGCGAAAGGGGACATCGAACTAGGAAATATTGAAAGTGTTTAGCTAATATGATATTATAGACTAAAAAAGAATATATTAAGTACTACTACTAAGTTTAGGAAATCAGAAAAGCTGCTTTAGGCAAATAATTTGTTTGAATTTCCTCAACAACTGTCGAACTAGATATAAAGAATAACTTGGTGAGGTCTTATGGCTTTTGACGTGAAAACGTCCATTCGTTCGTAGTATGGGATAGCTGGTCCAACTTTTTCCGTTACAAAATATATACGTATTAATAAAGGTCGAAGTTACAACTAGAACATCATGTTTGTCCGTATTTGTTGTGTAGCAATTGTTTTTCCAGTGACGTTATAAGAGTAGTGTAGGAGTAAGGGGGTGATTGTTGCTAATTAACGTTTTGTAAAATAATAAATTAGTGTAGTGTGAAATCGTGTTTAGCTAGTATGTTGATTAGAGTTCCATTGTAAATGGCTTGTATAACGCTATTAGAACTTAAAGTGAGACAAGAAAAATGTTTGCCGAAATGTAAGTAAATTCACTATAAAATAAAAAAAATGTCTCATATCGATCGTAAATATACTTGGAATTATAAAAGATGCAAATTAAAGTAAACCTTGCGTCAAATGGTATTTAGAAAATTTAAAACTAAAAGGTGGAAAAATTCCGAGGCATGGCAAATATCATCGGAATTATGGAAAACGTAAATCAGAGGAAAGCTTGCGTTAAAAGAAATCTGACAAATCTAAAAATTCCAGGGCCGAGCAAGTACGAGAGCTACGACAACGTCGAAATTAAAATGAAAAACCTGTCAAGCACGAGTAGAACTCACACTACGAGGGTTCCGCACACTTTTAGGTGTTAATAAAAAATTAATTACGAATAATATTTATATCAAACTATTTAAAAAAATTGTATTTTCTAAAACGAAAATATATCTTTGAAAAATATATCTCAAACAGATGGAGGACGAAGTGATCCTATAAGGGTTCTTTTTCCTTTTGAAGCACGGAACCCTAAACACGACACAAAGCGATTACGTTGCTAGCCAATTGGGCATGTAGCATCCAGCGTTATTGAAAACGTCCACGGATCATATGTAGACATCGTCAGAAAATAATACCGAAGACAATGATAATATAGAGATTGATGGCAATGTGACAGCGCTCAATGAGTATGTATTGCGATCACCAAATATCGTTCAATGAGTATGTATTGCGATCACCAAATATCGTTCAATGAGTATGTATTGCGATCACCAAATATCGTTCAATGAGTATGTATTGCGATCACCAAATATCGTCGGGCATCAAAGCACGTACGTCAATAGAGGTGATACGGTAGAATATGATGTTATTAAGCACGAGACCGTACATGCAATCGAGACTCGACGGGCCACATTTTTGTTAGACTTTCATTGAGATACGCATTACAAACATATATATTGGGCGCGGCAAACATAAGTGTAAGCGAATGCAGTTTAAAAAGAGATTGGTAATTAAATTATATATGAATGAAGAATACTTGTTATGTAATCTATGTAAATAGCCGGATTTATCATGAATAAAACGGCGAACTTTGGAAATATTTTGAAAAATGTTTCCTTCAATAAAAATTTGTCAAATTTATTATATCATAACGGAATTAGTGACTGTAAAAATTTAATTAATGTAAGTAATTTGCAATGATAATTTAAAAAATCTTTAATGTCGTAACGTTAAATACTTTCACTAGAATCTAATATTTGAAAATAAACATTTCAAACAAATAACGCATATTTAGAAAACAAAATTTATACAGAATTAAACTTCAATGAATATGAAGGGTCTTAATAGTTAAGATTATCTTGTAGACATTCTTTAGAAAGTACATTTATTTTTAAAGTTTCCTTTTGACCTACGATACGCATAAAAATGCAATTAAATTTGTTTTCATTCGTAGTAAATAAAAGCTATATTTTGACCTAATTACAGTAGAAAAAATTCAATTAATGCTTAAAATAAATGGCTATGCCAGAGCTCTAATAACTGATTTCGTGACCGGAATGAACGTTTTAAGCTTCTTTAGTTTTGCTTGTAAAGGAAGAAAAATAGTCTGTTGATTATTTAAAAAAATTAATTAGTTCATATTACCTATAAATTAGTTTCTTTCAATGTGCGTGAACTATTATTATGGCAATTGAGAAATAATTCAATGTCCCATTAACAACTAATTTTTCGCGGTATACCCAAGATGCAGCAAATGAGAAAGTGTCCTATTTGTTCTATCTTGACTTGTCCTTTGTATCTTATAAAGTCATCCGCAAAGCTCACACTTATCTATCTAATGCTCATAACTACAATTTACTTACTGCGGTCGTGCTGAACTAAACGTGTCAGAATATATATGTATACAAAGCATTTCTCCTTTATTATACTCATTCCATAAAAACCTCTTTGTCAAAACAGATAGGACATTTTCTCCATAGTTCAATTCCGATAATTACATGACGAATAAGCGATATTATTTGTAAGAGAAAATAATCCATCCATCAAAGTCTTTCTTGTTATTATATTCTGTTATACTGGTTCGTATGCTATATTACCTTAGTGGACATGTGTATGTACTCGTATGTAAAAGGAATATTCATTCATGGTGCGTTCTTTATTCATCGAGTCTTTTCATTATGGTGAAATGATGACGAGCTTGTTTGTGGAAACCGATCTTGATATATGTGAAGAAAATTATCTACAAATTTCTATTCCTGTTGTTTCTATGAAGTGAAAATATCTGACATGTTTAACAGCCACATTGAACTTATTAGAATGCGATTGAAAATAACAGAATATTTTTACTCTGCATTTCGTGAACTACCACAAAATGAGCTACTATTTGTATCGAATTAATTTCAAACTTCAATAACTCGGCTAGATATAGACTTTTTCATTTCGTTTTAAAGAGATGAAAATGTCTATATTTGGCCAAGAAAGTAAAAGATAGTACTACTCTAAAATACAATTTTAGACCTAAATGCATATAAGTTTAATAGATATTTATTACTCTTACATATGTCTTACATCCTTCGATCATTACTTCTGGTGGATACTCTGGTAACAAAGGTTTAATAATAATATAATATATTATTAACGCCAATAAAATAAAACTGACATAAATTTTGGTTCAAATGAGCTAAAATACTAAATCAATAATTAATGAAAAAGTTGTAATTAAGGTAAATAATACTTTTCCAATTATTCAATAGTAAATTCGTATGGACTTCGGTAAAAAAATAAACATTTGGGGACTCACCCCAATTTATAATCGTTTTGTTATTGTTCACCGTATGATAAATTATTACTGAAATATTTTATTTTTATTTAATGTTAACTTATTTTATGAAATGAAAAGTATTTTTTTAAACTTTTCTGACTGTGATGCAATATAGTCTGTGTAAAATTTTGATTTCTTTTTGTTTTACTTACAATGAAAAGAATTTCGTAACTTCAGCGTAATGTGTATGTACTCGTTCATATGAAACTATTTCTGTCGAAAATGTTTTGTCCATTATAGAATTATATTGTTTAATTAACATAAATTTAAAAAAGTTCTTTAAATAGCATATGAATATAATCATAAAGTATATCGATTGAATAGTTAGTTATTAAAGTTATGCATTATATTTCATTAACTGCGAACTAACTCAAATACAGTACATTAAACAAATTTTTAAAAAATTCATAATTATTAATAGAAGTTTAATATAAATAAAAAAAGATAAAAAGTATAAATAAAAATAGATAAAAAGTGCAAGCAAACTAGAAAATTCTAAGATCATTATAATTGGAAACTCTCAATATTAAGAAACCAGGTCGAATCAACAATGATGATTTGAAAAAAACCAGATATCAATGATCAAAATTTAATTTAGGTGTGAATAAAAAGAAATAATTTTGGTTGAAAACTTGTCGAAGCTATATTATTAGTTTTATTTGAAAAGTTAAGAACGTTTTCAATAGTTTCAGTCTGTTATCTCTAAGAATGTTTTTTATCAAATACTTAATTACAATTAAAAATAAATTATGAAAATAGAATTTCATAAAAGTTTATTCCATTAATTAAGAAAAAAAAAAGTTATTCATAAACCCCTCATAAATGTTTTTATGTTATAAAATAACAGTTGAAATTTACAAATAAATTTCTTAAGAGTTAAATGATGCTTTATCTGACACTCCCGCAGCCATTTTCCAAAAACGTCAATACATGGAAACTAAATAGCATTTTTTTAAAAATTATTTAATTCACTGGCAATTTATGTTTATTGAATACAAGGTAGCGGTGTAAGAAATATAATACATATGACTTTGAATGTATTTCCATACTTCTTGCAAATATTAAGTCTATCAGTCGAAAACAGTTCGCGTCATCCAGCCGCAACAAATATCAAAGTTGTTCTAGGTTGCATTCTTCCTCTTCAAAACGAGGCTAAGATAACGGCGCCATATCTATTCTAGATCAATTATTAAAATGACTTAGATATAAACTATACCCCATCTCGGCGCATTGTCTGCCCCTATCAAATATCGAATTTAAAGACGTTTTCACGTCAAAATACTAATGTGTAAATCTCAATGAATTACATATGGATTTACTGAAATGATTTTACGGAGATAACCCGATTTTTAGACTGAATAATGAGAGCATTTATTGACTGGGCTTATATAAACCCTCTTAGCGTCATAAAACAATCAAATTACAAGTTATGTTATATTCTTCAGTAAACATTAGTAAATTATGTTGTATGTATAATAATATATACATTTGATGTATTATACCTTTTCATTCCAAAATAAAATCATATTTATAGAAATAGCGCAAAAAGTTAAAATTTTTCTCGTTAATTTTAGCTTTCGACTTAGTGTAAATTAAAAAAAAAACGGAGGCTGGTAATGGCTGTGTAATAATAGCTGGCTCTCTAACGAGCCGGAAACTTAATGTACAGTAATCTGCGCTGTATGCGCGTCGTCCGTCCTCTGCAACATTAAACTTATTTACACAGCTAACTATGCCCGCGACTTGGTTCATGTGGAATTCAGAATAAGAGAAGTTATCAGGATTTTTCGTTTATTATAAAGGCTAATAGATGGTGTTGGTAGTCAAATCGGTTCCGCCAGATCTGATATCAGCATGTACAACGAACGTAAAGTAAAGATTGACGTATCTTTTTTATTTCTGAACCAATGGAAATGAATTTAAATCTAAATGTGAGCTCAAGTTAATCTAAATGTATCAATGGATACCGCATCAAAATCGTTTTAATCGTTGCTGAGATTAGCATGCACAACATAGGTGTATACAGACAAAACAAAAAGACAAACCACCAAACAGACAAATAGACAAATTTCGGAAAACTGTTGTTTTTTAATTGAATCGTAAGTCCCCATTACAGCAGAAGTTAAAAATATTCTCGTTTACGAAATTTGCGCAGCGAAAACCCAAAAAAGTGAATATTTTCTTGTGTTATGTAAAAACATTCTATGACGTAGCATTTCCCTTTCATGTTTTTATACTTTTGTCATAAGTCTAATTTGTAGTAATATTATTTCATCACATATAATTTCATTTGCATGTTTTTCCCTTTATGACTTTTCACGAACTGTTTACTAAACATTTATTTATTTATGTACTTTTATGTACACAATAAATAAATATGGCGGACTTATTGCTACGAGAGCTATCTCTTACAGCCAACTAGAACACCAATCCAGCTCTGCTCGACGAGCGACCGGGATTCTAACCCGGATTCCCGCGGCCAAAAGCCGTATGCCTTGGGATCAATTCAATACACCACAGCGACGACTGAATATTAAATTTCAAAGTCGTTCGCAATATTTATATCCCTTTCCATTTCCAAATAACACTACGTAAAATTTTAACAAAAAACCCAAAAAAGTTATACTTAGTACTATCAAATAAAATATTTCGACTAATCCAAATTCATTGATTTTGGATCTATCAAAATAAATTTTAAATTAGACGGAAATAAGGCAGATGAGATTTACTGGATGACTAAATATACTAATATACTCAAAATGAACCAATACGAACTATTTAAATATGGCTTGCAAGATTAAATTAAAAAGTAATACTGAAGGAAAATCACAATAGCAAGTCAGCTGGTTGTTTGAATTCTTACTTAGCTACTATGCAACTTTATGGGCACATACAAGAACGGCACTCAAATTTTAAAAACGTATCTCGTTATATAAAATCTTTTGTGCGTCTGTTAGTGATCGTGTAACTTCTGAATGGATTGACCGATTGAGGTCATATTAACACAATATATATGTTTTGTCAAGACGATAGTTCATAGCTATTCTACGATTTGAAATGGGACTATGTAGTCAAGATATTAATAAATTCTTTCTTAATGAACGAAAATTACTCATGTTTCGAATATATGTCGGTTTAGTGCTAAAAAAGAAAATAACAAAGTCTGAACCCGGTATGTGGCGCTGTGTTTCAACAGGCAAAACAATGTCTGCTGGACCAGCTAGTAATTTTATATTTGGTGAAATGACTACGGAATCTTAGTTTACGCGCGATCCTATATCCACTTTGACGGTTTATTTTGCCAAGTATATTTTCAAACAAAATGCTATTAAATTACTTTTGTACTCATGTTGAAACGTTGAAATAAATATATATAGTAACAGAAATATATGACGGCATTCCTTTGTAAACTTGACATGTTACCGCAAAATCTTTACAGTCCAAAAGCACCTGACTCGAAAGTTTCAATTATAAAGGCTTTTTTGACTAATTAGTCTTAAATTTTATAAAAACATGAAAACGAAAAGATAAGAATTATTTTTGTCGTTTCGCAAGTTACGGTTTATTTTGTCGAAATGAATCCTTTACTGTCGCATAGCCTGATACAATATTTTTCGAATATGTAAGTAACAAATAATAACAGTTAAATTGAAGCGCAAGAGGTACGTGGGAGGTATTAAACCATTAAACCAGAATGACAATATCAAAGAAGTATTTGTTAACACGACATTGGAAACTATGAAATATGGCTAATTATTAAAAATTATTTTTGCTAGGCGTTTTTCACAATTTAACCCAACAATTCTCTCCTTGATAAGAGTTTAGTATAAATAATGAAATCGTCGGTAATACGTTTAATGAAGTACCCACATTTATCAATTAATTTTGGTTCATTGAATAAAATTTACGTGATAATAAATTTGTACAAAATGAACGCCAAATATATTCTATACGTATATTAAATTATCACATAAAGAAAAAACGGTTAAAGTTCAATTGAATACTAGTTCCTTTTTCCACCAAGCAAAGCCAGGTCGGGCAACAAGTATTTTACATATACTTTAACATAATAATAGAAAAATTATCTATTATTTTATTTATATAAACGATCTTGACAGTGTTTTAATAGGCACGATTCACAATTCGAAAATACATCAAAGCAACATGTAAATATGTACTAAAGAATATACAAAACGCTTTGAAAATATATAATATTATAATGAAGGGCAATAACAAAAAAACAAAAGAAATTCGAATAATATTCAGATATATACTCAAGAAGCCAGGCGGCTGAAGCTGAAGTGTCAATTACATTTGCATTATTTTGCAGAGTTCAAAGGCGACGCTAAGGCTCATCGGTTCTTTTATTTTTATTTTATTTTATTTTAGCATATAACATAATGATTTATTACGACGGTTTCTGAAAAAAAACTTGAGGAGACCCGATGTTAACGGATTTTCATTTTATTTAAATACATGTTGGTTTCAGGCCTTAGGTGCAAAAAGGATCGATTGAAGTATTGCTGTCTGAAGTCCCTCGAACGATGTTTTTGTACATGAGGCGTAAAAAAATTCTCTCAAAAAAAATTCTCCTGTTTGAGGAAACATTTGTTTATTGATGTATTTAAAGGATTTTTTCAGATCTTTAAAAAGTAACATTTTACCAAAATTAATTGTTTATTTATGAATTTTTCAGAAAATGTATGTCAGGCACATAGTTATATTTAAAACGTTATCTATATCACATGTTGATGATTTTAGGAGTATTGGAAATCTTGTCATTTAACTTTTCGTTCCATTTTAGCTTACGATTTGGGACTACACAACCTATTGTGGAATTACGGTTTTAACACTGCTTACTGCATCTTTTGATGCGAATCATTTAATTCGCATAAGATTTGTAATAAATTTGAAAAATACGTAATTAAAACTGGATAAAATCTATACAACACATTAGTTTAGATCAAGACTAACTAAAAAAATGCACCCGCTGAAAGATCAAAAATGCGTCGTCTCAATCAGCAACCCAAATCCAAATACTGCACCCAAATAATTCCTTCATATAAAACATGATCAGTGAGTCAATATATAATACGATGTTTTATTTCTTTTTCCGCCAAACATATATTTATCTAAAGAAAAACGGTGGTGACTCGACACAGCATACACTACTTTTTTGTTTATGGTACGTTCAAGTTTCCCTAATATGTCCCTCACTTCTGTTCCATTTTATAATTTTGACCCATGTTATAGGACATTAAATGCCTTCCTTTAAACATATTTTATATATCACTAAATTCAGTTTCACTCGAATTTTCGATTAAGGTTTCTCTTTACTTAGTAATGACCACAGTAGTTTCAAATAGTCATATCTGATTCCCATCTTATACCAAGAGTTTACCTTGTCCTGTCATAATTACCGATTGATTTATTTGCACGGCAATCATATCAAGCATACTAAAGATAGAAGGAAGTCATATAAATATATCTCATGTCCCTTAATGTACTTAAATTTATTTTTATAAAATTTTAAAGGCATGAACTAAAAGAGACACTTACGATTTTTTCGATTATTTTAAGTAAAAGTGTTGGGAAACCAGATTTTACACACCCAAAGGAAATAAATAGTATTTCTTAAGAGTAAAAAATGTTTGACTTGGAAATAAATTTTCGCGATTTTTTCTATTGTTCTCGAATTACAACAAAGTACAAGGGAAAAAAGTCCTTCAATTGTTAATATACTCCATTTAACAAAAGTTAAAAAGGAAAAAAGAAAAGTTAGTATCGAGTGCGATCTCCTTTTTTCAAAATGACTACTTATCCTTAGTCAGGTAAGCGTCTACTTTGCCCGCTTGATGTACTCAAAAATTATCATTCCTGAATATAGCAGAAGCTCCTGTACCGGCTAAAGTGATATGTAAATATATTTAAATTCAAGGGGTATTAGGATTTCCCTTATGTATCGTTGTGCATTCAGAGAGCCATTTTCAACAAAAACTAACTCCGGATAATTGTCAGAAGTTATGTCTGCCAAACACTTTAAAGCAACTCCTCCGTAAGGCGTATTCTCTTCGAAACATACGTTTACTTAACGCTTTCCACGTCTCCTGAGCACTTTAGGACTTCATTTCTCGTCATGTAAAGATATTCTGGTTTCATCAGAAATAAAATCCTACCCTATTCCACATCGGTCCATTTCAAACAACTATGTGTTTACCTAAAATCCCTTCTTACTTACTCAATACATTTTTTATCTGGATCTGTTAGACCAAACCTGACTATTGGTGTTACAGTTTTCCATTGTACTGATGCCGGGTTAATCGAACCGATCACGGTTTGTAACAAAAAATAGCTACTTTGTAGAAGTTAATAATGGAAGAGGAAAAATATGTCCCACTTCCTTAATTGCACAGCACACAACGCAAAGTTTTCAATTCTGTTTGGTAATATCAAGATTCTTTTAACTTGACTTTTTAGCCTATAGCTGCATCAAATATTGAATATTTATTCCATAAAGTATAATTTTCGATAACACATAAGAACACTTTTTATCGCAGTTAGTACGTAAAGACAACATTAAGTTTCAAAAATATATTTTTAAACGTAGACAAGCACACTCATACCCAGATTTATCTGAATGTCTGTGGCTTTTATAAGATTAAAATGACTAGGAGTTATTATGCTGACTTCAGCGATATGTCCGTTGATTTTGAATTTAAAACCGCAATGCAGTCCATGCTTACTGAGTATGCAAATGATTCAATAACAGTAGTTCAACCCGGAATAGTCTTTTACCCAAGGCTCAACTGCAATTAAGGGATTCTGTCTCACCATGCTATTCTAATTATATACTTTTAGGTTAGATAAGTGAAGGAATTACTATCAATATACTAACAACGGACACGTTTAAGGATGCAAAATGGGACAACGTGCTGTAGAATACTGTGCTCATTAATTGTGATATTTTGATTAGTCATCCTCTTAGTTAGTAAAGTCTTAGATGAAAACCATAAAGAATAATCACTGTCTCAGATTCTGATAAATATGTAAAATGAATTTAATTTTTCTCAATTCGACTACACACGCAAATAGAAAAGATGTATTGCATTAATTCAATATCACAGGTTCACATACTATCAGTTCTCCATCTTTTCAAAGGAATTTTATGTAGATTGGGCCTTGACGGATGGTTTCTAAATTATACCTCTATTTGTTTCCCCCATGCAAAAATACTAATCATTTGAAAATTTTGTTTTTCTGTTACAAACTGTTTTCTGCACAGAAGGTAATGTAAATTACGTTGACAATTAAATGAAATTACGTGATGTAGTATCATTTCTACTTTCTTTAAGTTCTTTACCACGACCTAGGTTTTGTTGTATTACAACATCTTCAGGTGAGCTATTAGCAAAGATATCTTTGGTAATAGCCCACCTGAATATGTTGTAATACAACGAAATCTAGGTCGTGGTAAAGTCCTAAAGAAAGTAGAAATAATACTACATCACGTAGTTTCATTTGATTGTCAATAATGAATTTCCACAAAATTAACGCCAAATGTATTCAATATCAGTAAATTACGTTATTATGCATTATTTTCATTTTAGGTTAAGTATTTTATTTGTGGCACCATAATTTCAAAAATATTCTACATACATTTTTCCTAAGCTTTAGATATAACGATTTATCGTGGAAATTTGTATAATAGAGGATAATGGTATATTTGTATTTGTCTTACCTAACAAACTTGAGACGTTCGAAAAATGTTCTCATCATATCTGGACTAAATTAATTGTACCATCTAATTATTAAAGATAAAAGAAATCTTTTTTTGTTGGTTTGTTTGTGTTGGAGGCTGAATTTAACTTATCTTTAAAACTTACTTTTAATGGAATAATAAAACATAGCTATCCGTACATATTTGATATTGACGCCTGATAACATTTATATGTAAATGTTAAATGGATGCCCCATTTAACATTAATATAACGTAGTGTTCTATTTTTTTTTAATTTTGAACGTAACATGTGTGGTTTAATAAGATGAATTTGAAGATTTTATTCAAAAGGTCCACGTCTTTATTCTCAAAAATCTTTTAGCACAGAATTTTGAAATTCGACATATTATTAAAGCAATTAAGCATTGGTTAATAACCAATAAGGAAACCATACCAGTGTGTGAAAAAACATTTATACGAATTTCAAATTTTTTATGATTTCTCTAAGATGTTTCCAAATCCATATGCTGTATCTCACCTCCTCAGTTTCAATTTCCCTTGCCAAAATGAAGGAAAAAACAGCATTACCAAAAATGTATTTAAAGTTTGTTGGTAAACAATGGCAAAAATTCTAAACTACATAGAACGCGATGAAACTATTTTGGCTTAAGAAAATTTAACGAAAGTGGTTAATTAAACCTAGTTCATGGTAATATTTGATGAAAAGTCTGCATGTAGAAGGTAAAAAAAAATTTATTCATCAAAACAATTTCACTAAGACCAAAATCTACAGGGTATGATTTTAAAGTTATACATAAGTTGACACAATTTGAAAAATGCTGGTGATAAGTAAAGCTGGAGTAATAATGATCACCGATAAAGGCCTAGAACATAAATACGAAGTAATCTATTCTAAACGTGCTCCGTCCGCTCTGAAGTCTGTTAAATCAGTATAATTCTGAAGTAAAGGAATATGCAAAGAGCAGCACATGCGTAATCTAGTGCTTTCTGAAGGTGAATATAATTATTTTTTTACTTTTATTATGCCTACGCAGATGTGTAGCAGCTTGCAATTATTGCATAATGGCTGAAGATACGTAAGAAAAACGTTTTATTTTTTTATAACTCTCATATTATATAAGTAGATTTTAAACAAATAAATTTCGGTCTAATGTAAGATTTAGCAATAATACACGTTTTTAAGAAATTTTAAAAGTACAATTTTTCATAAGAAAATAGAAAATAATTTCTTTCCATTTGAAAATAAATTATTGGTGTTAAAGTAAAACATTAGACAAGCACAAACCAACTGAAAGTAAGGCAGTACTTATAACTTATAATAATTAACATCGTATTTAAAATCATTATATAATAATCATTAAAAGTGATTTTTTTCTTTCACCTCTTTTAGTTGTCTTTATTTATCTTTTATCTTCCGGTGCAGTTTCACTTTAATATTTTAGCAAAACATTGACTTTAATTCTCTTTAGTAAAAATCATATATCGTAATGAATTAGATTTTATAAACATTACGTAAAAATGAAGTGTTTATGCATATTAAACACACTATACGTTAATAAGAAAATATCAAATAGTTTAAGATTAGCATTGACATTTTAATCGCAGATAACCGGTATAATAAAATAATGTTCTGTGACGTTGCAGAAGACAAAGGTCTTGATTATCCTTTTTGTCTATAGATAACATACCTAGTAAAATAAATTTGAAAAACTACAAAGAGACTATAAACATGTATGTTGTTAAAATATATAATGTAACTAACGCCAAAATTAGCAAACTATTTCATAAAATAAATTATATATGTTATACAGAATTTAATAAGTAAAAATAATGGGAAATTAGACAAAGAGATATACTTTTCTACTTTTGATATATTTAAATTCTATGAATCAATATCCCATACGCTCACAATATTATCAATCTCTTACCACCAACATTAATTGTGAGATCACGAAATGTCACGTGCAGGATAGTAACAAATTTTCAAGGTTTCTTTTTAATTATATGACTCTATACCATCATCTCGATTTTATGTAGAATAGGTTAAAGAACTTGGATATGTGTTCTAAGCCTCTTATTAATTCTGAAAAACTGCAAGCAAAAACTAATTCGACTGTGGATGTTATTTTTGTCGAAAAGCATGTTCCCTAAGATATTTTTTGTTTCCTGAAAAGCGAAGGGTTATCTGTTGCTGCTCTTTTTTGTGAGCTCGAGTTTGGTGTAAAATATTGAATAGCTCTTAGTTATGGAATTCAGAGAGTTACTAATATTAATAAGTGATGAAGTTGCGACTGATTCTAATCAATTGATTTAAATTATTTTTTTATTATCTGGATTGATTTTCTACTAATTTTATAGTAGGTGAAGGTGATATGATTTTTTTAATTTTTAATATTAATTAAGGTTAATTGGCTCTAAATCATGTAGATTTTAAAATTCGTCAATAATCTTATCGATAACCCTTCGATATTGCTAAAGGTTTGGTTTACATACTTAGATTTTAAATTTGATCAGAATTAACTAATTTTAAAAACATTAACTTGTTTACGTATAGGTATTCCTTTAATTTTTCTGAAATTAAAACAGAAACATTTAAATTATTTCAGTTCCTTTGATTGTGTTCCAATTTGTTATACGAAGCGTGTAAATTTTAATATTTATGCGAATGGTTCCTTAAATTGAACTACCGAAGTGGGATGATATTTAATTTTCTTCTTAAATTGGATATAAGGAAAATTTTACTGTTAACAGCTGTATTCTACACATTTTTCAGTAGTGTTTATCGGTAATTTACTTTTTAGCGAGACACCATATGGATTTCTTAATTTATTTGTAATAAATAGTTTGCTCGAAATGTACTAAGACTCTTTATAAAATTATAACATATTACGCAAAAAAAATAAGTTGTGATAGTATAATTTTAAAGGGTAATATTTTTGAAATCGTTGAAAAATTTAAAAATATATCAATGTGTTTGAAGTAACGAATTTGACAAAGTGTAATTTTTGATGGAATGACTTTCAGTTTTAAATAGGTACACAATAGTTGAAAGTTATATACATATATATATATATATATATGTATATATATATATATATATATATATATATATATATATACTTTATGCGTGTGCATGGATGTGTTGGGTGTGCGTGCATTCAAGTGCGCGTGGACCTGCGCTTGCACGTGCGCGTGCGCATGTCCATGTGCGTGTGTGCGTGCGCGTGCCTTTGTGTGCGTGCCTTTGTGTGTGCGTATGTGTGTATGTAAGTGTGTGTAGTTTTATGGACAATTAGTTGAAATAAGGCTTAGGAGCAACATAGTCTCTTTTGACATGGATAAACTCACAGCGTATACTCGTATGAACAAACCTCCCTAAACCTTAATAGAAATACATTGAATCTATTTTTAAGAACGATTTATCAAGTTCGCTTACAGTTTTTCATCGCTTTAAATGTTTTCTTTCTCAAGCCCGCTCCAAATTTGAAAACAAAATAGTCGATGGATTAATGAAAAACAAATAATCGACGGACAATAATAAAGAATTAGTCGACGGACAGTTTATGGGGAAATGTTAACTCCAGCGAATTTTCATTCGCGATTTGCAAATTTTGCAATGGCGGCAGTCTCTATTTCAATATTTATAGCGAAACAAAGTCCTTTTGCACAACATTACCCTCTATTTTCCTTTATCCTATAATATATAGATGAAAAATTATATCATTCCTTAAAATCCGTAATCAGAATATCACAGTAGTTCCAAAACTTCGCTCACATTACATTTTGGCCAACGTTTTCAGAGCAGTTTCACTTTCTAATTAAAGCTCTTTCACAATTTTCGATACTATGCTATAAGGAATTAGAAATTTCTTTATTTAAGTGCTCCTTGATACGAACGGGTGATAATAGGGTAGTTGCCACTAAGTAAAATCTTGATATGTGTTAGTTCTACATAATTTATGGAGGTTTAAATTTTGCGAGAATGAAGTTGAATTACTAAAACTTTTAACATAATTTAATATTTTTAGGAAATAAATGAGTGCTATTAAATATATTGATCATGTGATATCGAAAAACAATCAAAATGCATGTCATCACATCTTGTCAAACAAGTTGGCGTTAATCCCGTGGTTCTGTAATTTTTGGTCTTTTCCGTTCATTTTTACTTTTTTGGGTTTTTTGTCCGGTGACAAGAAGATACCCATAATTTTTTTTGACGAAAGAAGTTTTACAAAGCAAATAGCAATAATTTGGCCGAAATTGACGCGGTGGTACTCGGAATGTTTGTTGCATCGAACATTGATTTCTAGTCAGCATAATTTTGATATGTCAAAATTTCTGTGTAAGTATATTAGAACTAAACTATGCACAACTTATTTAATGTTATCGTTTAACAAAAACAGGTATTTGTTGGGTGTAATTATTGATTAGATATGTTTTTAAATTATGTGAAAATAAAAATTTGAAAGCAAATTTTCATTTCACGTCAAAACGAACCTCGTATGGAGACCATATAACAAGTTATGTACAGCTGTAGCATGATGAAAAACGTTGAACCGTCTAATGCAATATATACCCTGAACAAAAAGTTTTTTTCAAGTTATACTCAGTGAGATTGACAATAAATGATAAGTCTTAGGATTATTTATATATAAAATCAATGTCAATTTGACGTAATATTAAACTCTTTTTATTATGAATTAAATTAATTTGAGACAATATAAATATGCAACAAAACTTTTATCAAAGTGGTCTTTACAAAATTACAATCTAGAACTTTTAGACGAGTAGTTTGGGTGCTATCTTACACGTTGCACAAACTTTTTCCATATTTTCGGCTTATGTGAGACGTAAATAAATATTTTGTTGTTTCTATTGCCGTATTATCACGTTGTGATACAGCACAGTGCTAGTAAAACTTTGAAGTCATCATAAACGTTGTTTTATAAACATTTACCATCACCCTCAACTTCACGGCTATTAGTTTGGAATATTTCTGAAATGTAATGTATGAGAACATACAAGACGTCATGAAAGTTCGAATCATTTTGGTGGAAAAATTCAAATTTAATTTATAAAAATACGAAATAAACAATGTGAATGTTTGCTTTTTGTTAAAATATTTATATTAGGGGTATGGTATATAGAATATTAACTGTTATATAATATAGCTTAAGAAAAAAATAGCACTGAATAAAAAAATATTTCCCTTCAGGAAAGTCTTTCAACACAGGGTACAAAAATATGTCGAAAGAAAACTTCGTTGAAGAGAAAAAAGGACTCCTTCATCCCTTTCCTGTTAAATTTAGGTCAAAGAAGCAATTTGTGAGAACACTACCAAAACAAGGAGACTGTTCTTATAGGCTAAGTCAGTGGAATGCTTTTCTGCAGGTCCAGACATCTGAAGATTTCGAGATGATAAGTATGTCGATCTACAATAAAAACAGGAGAAAGATAAGTTTTAATTTCTTTTAGAAATAGAGTTAAAATCCTCTATGTAAGAAGAAAATACCCAGTAATATTAAACTAGTGAAGAATTGACAAAAAATTCAGTAAATTGAGATCTGCTCCTAAAATAATAGTCTGAAAGGACATTTTCTGAAATCACACTAGAAATATTTTTGGGAAGCTCTTGAGGGCTCTAGGAAGGGAAACTGACAGAGTAATGATATTGGGGTGAGTGGGATGTTAACATAATAGAAGACTATTGCTATATGTTAAAGCAGAAAAGCGCAACTAGTGTTCATAAATCAAAATTATTAAAAATAAACTTTCGAGTAAGCAGTACTACAAGAATTGGTAATATAAGTTTTCAGAGTGTTGGAAAAAATACTAAGATTTTGTAACACATTTACCTATTTAATTAGCTTTATCGTGATATTTTAGAAACCAATTTGCTTAAATTTTTTTTTTATTCAATAATAACTGACGTTTTAAGAAAATTAATTATTTTTTAAATTAATTCCGTGTTTTTCGGGATGGGAGAAATTAATCCTACATCAAAATTTATTATCCAAAAATTACCTGTGATAGATTGTGATAGATTATGAGATAATTTTCTAAAAGACAAATTTTGTGGACCTGTGTAATGGTTTATCATATATAGTTCTTTACAATATTTTAATTTATGAAGAAGTTATTCAAAGAGTATTTGCGTAATTCCACTGTTTAAATTACAACACATATGATATTTATTGCATGCTCGCTAATGTTAAATAAATTAGGAAGAAATCAAATTTGAGAAAGTTTTTTCGTATTGCTGGTGCAATGAGCTATAAACAAATTCACCTAACGAGTACTATCACTAATGTTCTCTACTTGAATTTGCTTTTATAAAATATTTATTAATATTAACAAATATTTCGTGAAAAAGTTAAAGAATGTTTAAATTTAAACATATGAAGCCGTATGCAAATGCTGATGTATTTAATATTAAAAACTAAATTAAAACTTGAAAAACTAACGACGGATGTAGTAGAAAGTAAGAACCCATTGATATAATTAAAAACCTAAGAAAATCCGTCCGGGCTCTCATTTTCATTTCCGTTTGCAATAATTACAATGTAGCTGCATAGAAAAGCTATTTGCGCACCTAAGAGAGTTTAAATTAGTCACGAACTGATAAAACTGCAAAATTTTGGCCCCGAAAAAATTTCTTAAGTTTATAATTACATTAATAGGTTCTTACTTTCTTTCAGTCGGGGGGGGGGGGGGTTCAAAAAATTATTTAATCGTTTTTAAATTACATTGACTACAACCGTCGTGGATTTCTCTCAAAATTTTTAATTATGCTTTTTATTTTACACTTTTTCGAATAAAACGTTTACATCTTTCGTGGGCTAATGAAAAGTTTAATTTTGCTTTTTGTCAATAGTTTTAATAACAAAGCTTCTAAAAAAATATTCGCCAAAGGGCAAGCTTATGTGGCTCTTTTTTGACGACGATTTTAGATGTGTATTGGTAATTGATCTAAATCAATGACAACTTTTCACCAATCTACATAACAGAATTAGAGCGCTTAAGAAATTCATCATGTTATGTGGATCACACATCAACAAAGCCAAAGAAAGGCCACAAAGCAGTTAATATAGGTCGACCAAAAATGTTTATTACAGCGCCCCCTGACGAGGTAACAACATAACACCTAATAACCTCCGCCATTAAATCATTAACTTTTTACCGAAACCCGGGCTTAAAAAGGTCAAACTATTTTGGAGATAAACAGAACCATAAAACATATCTGAGGACCAACGCCGATTAGTCCCAAATATTTTTCATAAAACCGCGTCTAAAGCGGTCAAACAATTTTGAGGATAAATGGAAACATTCATATTCAACAAAATGTTGCGGCACCCCCTGGTGAGCCAACACCAAAACACCTATCTAAAGACCATTACCGATTAGACCCAAATATTTTGCAGAAAACCGTGTTTAATTCGATCAAATTTTAATTCGATCATTTTGAAGATAAATGGGAACATTCGTTTGCAACAAAATATTTATGTGGCGCCCCCTATAAAGTAATCACGTTAACACCTGTCTAACAACAACCACCGATTAGTCCCAAATATTTTGCAGAAAACTATCAACTAGGACAAACCGTTAGCGACATAAACGGGAACATTCGTTTACAATAATGTACATTGACATTACAATTATTTATGTACATTACAATTATTTATTACGGTGATCACTCACCAGAGGGTGCCGCAAAATGTACATTGCGGCACCCTCTGGTGAGTGATCACCATAATAAATATCTATTAATGTTTACCGATGAATCACAAACATTTTGCAATTAACCATATCCAAATCAGTCAAACCGTTTTGGTGATAAATTGGAACATTGGATTGCACACACAAACAATCTCTCACCCTAAGCGCATATACCTCCTCCGTTCAGTCTTGCGTAAAAATTACGAAACAAATTAAACGAATAGTACATAACATCACTTCTATTGTCATTTCTACTTATGTTGAATTCTAGTTAAAATTATGTCTAACTCAAATGAGTGAAAGGACTAACAACGAAAATAATGCGAAACCAACCATAAATAAATGTACAATTGGACAGAACGATATATTACGACGCGTCCAATAAATTTATAATTTAAAACGGAATTTCTAGTATATCTTTCATATTAATTACATTTATTATAAGTTCAGTAATGACCATTTTAACTTCTTTAAAGCATATAGAAAAATGTATTACTGTATTATATATTAAGTTATGAATAATTTTTTTTCTGATGACGTAATTACAGGTAGCGACTATATACGTTGATAAAACCAAAACTGCGTTGTTTTTGCTCTTATAATATTATTTTTCACATTTAACTCTCTAAATTATGTGATCATTACATTAAATAAATAGGAAGAAATAGATGAAAACACGGTCTTTAACGGCACCTTTTTACATGTAACTATTAAAGTCAAGATATACAATTTAAAAGTTAAAAACAACGGGAAGCAAGGAGAAGTGATAGAACGATCCACACAAAACCGGAGATGGAGAACAGTTTGACAAATTATTGTTAAAATAATGAGAAAAATTACCCGAGTTATTTCTATCTATCGCATATATTTCTATCGCCAATAGTACCATTTGCATCTGGATTACGAATATTAGATAAATACTGTTCATACAGTGTTAATAAATATATGTATTATTTAGGACGCTTGAAATTAGATTACCGATATTTTTTTCTTTACTCATTTGTAGTAATATATTGATTCTTATATGCCCTCGTATATTTTAAGAAAAATAGAGGACAGAAAAATTACATATTGCAAATAAACAGTATCGTGCTATATAGAAGATACAACTATCTATTACTTGAATATAGAATATATAAACTTTGGGTAAAGCAGAAATATGTAAAACACCAGAAGACCTTGTATTACGATCGGTATCATGTCGAGGTTTTTCTCCTCTCCCACATTCACGCACACACAGATAAATGCTACATTTCACTTGGTCCCAACTCCAAAAATATTTAGCAGTAGCAGTATTTTACATTTTTTCTTATGTTCGGATACAATATTGCACCGCAAAATTTCGAAATGAGTACTTGTATTTTCATTAGTTTATACATTTCAGTACCCTTCTCGTTGGTGGTTATTTGAAGTCGGTTTAATTGATTTGTATAAATGTATTTTTTTTCTAAATGCAATTTGGCTATACAAATATCGTAGTTGGTGTCTACAAAATTGTGAAAGATTGATAAATTGTCTAATTTGGGCTAAAAAATATAGTAATGATTATTAAGAAAAAACATACAAAGAAAGGGACAACTGAATAAGAACACTCTCGTTAAAGTCAAAGAGTCGAATAAACTCCTTAAGCCTTCCTCTGCTTCATTTCCTTAAGCTGTCTTCCGAATATGATCACTAACCGTAAATATCTAAGTCAATCGAGAAAAAGTGGGTATATTAGGATATAAAAGTGTATTCGTACCTTGGACATTTATTACTTCTTTGTAACCGTATTCCACAGAGAGAAATAAATTTGGACCAAATACCAAGAAGCTATTTGAGAAATAAAATATTTTTTTTTTAAAGTTTCTATATCGCAAAGTTTATGTTGGCCCATAGAAGTTAAGTGAACCATATTAATCTTGCAATTTTTTTACTTAAAGATCGATAAGACATGTTTTAAGGCGTTTTTATAAAAATGGGGAGTTAACGAATTTATTGAAAATAGTTTTGAAAGTTTAGTTTCAAAGTTATTAGTTTGAAAGTAGTAAAAATTATTGAAATTTCCCAAAAAAAACATGGAAATTAATTCATTCAAAGTACGAAAATGTTAGTAGGTAACAAACATTATATTATTTGTTATTCAGAGTTACAGTGCAATATTTTTGGAAAAACGATCAATTATTTGTCTTCTTTGCAAATGTTTCCCTTCATTTATATACAAAAGTGCTCTGGCTGTCACGCCAGATTGTATGAATACTGGCCTGGGATCAAAGAACTGGTTTTTTAGGTGATTTTCTAGGTATTGGGATCTTATTATTATTGAAGATGGTTATGACAGATGTAATTAACTCACTTTTTAACTGACTTCAAAGAAAGGAAGAAATTCTCAATTCGTAAGAATATTTTTATTTAAGTACTAAGTTATTAAGATTTCGATGATTTTTTTTTATTTGAAAGAAGGTACTTTAGAGGTGGTCTCATATAAATATGATGATCTGATTATTTGGTTCAGAAATGAACAATGGAATTTTTTAACAAATGGCAGTAATTCAATTATGATTCAAGATATTCATTATGGATAGTTATTATTGTGCAAAGTAACTACACCACTTATCAGGTCAGGGTCTGATGAAAAGTTCTGAAGAAGAACAATGGAACTTCTTAAGGGATGTTGATAAATCAATCGTAATTAAACTACTAGTAAACTACTACTAGTAGCTATAACTTTGAAAAATACTACGCTGACAGCCAGGTCAAAGTCTGATGATAAGTTAAGGAGATGAACAATGGAACTCCTTAATGGATGGTAGTAAATTAAACTCGAATCAAGATATTTGCTTTTAGTAGTTTATACTTTATAAAATACCTGCGCCATCGATCATGTCAGAGTATGACGATGTGTTCTAGAAATGAACAAATGAACCACTTATCGGATGACATTAAATCAAATGTAATCCAAGATATTTGTTACAAATAGTTTTAACTTTGCAAAATAACTGCACCATCGACAGGTCAGGATCTGATGGTGGATTCTGAGAATGTATAATGGAAATCCTTAACGGATGGTAGTAAGTAAATGTGATTTATATATTTGCTACTATTTAGTTGTTACTTAAGCTATTGCTTTGCAGAATAGGATTTCAGATTTCGGTTATGGATAACGGAACTCCTGAACGTCTAATAGCTAATCACTGGCAGCTACTCTATCGCTTCGTTTCTGTGTGTTGTTGATAACCAATTTAGACAAATAATAAATTATTTATATACTAGCTTTTGAACGTGACTTTTAATAATAATACAATATTCTAAGGAAGAAAATAATTAAGTGGTAGTTACATTGTTCTGTCTATACAAATTCTGAAATAAAGTAATTTTTTAAAAACTGACTTAAAAGAGGAAGGTACTAAAAAGTAAAAAAAATAATTAACTCAATATGGGTATCTAGTTTTTCACGATAAATAAACTATTTATTTTTTGATCCAGCACCGTCTATCAAATTAAACAAATATAAAATGTTTTATTATAAATACGCCCTTTGTGAATCTTTTTCGTATTTTGAGTACATTTGAAGTTAAAGTTTTAAATTTAAATTATAAATTAAATTAAATTAATAATTTGTTTAAGTCGACAGTGATAACACCGACCTCAAAAATAATTAAATTAGTTATTTATTGCAAATAAGTAGGTACCTATTTTGAGTTCATAGTGTTTTTTACTTTTAGTACCTTCTATTTTTCGAAGTCGGTTTTCAAAAGATATTTTTGCAGGTAATAATTTTATTCATTTTTATATGAATCCGACAGAATAATGGATATCACAGTGCGTGTTCTCCTTGATGTAAATTTATCTAATTTAATACCTATTTTTCTAACTTCTTATATGTATTTATCTAATATAAGTCACTCCAGCTTGGTTTGATATTAGCGTTAAAACTTAAACTATTAGTCTATCATGAACTAATTTTCCTAGCACCCGTGCTTCTTATCTTCCTTCTTTCCAATTTTTCAAATTAACATTTCCGAAACAAAAACAGTTACCTTAAAAACCGTACGTTTGTTAATGGTATTCGGTTTATTCGACTCGTTGATATTTTAAACACAGTGGAATATTCACATACTAATAAATCGTTCTAGTTATTGTAAATCGTTCTAGTATAATGTTGTTCCAAAACATAATATGTAATTATAGATGTTTTGTGTAACTGAAATTTGTATTACTCTAATTTTAAAAGCCATGTTTTGAATAAACGTAGTGTGTACCAATTGCACGTGATGTGCAAGCAATATTTAGGTTTAAAATTAATTTGCGTAAAATTTTGGAGGAACAAATAATTTTTTTTTTCAATTTTCCTTTTTATGTAAGGCAATAGTTATACTATAGAAATAATTATTTTGAAATAGTTTATAAGATAGTTGTAGAATTGTACTTTCGTCTATTTTCAAAACTACTGAAGGAAAATAATGAAATACAACAATATCAACTAAATTATAATTTGTCAGAAAACTAATAAACAGATGTTAATTCTGATTGTTTTTCGAGAAATTTAGTTTAGTTTGCTCTTGAAAAAGTTAATTTAGGCAATATATTTACACGCTTAAAAATAATATCATTAGATGCAACCGGTTCAGTAGACACTATGTACCTTTAAAAGTATATCTGTGCTTAAATATGAACGAAAACTTCTTAGTGCTAATTTCTATTTAACAGGCTTTATTCGTGGAAGGATGGAATGGCAGCTATTTTTAAAATTCCTTTGAAGGAATATCACATAGCGTTAAAAAAATCAAAACATATGTTTTTAAACTGGCACCATTATTGTTTGAAGTTCTTAACAGTGCAATGTAAGTTGTTTTACTAATTAAACAATATATTCGTCATTAAGATATGGAGTCAATTAATATATTCAGCAAATTATAGAATTGATATGTTATTAGATATGCCATTTTTAATAGTTTTGATTGCTCACAATTAAATGAAACTACGTGATGTAGTATTATTTCTACTTTCTTTAATTTCTTTACCACGACCTAGGTCTCGTTGTATTACAACATCTTCAGGTGGGATATTAGCAAAAATTAACTCTTATTAACAACCAACAGTATTTATATGTTTCAAACACAATAGCGGAAGCCTGGTTTGTGCGGATTTTTCATTGTTTATGTTAGTGAGTTTATTGCAGGGGCGCAGTGTAAGTTCTATCATATTACCAAGAGTTATACAATATACCAGTATTTTAGTGAGGATAATAAATTCAATTGTTGTTATTATGTGAGGTTATACAATACAAACATTACAGTGTATGTAATAAAATTAAATGGAAGTTATTATCGGTAATATATTTATACAAAAGCAAGGGTATTAAGGACAAGGTAATACACTAATTCTACATATCTCCGGTTTTGTGTATTCATATATTTATTTATTTATTTCTTTAAATTTTTTTTGTTTTTATTATATATACTTATATTTATATGTGTATTAGTGCTGAAACAATTTCCAGGGTACTGTAGTATCAATGTTGTTTATTTATATTATATCTAGAAGATATTAAGAATGGGTGATGATATTATATTTTGTTGTTCATTTAATATATTGACATTGATATCTTTTTTATGTCTGTGTATTTCTAATGTTTCTAGAATATTAAGTTTATTACCTTTTGTATTTATTTTTAGTATATAGGGGGCATTATCAGTATGGGGGTGATGGTTATTTTCAATGAGATGTTTAGCAAAGTGAGATGTGTCTGGTTTATTATTTAGCCAGCTGGCAATGTGTTCTTGTATTTTGTATTAAAATCTCTTCCTGTTTGACCTATGTATATACTATTATAGTCGTTATATTTAAGTTTATAGATACCACTCTTTTTATGTTTATCTATTTTTCTTTATTATTAATAAGGGTTTTACCCAAGTTATTTAAGGTACTATATGCACATGTTATATTATTTATATTTTTATTATTAGTTAAGAGTTTTCCTAATTTGAGTGATATATTGCCTATGTATGGGATAGATTTATAGTAAATATTATTATTATTTGTTGCGACCAAACACATTGCCAGCTGGCGAAATAATAAACTAGACACATCTCACTTTGCTAAACATCTCATTGAAAATAACCATCACCCCCATACTGATAATGCCCCCTATATACTACAAATAAATAAAAAAGGTAATAAACTTAATATCCTAGAAACATTAGAAATAAACAGACATAAAAAAGATATCAAGGTCAATATATTAAATGAACAACTAAATATGATATCATCACCCATTCCTAATATCTTCTAGATATAATATAAATATACAACATTGATACTACAGTACCCTGGAAGTTGTTTCAGCACTAATACACATATAAATATAAGCATTTATAATAAAAACAAAAAAATTAAAAGAAATAAATAAATAAATATATGAATACACAAAACCGGAGATATGTAGAATTAGTGTATTACCTTGTCCTTACTTTCAAATACCCTTGCTTTTGTATAAATATATTACCGAGAACAACTTCCATTTAATTTTATTACATACAACTTAAAGTTTGCATTGTATAATCTCACATAATAACAACAATTGAATTTATTACCCTCACTAAAATACCAGTATATTGTATAACTCTCGGTCCTATAATAAAACCTATAATACGCCCCTGCAATAAACTCACTAACATAAACAATGAAAAATCCGCACAAACCAGGCTTCCGCTATTGTGTTTGAAACATATAAATACTGTTGGTTGTTCCTAAGAGTTAATCTTTGCTAATATCCCACCTGAAGATGTGACACAACGAAACCTAGGTCGTGGTAAAGAAATTAAAGAAAGTAGAAATAATACTACATCACGTAGTTTCATTTAATTGTGAATAATGAAATTCTACAAAATTAACGCCAAATATATTCAATATTTCAAGTTTTGATTGCCTATATGAACGGTTTTGTTTGTGTGTATAAGTTTAGGTTTTATTATATTAAATTGTGCCTGTGGACAAAAGCAAGTATATACTTATTGACTGTAAATATGTTCAGCTTCATGGTGATACTTATAGACCGTTGCTTATTTTTGAAATCCGTAATATTGCAGTTTTTGCTTTTTCAGTGTGAAAAAGGATGGAAAGGACGAAGGGAAATAAAGTTTGTCCAGAAGTTTTAACAAATTCTGCAAATTAAGTTAAGAAAAGAACTAAGTTAAGAGCAGTAAAATTTGTGACACTGCAAGAAAGTATAAATAATGTCAACTGTTTTCCAAATATTTTAAAATTTGCGAAAAATCCGAAGCAGAAATCTGTTAGTATTCTTAAAATGATATCAGAAAAGCATTTTATGAAGAAAAAGGGCATTCCCTTTTCTCTGCTTATTTACACTCAGGAAGAGAAACGATTCAAATGAAATAGGTGGCTTATAAATGTGCTGTAAAAAGAGAAAAAATATATGCCTGAAGAATGGAATGATTGTCGAAGCGCTGGCGTACGATGTCTAAATGGTATTCCAGAATTTTCACTGCGTCATCCTGAAATAATCAATTCGACTGGGGCCACTAGTTTTAACAAGTACAATGATAATAAATTTTATAACAATCTTGACCTGATTACGGTCAAGTACTATTTTAGCTCAAAATCGTTTTCAATCTTGATGAAACTGGTGTCCCAATAGTTCATAAGTCTAGAACAGAATCTGCACTTCAATCGCTAAAAAAATTGAGTAAATTAACTTCAAGTAAAAGAAGAGTAAACAATACCTTGATTTCTTCTATAAATTTCTTTGGAAATTCAGGTCCACCCTTACAATATTTCCGAGGGTTTACTTTAAACAACATATCTTGGGAGGAACTCCTCCCTCTCAGGTGCTATCCGTGCAGCTAAAGCTTCCGATTGGTCTTGAGAAAAAATTCAATTTTTGGAATGTTTTTGGATAATTTTACGAAATTTTTTAAACCTCAAAAATATCTGCATTTGAAATTGTGCATAATCGCGAAATAAATTATATATAGCTATATAGCTATTTCCAATGATGGAATATATATATTATTCTATTAACATTACTCCCGCCCACTTCAAATTACTTGCAATCTTTAGATAAAACTGTTTTTGATCCATTAAGTGAAATAAGTATTTAATAGTTCAGGTGAAAATATCACATAACTTTTCTGTATAAACTTCAATGAGTGAAGGTGACCTTAAGTGATTCGGTACAATGGCAGTACTGATTCTCATCATATGAAATAGTTACACAATTTAATGATAATTAAATAGTGTAACCATTCAAATTATATTCAGAATATCAATATTTAGAATAATAGCAAATTTTGATGAAGTATTTCACAAACCGCACAAATATTGAAACAGAAAAAATTAAAATAATTTTGGAGAAGTAATTATTTCTCGGTGGAAATTTTCAAATAAATAAACCTATATGTAATTACATATAAAACTCAACGAGAATATGTGTATTTGTCAAGAAATTTTAATTGTTTGTAAGGTCAGTATACTTCTTTAATGATTCAATAAATGTTGTGGACGGAAATAAAACAAAATATTAAAATAGAGTCATTAAATAATATTTTCCAAAAAAAGCTCTTTATTTAGAATTAAGGTATTCTTTATTATGTAAAAAAACATAAAAATATGAAACTGGGAAATTAACCACGAAACCAATGGAATATAAGATTCATCTAATTCAGCAATTGCATTAGGTTACGCAGTTAACGGAAACTCAGCTATGAGCCTATCCAATATTTTTTTAAAATTTTTGCATCTGGGACAGTCGAAACATCAAACTCTCTGGTCCCATTTGAATGATGAGAATTACACCATGGTCCAGACAAAGATCGAACTTCTTATAAAATTGTGGCTTAGGATGTTCGACTTGGTTATGGCGAAAGAAACTTACTGCTGAAGAACTATGCAAAGCCATATTTTGATACTCGAAGCATAAAAGGTCAATAGCCAAAAATTAGCGAGAAAATCACGTTATTTTATTCGGGCGGTGAAAAAAATGAAGTGGGCGTCAGTTACATGTTGAACTCCCGTACTACCGAAAGCATCTTCACCTTCCAGCAAGTGTTAGATCGATTGACAATTATATTGTTGATAGGTACTGTCAAAATCTATATCATGTACATTTATATACCTACAGATACCAGCCTCGATTCGGCAAAAGATGCTTTTAATCACCAGCTTCAAGATGAGCAGAATTGCGATACTTATTTTATACGCACCTTGTATGGCATTTGTAATACCCCTATTGTCTCAAATATAATAAAATGCTCTCATTTATCTCGACCAACAGTCTAATCATCTATTAAAGTCATTGAAACACCGACTAAGGTAAAGGAACCCATCTGGCGGGGACCCGGCTGCACTCGACCAAATTTCCTTTTCGCTCATCAATAATGGACATCCAAACCGGATTCAAAAATGGAAAATTGAATTGGGAGAAATTAGTCAACCTTGCATTCAAGCAAGTATTACATATCAGTATATCCAATCATTCAATTCTTTGGACGCTCATTGTACCAGTTTTTCTCTACAGCTGAGAAACTTGAACCCACCTCAAAACGAATCTCAACAAACTTGAAGTCTTCTAATTGCAATGTCTTCGGCAAATTCTAAGAGTTCAAATTCACGATCGTATCAAAAAAATTACAATAGCCCATCTCGTTGTCAGTATCAACATACTATCGAACATCATATTCAGTAGCGCTGTCTAAAATTGTTGGGACATGTGTGCCGAATAAACGATATTCAGCTTCCTTAAAAGTGTCATTAGAAAATTTGATTCCATGAGTAGAAAATCCAGCGAGATGCACCAAAGAAAGCATGGTTGAAACAAACCTAGGTAGGCTTAGTAAGACGAAAGCAAAGAATAGATTTAAGAAGCAAAATTGCAGCTTTTTACCGGAAGAAATAGAAAGACTTAGCAGAAGGAGCTCTTGAAACAGTGGCTTCTTATACTCAACCAACTAAAAGCATTAATCCATTATTCATTCTTTCAATCCATAGTCTTATGAAAATATGTATGTATTTTACGCATTTCTAAACAGGTGCGGCGGATTTGTTGAAACTCATGCTCTAGTTTAATTGTTTTGTATGTTTCTGTGACTCGTCTAGTTGTATTGTTAATGTATATTCATATTTCTAATAAATCAAACTTCATGGTAATTAATGTGGCACTTCTGAAGAGCTTGTATATTGTTTAAAACTGTCCGTTATCAGAAAAGTTTTAAAAACATACGAAGACCGTTTAAAAACGCTGATGACATTCCGACAATATTCAAATTACAATGTGAGTACACGATTCCAGGGTGCTAAAGCTACTGCAAAATTACTCTGATGTACGGATTGAATTTCATTTAGGCTAGGAAATAAAATAATTGCAAACTAATATAAAATGATAAATATCGTGTTATTTTTATTTTAAATTTTGTGTCTAAATATGCGTACAAATGTACAACTGCTCTAAATTACGTATTTATTTATTAACTTTTATGTATAGTATATATGGCGGACTTATTGCTACATGAGCAATCTCTTCCAGTCAACTATAACAATTTGTATTGAAATTTAGTTGGTAGACTGTAAGAGATTTTACAATGAAATTCTTCATAGCACATTAGACAAAAAAGTACAAAAGTAAATTAAAAAACTAAAACAAAATATTGACACGATTTGGGATGGGAAAGATAGGAAAGGGCAAGGGCACAAAGGAAAAGGTTTCAGGAGATTCAGGACTTCTTCACTCGATCTTTGAAAATATTTAGAGATGTGATTTTCCTGATGTTACGTATGATACCTTACTTCGAAAAGCACACTAGCTCCCACATATTTGTATATTCATTTGTTTATAAAAAATCATGCCGAACTTACAGAATATTCCCAAAATGCTAGACTTAGACAAACATTAAAAGCATAATGTGTTACAGTACACATAACATGAGATATAATAAAAAAAATCAGAAAAAAATACACGTTGATTCAAATTAAATAAATAAATAACTAATTACCAAACGCGCACTACCAAGCAATTCCACAATCGCATTCCTAAAGCGGTCAGTGGAGCAGAAAAAATATGAAGATCGCTCTCCAAGTCTCGCAATACTTCATTGATCAACATAAGTTGCATAATTATATATATATATATATATATATATATATATATATATATATATATATATATATACATATATATATATATATATATATATGTATATATATATGTGTATATATGACTTAATGGCTTTATCCTCAATGTTTGCTGCAAGGGATAAAAAATGATTACGAAAAAAATTAAAGTGGATAAAGAAAAATCACGTAAAATTATTTTTTGTGAAATTTGGGTGGCTCGTCTCATCTATGATTGTCAAATATACTTCAGGTTAACATTTTCTTTTCAATTACAAGAACATTAGGTATTTTTGTTATTGTTAACCTTTAATTTTTATCGTAAATAATAAAATTTTTTTGTTCAATTAATCGGAGATGTTAATGGAAAATATTATTATTATTCTACTTATTTTTATAATTTTATTTATTTTGAACGAAATAATCAAATTTTCATTGATGCAATATTTTACTAAACAAATTTTCATTTCCTTTCAATTGAGTGTCTCTTTATTTTTTTTCAATCAGACTGAGAAACCATTGGTTAAAATACTGCAAAAAATAATTAATAACAAATTCCTTTTTCACACAATTTTCCTTAAACTAAAGTAAAGTAAAGTAAAGTTCATATTTAATAAAAATATTCTAAACTTCTCTCCTCCTGCAAATATCTTTAAAAACATATTTATTTATTTTCAATTCACACTTTAATTGTCATGGCTGTTCTGTTTCTTCTATTGAAATATTATCAAGAAAATTAAGCTCATTCGAAAAATTTTTACGAATACATAAGCAAGTTTTTGAGAACTCTGCTCAAGATCTTTTTTAATGTATTTCCTAAAATGGCCTAAATCAAAGCTTTTCCCGTATTTATTACTCCTAATATTCCAACGTCCATATAAACCGATTTGTTTGGAAAAAGTAAACTTTCGAACGTAAAAACCAATATTAACACAAGCGTGAGCGAGCAAGCCAGAAGTGTAATGCGCCCAATCAAATTAAGCTAGTGAGGTGTGTAAGCATTAGGCAAAATAGCATATCATCGTTCCCTACTTCACCTGAGTATATGATAGCGGGGTAACGTGGATTACTATAAATTATGAACTTGCCAATTTGCTTATATATTATTTAGGCTTTGGATATTTGGTATTTAAAAGTATTATACGAATAAACATTAAAATTTATCTAATGAATCTTAGGTAAAACAATCAGTAAATATTTCCGGTTTAATATTTATTAATTTGGGTCATTGGTTAAAAATAAAAAGTTTTAAACGACAGTAAAACTTACAATATGTGGGTTCCATACCCACTTAAGCACAGATAAATATTTAAATGTGCGTAGTATATCTTTCAGACTAGGTATAAAAATAAGTAATATTTTTGATTATTTTAATAGATGGCGTACTATATCTCTCGCATGCATGAAACCACGCAAATTTCTTAAACCTTGGGAGAATTGGAATCATCGCTATTTTATAAATGGAAAGGAAATGAAATTTTTTTTAATAAAATATTGCATTAATGAAAGTTTAATTCTTTCGTTCAAAATGAATAAAATTATAAAAATAAGTAGAATAAAAATAATATTTTCTATTAATATCTCCGATTAATTGTAAAAAAATTTTTATTAATTACGATAAAAATTAAAAGTTAACAATAACAAAAATACCAAATGTGTAATTGTTCTTGTAATTGAAAAGAAAATATTAACCTGAAGTATATTTTACAATTATCGATGAGACGAGCCACCCAAATTTCACACAAAATATTTTTACCTGATTTTTCTTTATCCCCATTAATTTTTTTCGTAATCATTTTTTATCATTTACAGCTAACATTGAGGATGAAACCATTAAGTCATATATACATAATTATATAAATATATATATATGTATATATATATATATATATATATATATATATATATATATATATGTATATATATATATAAATATATATATATATACATATATATATATATATATATATAATTATGTGTTTGTGAGAAAAGAATAAAGAATCATTTTCATACATAAAGCTCGCTAAGAGTTATTTTAGCTTTTATTTCTAAGAAATAAACTTGATGAATCTTGGTTGTTCCTCGTGAGGGAATGTAAATAATGCGCATAAAATGTTTATGCGCACTTCATTAAAGCATTTATATGAGTATATATATTAGATTGGTTAGTAAGTTTTTAGACATACCTTCGGGACTTTGCTAGAAAGGTTCTCCAAACCTCTGGATTATTTTACTACAGGGTATAAATAGGTCAAAGCACAGTCATTTGACAAAAATCAGTGTCGAAGCTTTAAGTGAATTACATAAAACCTAATGGATTTAAAACGATGTCAAATACGGATTCTATTAATTAACGAATTTCTCCTAGGTCAAAATACGGTGTGTGGATACCCCACGACTTGTCATCATATCACCTTCAGTGCAGAGTTGAGAGTTGTCAACAGTTATTGATATTGAAACGTAACTTCGACTCGCCGAATTAGTTAGTGAGTTATGTACTTATAATATAAACAAGCTATGTCTTGCCTTCAACTTCCATCGAAATTAATCATAAATATCCCTTCAAAAAGCATTTCTAAATCAAAAATCACCGTAAGAATGTGAATATTTTCTAGAACAGAAGCAGAAACTTTATCTTGTCCATTCCGAGAACTTTTGGATATTCTCTTTGATTCTTTTATTTAAACTTATTCCAGTTACCAACGTAAATATAGACAATATTTTATTGGCAGATATCTTAATGAATTTTGGTAGTTTTAAGTGAAATAGTTTTCGAATATACTTTAGTAAGCATTTGTCTTAATTAATGATCCTTAAATAGATTTGTCTTAATTAATGATCCTTAAATAGATTTTCCACTTCAGACTAATAAATATAAATATAAATTTAATAAATGATTAGGGATTTTAGTAAAACTTATAAATCAATTGGGCAAATATAAAACTCTTTATTTAAAAAAAAAAAATATTTTCTAGGTAACCTAAATATTTAGAGTGGGTGGGAAATTAATTTTTTTTTCATTAGGATTTTTAATATTGCACATAGCGTGACCTAATTATAAGCTAAAATCGTGAAATAATTTATATTTTATTTTTACATGTTTGGTTACACTCGCGCTGCGTTTGAATTTTTCAGAATTACCATAAATTGAACTCTTTTTGTATTTAGGTCGTAAAATAATCGATATGAAATGATATGTAATGTCCAAAATAATTTAGAATACAATTACAAATTACTTTCAATAAAAATATTTGGTTGATCGGGCGACAAGTTTAAGGAATAAGGGGAGGGGAGAGGTGGATGGGAAGATAAATCGTATGCACATTGTCTGAGTTCACCTAATTAGAAATGAAAGTCGCACCTATTTACTTAATTTATATCGTACTTTCGGATAGTACAATTGGTTGAATAAGTGTATATTATATAATAATTATCCGTAAAGCTACAATTGCCTTATTTTTAAAAAAAATAGTTAAAATTCAACTTCTTACGAAAATCCCGACTTTCCATATAGTTCAAATGTAACGAAAAAGAGGCTTTGTCTCAATTTCTATTGACGTCAACACCACAAGAACCAAAAAAGTGGAAAATACAATCCCTGAAGGAATTATCGAGTGTTTGTAATCCGTACGAATATCAGACAGGTGCAACTGCTGTCGTTTCAACTGGGGTGCAAGACGTCCAAAGTAATAGCGAAATAAATGACCAGCTAAGACTATGAGGGACCAGACCAAAATCACGACTAAAAAACTTAGTCAAAGATCAATTTGACAAATTTCCTGTTTTGTATTTAATTGAGGGCAAAGATAAAACTTGGAAAATAGTAATCAAAAACGAAAAGAATCACCGGCTAGCCACAGTTAAACACCACATTTTAATTATCAAAGAACCTGGCTCCATTTCGATTAGTTAAGCCATTCCAAGTCAAGAAACTGCTAAAGGATTGGAGTTTGCAATCCATGAAACAATCATTTGTCAGCCGAATATGCCTTTACAGGACACTGTCGCTGTAGGTGGTGACAGAACCGGAACAACCACGGACAGATATGACGGAGTAACAGGCTACTAAAAATTGCTTAAATAGACGACTTCAGCAAATTATTTGACTTTTACACAAGTTCAAATAGCAGTTAAGACACTTATTTTCGAAATTCAATAATACCGCAATAGGACCTTCCACTCTCTCGAATATTATTGAAAAATTACTGAATCACTCTGAAAAGCGCACTAGAGGTATTTTGTCGTTTGAAAAGAAAGAGGGGTATTACCATACTTATATATATATATATATATATATATATATATATATATATATATATATATATATATGATATTATTGAAATCAAAGATCTAAGTTCTGATCAATGTAACGTTTATGATGTATCTGCTGTTATAAATGGCGAGTGCCCTCTCGATTTGGCTAATCGTTCCTCAGGAAAAACATTTCATTTTTGGTGGCTGATCAATACCAAGCGGATTTTACGGTTACATGTTTCAAACAATGAACTTATGAAGGAAATGAAATAACTTGCTACGTTTGTGTAAGGTTTTTTTGGTTTGATATCGAAGTACTGTCATCATATAATGATGGTAAGACATTTCTTGACATTGAGATTTAATTCTAAATACCTTTCATTAGATCTGAAGGATGTAATCGATCATATTTTTATACACAATGCGTTCTCTGTGCACCCAAAAAACTTTCTATTATCTATGCTATTTGACGAACAGAAACATATGAGGGAATTTGCTGCTAAGCGGGTTTTGAAGACGCGCATAATTCTACAGAGTTTCGGTTATTTGAAGTGTAAAGTTATTTATGATTAATTTTTGGAATTTAAAAGCCTCGTTTTATGTAGACCTGATTGACAACCACCTTGCTCTCATCCACCAATACTAGGTAATATTTCAAATAAAACTCTTCGATCTTTAGTGGAGTTAATAATATTTTTTTTACGCAACTTTCATATCATACATAGGCTGTAGTATTACAAATTGACAAAAAATTAAGAGATTCTTTCATTACAAATAAAATTATAAGATTATTTGAATATTTGTTTTTCCTCCGACAATTATGTTAAAATACTTAAAACACTTTTTACTAAAGTATTTGTATACTTTAGTAAAAAGTGTTATATTATGTTATATTCAAAAAGATGAAAAAAAATTAGAAAGTTTCAAATATTTGAAGTTGATGCGCTTGTAGAAGGAGACAAGTTTGAGAAAGATTTTTTTTGTTCACTATTATATCGCTTGAAGTGGATCATAATTATATTACAATTTAAAAAATGGTCAGAAATAAAATTTATATATGAGCTACCAACCCTAGTAAATATGTGTAATAATTTATATGTAAAAACAGAATTGTTATAATAGACCGACTGATCTAGAATATAGTAGAAATATGGTGGTTTAACGTTTTCATGTAGAAAGTAAACATCCTCTTGTTTTCTTTTTATATTTTTTGCGCAATCATTACGTCTTTTACGGTAAACACTATCAATGATAGTAGTGTCATAGAAAGTAATTCCCAATATATTAT
The DNA here is from genome assembly GCA_039881145.1 of Druceiella hillmani. NCBI lineage: Eukaryota > Metazoa > Arthropoda > Insecta > Lepidoptera > Hepialidae > Druceiella > Druceiella hillmani. The sequence continues at coordinate 2,274,232 of JAYKKI010000114.1, forward strand.
TCCTCTTATAAGCATTGTTAAGTGAAGATTTTGGTAGTGACCAAACGTTTCACATAATTTTTGATGTAATTCGAATTTAGGAGGCGTTGTGAATGTAATTTCAATTTTGATATGCCAATAAAATACATAAAATACTTAGTAACTTCCAATTTAAGGCCATTTTTCCATTTATCAAAGCTAATTTTACAAATAATCGGTTGGCACTAGACACGAGAAACAACAGTCCACAAATTGAAATAATTTATAACTATAATTACTACTTTTCATCATGTTTACATTGGATTTTTTTTTACTATGGTGGGAGCTCGTCGATCATTAATGTAAACGCATTGAATGCAACTAAGATATGGGTTAATTAAAAAAATTGATGTTTATTTTTTATGCAAATTATACAATTGTATTGTTTAATAAGTGGATATATGTACATATATATATATATATATATATATATAAAGGTTATTTATTTTATTTGTCCTGAAAAAATGACAAACCTCTATTATTAAGGCAAGCCAGGGAAATAATGCAACTGTTGCAATTCAGCTATGGATAGAGTAAGATAGACGTGAAAAAAACACTTTCAAATGACACAACATCGAGAAGTATCTGTAAAATGACTACCAATTTCAATACCTACCAATAAAATAATTGCAGAGGGCAAAATGAGTCATTTTTTCCATCCTGTTTTTAAAAATAAACTAATAACAAATAATATGGATGAAGTATTCAATCGCTATTCATGCAAGTAAACAAATTTTTTAACGTTTTCAATAGGAAAGGAAGAAATGAAAAGGGCTTATGAAATGGATTACGATGTGAAACGGTTATATAAAGGCTACTAGGGAAAATAACAGTGGTTATGTAATTGAATCTGTTTCTCGTAATATAAATATTTTCTCTTTCAAGCTATGTAAATTATTAATTTTATTAAAACTCTCCCACTTCAATGTATAATGTGTCTGTACACTTTGAGCGTCCAGATTAAGACATCGCTTTTTGTTATGAAGAAAATTATTAAGAATTTTTGAACGTCTTTCTTTTTGGAAAACTTTCAATTCACCTCGGTGCATTGAAGCTTTTTTGTAAATCCTAATAATTTATTTTTCAGTTCTCTTTAAAATATCAAATCCTTATTTCCTTTCACTTACGTGAATCAAATAAAAAAAGTTTACGAGTAACAAAAGCATTTCCTTCTTGATAAAGTCAAAATTCCATCAAAAATGTGGAATTTTCATTATTGACTATTAAAAACTAATTATTGACATGTTCACTTTGACTTCTAATTATGTTGATGAAAACCTTATTTTAATCCTTTTTTAGAGAAAATCAAGACGTACTTACATAAATTGAAATCTGATTTACTTAAATATTTTCTAAAATGTTCAGCTAGTAAATTATTCAATTATTAAAATGTCACCTGGTGTCAATTACATATTTTTTGAAAACCTTAATAACAGACTTTTGTTCAACATGACGTAAAAAACTAAGTAGAGTAAATGTCTATCATCAATTGCAAATAATTTACTTCTCTGTTTCCAATGTTGCTTCATATATAAGATGCTTTTAAAAGTAAAAAAGCAAGCTCAACAGTTGTATTACTACATATTTGTTTGTTTTAAATAGCGTAATTTAATTTGAAATGAAAATACAGGCTGCACAAGAATCTCCTTCCAGAGCTTACAAAGTTGAAATTAGGTTTGTAAGGTTTAGTATTTTGTTTACGATGTGTTCGGATATTATCAAATGATTTGCCTGTTTGTATTATTTTTCTCTTCTTGAGCTACAATCTTACGTTTTGCTATAATTTGTACACCAAATTTATTATTCGCTCATATATTCATTCGATAGCAATAGTAATAATGTCACATGGATAATTTTTTACCGAGTCGTCTCCTTAGTTTATATATATCATTATACCTATAAATCCTACTCCATGTCAGTTTACCAATATTCAATATATACAAATCTAAATATAATCTGCATATAAATAAAAGTTATGTGTCTATCTATGATTTCAAAATAGCTTTGTTTTTTCAAGTGCATAGAATTATTCATATGATGCTAGTACCTAAACAATCCTTTTTAAACTGTCTGTCTTTCTGTTTGTCCGGGTTAATCTTTGGAACAGTTTAACCGATTCTACTTTCTGTCTTTCTGTTTGTCCGGGTTAATCTTTGGAACAGCTTAACCGATTCTAATCAGACTTTCACTTGAAAATAGAGGAAATTATATGGCTACATATAGGGTAATTTATATTCCGGAAATATTTAGGGTTTCAGCACAAAATCTAAGAAACTCTTAAAAATTACGCAAAATTTGTATTTACGTGTTTAAACTAATGTGTAACAAGTATAGATATAAAATAGCTAACCAATTTTCTTTCAATCGAATACACTTATGCCGGAAATATTTATGATACCAGCGCAAAATTCGAATTTTCGTATCTAAACTGATTCGTAACGCCCAATATATATATATATATATATATATATATATATATATATATACATATATATATATTAATATATATATATATATATATATATACACACACATATATATATATATATATATGAAATAGCCCGCCATTTTTCCTTCAATACACATAAATTGAAATATACCTAGATGTGTGTCTACGAATATAAAAATAATATAAAATCTAAAACTACAAAACATATAGGCACAGATTCGAAATGCGTTCATGAAGCAGCACACTCACAGTTGCACGTTGCTATGACGCGATGACGTACAGTTCAAGCCGAAAATTGCCGAGAACGACCAAACCACAACCGAACGGTGGAGGCCACTCGATGACAGGGAGGTACCATGCCGCGCGGTTCAAACGCGTGGCTCCTTACGTATCGGACGGGTCCTGACACAAGTTTATGAGCGACATTGTTGTAAATATTTTCGGCTTTGATCTAAAGATATGCATTTTCTCTTAGGTATTCTTATTTTCAGGTTAAAGGTATTTTGGTTGAGTAAAAAGGGATTATTGTTTTTTGTTAGGAATACTTTGATATACTATTGGCAATATTTTATTACCTTTATAGGTTCTTAAATAATAAGTTTTAGTTAATATTTATTGATGACTTTTGAGCAGTCTTAAGTCTGTTTAATTTTAAAAATTTCTTTTTCCCTTTTGATCGATATTAATGTCTATAAGGATAGGCTTATTTAATGCATATAAAAAATTAGATAAATAAGTGTTCTTAATTTTATTTGATTCATTGTCTGTTTCAGATATTTTATTTTAATACTAACTTTAATAATAACTATAGGTGTAGGTGAATAATTTTCATTATAATAGGAGAATAGGTTTTTTTTTTTCATATTTTAATTTGTATATATTACGTTCAATTTCTTATAGACTGTGTGCGAATTAAGAGGCACGTTTTACTTCTTGCTTTATAATTTTCTTTCAATTAATCTTATTTAATCTTTATAATTCTTTTTATTAAATTCATGTGTACACTTTATATCATTTCCTCATTTTATCTATTTTTTCAATAATTGTGCCTAAAAGAAAGTTAAATTTTGGTCAAACTCCGAGGGGAAAAAGATTATCATGTGGAAATGAAACTCAGGAAGGGGAAGATCACCTAGCAGAACAAGAGTTAGGCAATCTACGTCAAGAAAAAGTACAAAGAGTATGTTTTGGTCCAAATAATGTCCAAGGAGCAATGGCAAATCTAAGAAATATAACTTCGATAGCGTTTTATAATTTGTGTTAGAGCGATGAATTTGCAGCGATTCTGCTTTAGGAAGACGTACCATCTTACTATACTATCAATAAATAAAGCGGAACTTATTACCGACGACGCCGAGGTGCTTCTGCTGAAGGTCATCACTGGTATGACAATTTAACAGATGCCAGTATAACAGTAGGACACCCAAGCTACAGAAGTTATTTGTTATTATATTGATTTTCTGCAGTATTTCTAATCAACTAGAATTATGGAGTAAGCAAAAAAAAACAATTACATAGAACATTTTATTGGAGGCCTACGTCGTCATTACCCAGATGCAGACGTAAATCTTCACACTAAAAACCGAGCACTAATTTCGTTACGAGACATTTTTCTTTTAATGGGCGAAAACCTGTTGATAATTATGATTTACCATCTCCTCAAGACACATGTTTAAATTCTTGATAATTTATACAGGCAGTTTATTGAAATACCAAATTTAGATCCAGCTGAACTTCAACACAGTATTAATCACAATGATCCGAGATTAAATAGCGAACTAAGTTAAGTTTACCAGCTCCTTACGAATAGAATGAATGCACATGCTGGTAGAGCATATTTATAAGACGCTCCGGGTGGTACCGGCAAAATATTTTTAATTAAACTGTTGTTGGCCAAAATTCGTGCGAAAAAAATATCGCGATAGCAGTGGCATCAGGAGTTGCTAAGACATTGCTCCCAGGCGAAAAAACTCACTCGGTATTCAAGATACCAATCAATGCAGAACGTATGGAAAATAGTTTCCGGTATTTTTAAAGACCGTCATAAAGCAAAAGTTTTTCAAGGCGGTGTTTTCGTAGTGTGGGCGAATATACTATGGCAAACGTAGTATCGATCGAGGCCGCTAATAGAACTTTGCCAGATTTACGAAGTAATAATTTATTATTTGCATATATCGTATATTTATTCGCGGAAGACTTGAGATAAACGTTGCCGGCTGATACTAAAGGCACGCGAAAGCATGAAGTTAATGCGTGCTTAAATTTAAACATTTAAGAAACTTCAATTGAAGAAAAGAAATACGAAAGTACAATCAATGACATACACAATCATGACATACACAATCTTGATACAAAACAAGACTCTGGGTAATGTGTTATGGTTCTCGGTTATGTTTTATCACCAAGAAATGATCAAGTCTCTTTTATCAATAGTCGCATACTAGAAAAGATTCCTCGTTATTAAACACCACATGCAATTCAGATGAAACTGTATATTATCCAGTCGAATTTTTAAACAGTATTAGAGCTTCTGTTATTCTCCAACACAAATTAAATCTTAAAATGGGTAAACCCATTACGCTGCTTCGTAATTTAAGCACACAAAAATTGTATAGTTGCACTAGACTGCGAGTTCTTTCGTTAGAAAAAAAAAATTCATCGAAAATATAATATTTACCGGTTGTTGCAAAGGTGAACGTTTTTATACCGAAAATACCCATAATTCCGCCCAATTATCCATTTCAATTTAAATGGTTACAATTCCCTATTGGCGTTAGTTTTGCAATGACAATAAATAAATCGCAAGGCCAAAAAGCTGGCATTAATTTGAGTAAGAGCTGTTTAAGCCATAAATAACTATACGTGGCATGTTCCCTTGTGGGTGACGCCACAAACGTGGTTATCTTAACAAATGAAGATTATACCCCTAATGTTGTTTATAAAGAGGCATTGGCATAAACTGATTTGAGAATTATTATTTAAATAAACATTTTTATCATCGTTGTAAGTGTGTCTAACAAACAAACAAACATATAAATAGATGGCAATATAACATTTCCACAATTCTGAGAGAAGCTGCAGGCGAGAGCTAGTCTTTAATATATCCTTCCATTGTTACAAGAATTATTAAAGTAACTAACAATCACTCTTTAAGACTGTACTCATTCACCGACATAACTTAAATAAACGATTCAATAGTTCACATTGGTCTCTGTCAACTGTTAACAATTTTTGGGTCAATACCGAATAACTTTATTATTTGTTCACACTTTACATATCCTTAAGAGTAAAAGTAGTTTACAAATTCTTCATACTGGAATAATTTCTGAAATACTTTGATATTTTTCCGAAAGTCATTACTTTCGAATGTACCATTACTTTAAAGCTACACTTTTAGAATTTTGAAGAATGGAATTTCCTTGGTTATAATTTTTTTGGCCGTAATTTAAAATTACTACCTTCTTATTTATTTTCCTTGTCCATTGTCGCAATTTGAATTTTCAGCATAAATATATTTACTAGAATTTTTGCATTCTTGTTTATACAGCTCTAATTTTTTCTTTTTCTTGTATACCTTGTGAATTTGAATTTTTCACCCCATTTTAAACTTTTTTTATATAAAAGGCCTTGGAAATAAATAAAATGAAATCAATAACCTACGATATCCTTCATTTCATTCCCGACGACTTGTTTTTTTTTTCTTAAAAAGAGTAGTTTCTAGTAACAACATTCAAATAGTTGCATCCAGTCTATGATTACAGCTCTGATATAAATATTAGTACATAAGATTTTTGTGTATTGTTAACATATTGTAGTCATAATTAATGCTTTTAATCTCACGTTCATATCCTATTTATCTTCATGTTCTTCCCTTTGATATTTTTTACATATAAATTACTCATAGTAATCCATTTTAACTGTTGTCCCACAAGAAAGTTAATCATGAACCTAATTGTATTTTAATACCTTTTTAATGGGAACCATATAATTTTTTTGTCATCACATATAAAATTAGGGATATGAGAAAATTCACAAGAATTGCGGTATTTTATATTAGTTAATTGAGGGAAACTAATATATAAGCCATTTAATTTTACTGATGAGAAAATAATATATTATATTAATCAGAAAAATGACCATGTATCGAAAGTATATAAAGTGAGGTAAATTTTACTTTGTGACAATTTAGAGCTATTTTTCAAAATTGGAAATGTGTGCGATTGTGAGATTTTTCATAGCTAATATCCGTATATTTCGCCATTACATAAATTTATGTTCATACGTCTTAAATGATTTGTATTTACAAGCAAAAATTAGATATACGGGAAACTAAACAAAAATAAAATTAAACACTACCGAATAGTGATGTAATGTTATGTCAAAAATAATAACGGGGCTTGCCAATATGCTTGTACATCGATAAGTCTCGTACATTATTTTTGAGAACTTTTTCAAGATCTCTTGTCGATAGAGTTTGAACACGAAATTAATCTTAACATAATTAAATGTGAAATAATATTAGGTTTCCAAGTGTACTCTTCAATTGTCAAAGTATTTTTTTGTTTAGTCCAATGTTTTTTGGATTTTGTTTAGCCAACTTCAAACTTATCTTGTATTCCTTTACAATTAAATTATGTTGTTATATTTTTGGCTGAGTTTATGTCTTGACGATTGCCATTGTTCAATTTAAACAATAGTAATATGTACATAACATCTATTGCTTACATGTTTCAAGAGCTTAGAACATGCATGAAAATCCCACTGCTTTGATAGAACGTCCGCGCGGAAAAAGCCACGAGTAAAAGCAATTAGAGTATTAAATGTTAATTCATAAGACATGTTCTTGTAATTAAATGATATTAAATTATATATTTAAATGATATATATTTGAATTATAAAACAATATATTTAAATTATATTTCTAGCCTTGGATATTACAATAAAAAATACCTGACCAAATAATTTAGAAACTTAATTTTTGAACATTCTATTCGTTTGGTCGTTAGTAGTAATAATTTGTGTACGACTGAACCCAATCAAGCGATCGAAAATATTAAACTAGTGTGGAAGGGAGGCTACTTATAAGCGCGTTACTCCGAACCACTTGGGCACGTTTTATAATTACGTGCAGCACATGTATCGGTGGGCCAGTACCTAGAAGCCGACCCTGCTCGTTAAGGTCGTTTATGTGGAGCGTAAGTTCGTGTCTCCTAGTGGTGATTGTATGATGGATTTCAGTTTATCGTTGTGTGAGTGAATATAGAAAAGGGCTTATATATATGTGAAGTATTTTATACAATGGCATACTCGTACTTTGATTATTTATTAAAAATTTTCCAACAAATAAGAACATGTATTCTTACGAATATTATACTTTTGTTTTTCGATGTATTGAAGGCATGAATATCATGGAAATAAACTTGTCATCTCTTTTGATCCACATTACTTTCTAAGTATTTGCATTAAAAGTTTTCGCCTTAAATTAAAATCTGACTTCCTCATTTCGTCTAAATAAAGATTATATTCAGTAAAACCAAAATGTTGTATGTTTGTAAGTCTATTATGCTTAAATAAAAATGTAAAAATAACTTATAATAATTGAACACAATCGGCTGGTATTACTGACAAACTAATGGTAATGGTCGCTATTCATTCACCATTTTGTAATATCGCTGTGTTAGCTAAAGATATTGGCAAGTCAGTTTTAATGGCTATGAAAAAATAAGAAGCCTAATTTCTAAAGTCACCGAGAGGATAGACTGAGTAGAAAGTTTCATTATTCTCAATAACCTGTGTATGAAAAACGTTCAAAATTTTACAAGGAAGGGTTGATCAAGTTCTCAAAGAACTTTGGTACATAAGTGTAGCACATAAGGTTTACTATCAAACAAGATATTGGAAACATTTAAGATGTTGCAATAAAAATTCTTGCTATGCATGATTTTAATAAAAATACATGCCAATTATCAATCTAATGAATCCATGAAAAATTATTAAATGTACTATTAGTAGCAAAAGTATATCCAGAATACCTAAGAATAATGTTTTTACATGTCCACATATGCTTGGGCAATGTCTTAACATCCACCCATTGATCCTGAAAATTTAATAATTCCTAATTGCTACTTATATTTTGAATCGAGAAATAGCTCAGGAAAAAAATTAAAAATGGTATTTTGCGAGGGTAAAAGAAGTGGAAATGCGTATGTAAAACAAACCCGATGTGGAATAAAAACTCTGAATTGCGCCGAATATAATATGGAAATCTTTATTAATTGTTCCCTGGTTAAAATTTTAAGTGAACATTAATTCGAAGATGAAGTTCATGAAAATATTTAAGATTGTGCATTGGTTTATTTAAATATATCGTTCCGTACGTACCGTTGTCAATAATTTATACTTCAGTTATACATTTTTTTAAATTCTTTTGCAAAAATTCACGTTTAAAATTTCAGGTACCGTGTGATAATGATTATAAACATTTATTTTATGAACCTATTAAAAATAGCTTTTTAGCAAGAAACATAAAATTAAAATCGGTTTCGTCCTAATATAGTTATAGTCAAAAAATGGAAATTGTATGCATAACTAAAATGACAATTCAGACAAATGAAGGTTCCTTTAAATTTTTAGTTTTAAAAGGTTGGCATATATAATAGCATTTTATAAAATGCATCTGCATTTCATCCTCTAAATTTCTTTGGTTAATATTTAATTTATAAAATTACCACGAAAACGGGAAAAATAACAGTATTCAACCATCTTCATTGAACTGAAAAATTATTTTTATTATATATTAGATTTACGTATGATTTTGTTGATTTCTATGGATATTTCTTACACCAAAAACCCTTAGCTTATAATTTATAATACATATACGCTAAAATAACTAACAAAGAATTCTTATATATTCACAAAGAACATGATATATATTTAATACACGTGGTCTTTATTTTAAGAAAGTAATTATTTTAAGGAAACTTTAAATAAGGTGCAAGATTTTGCCGATTATAACCGTTATCAAAATGCTTTAATATAAATTGGACCTTAAAATTCACTAGAGCTTACTAAGTAGCGATCAATGAAATAGAAAGAAAAGAAAGCCATATGTATTTAAAAATATTGCCCTAATCCATGTTATTGCGCAAAAAATGAGCAACCCTGCAAAACATTTGTGAACGCTCAGAATACATAAAAAAAAATATTGATTTAAAATATTTTCATAATACACTTGAAACAAATTTTATATCAGATCACAATCATTAAAAATCCAAAATAGATACCAAAAATGTATAAAGTCGTTTTTACTATTATTTTTTTGATTGAGTAGGTAACTTGCCTTAAACGAAGATGATATTATTAACTTCATTTCAAGAACACTAAGGACTAGAAAGTCATTGAATTCTTTTTGGTATTTCCCGATAATGCAATTGATAATATAATTGCATAATGTAATCACACAGATATCAAAACACTTAGATGCGAAACTTGCGAAAGTTAATCTGTCTAGTCAATGACTGTGCACAAAATGAACACATACAAAAGCATGTCACCATTGCATTGCACCCAGCTTTAAATGTAATTTATAGCTCAGCTTTAACATAAATACTGAATCTTTAATACTCTACTATTCGGATTCGGATTCTTTGTTATTTGGGATAGTTTATTAGTCGATAAATTATTTTCATAAACAAAATATTTGAATAATTAGTAAACATTTAAAAATGAGCAATGCTGAAATAATGTAATTCATTTTCCATAGCTAGAAATGAGAGGCCTTAATTTACTATATTTACAAACTCCAGGTTGAGTAACCTAAAGCTGGACATTGAAAAATTTAAAGTAAAGATGTTGTTTTTAAGTCCATAATTAATCAACAAAAAATTTTCTAAAGGAGAAAACATATGAAGCTTATATAAGTTTATTACGAATAAATCGTCATTACCTCTATCGGATATTTTTTGAAAATCAGATACGGTTGGTTACGTTTACTTGCTCCACTTAATATTATCTCTTAGCTGTATAATCTACAAAGTAATTAAATTAGTGATAGTAACAAGCTTATTAATTTCGAAATAACAATTTTTTTTACAGTTTGAAATTTCAATACCAATTTCTTAACCATGACCCTTTGACCTTCCCTATGACCTTTGCCTTAAACCTTCCTCTTAAACCTTCCCCTAATATTCCCCATCCCCTTGCCCTAAGCCATTCTTTTCTCTTCCTCTCCCCTTAATCTTCCCCTTCCCCTAACCATCTCCCCTTCCCTTTGTTAATTGTGGAAAATCAAAATTAAAAACAAATTTAAAATAAATTTCAGCAGCCTATATTTAAATTTTGCTTCTTTACAAATAAAGGCAAATTTACCTAAGTAATTATTTAAAAGCTTCATTTCTCGACCTTGCCATTAGGAAATTAATAGTCCGTTACGCCTGGTTCGAGCCTAGCGATTGACAATACTAATTTACATAGCGCTATCACTCGATCACATTCTAGAATTGAATCTGCTTATGTACCAGTAGACAAATACTCTAAACCGCGCATGATTTTTAAAATTGTCTGCATGTAGACATTCTTAGGGCGCACGGATACATAATAATATAAAATGCATGTCCGATTATATATACACTCTTTTGCATAAAAATGGGCCGTTTTGATTTTGTCATATTATTAACAAAATATTATTTATTAAGAAGTTGTATTAATTGTCATTGTTACTGGCAGGTATAGTGTATTCTATATATAAATAATAAAATAACTCTGATATGGTTTATTCTTATAAGTGCCCGTTTTTTTTGCAATAGTTTATATGTATATATATATATATATATATATATATATATATATATATATATTCAATTTGCAGCAGATATCGACTTTACCATTATGAACACAGTCTTCAAATACCACCCCAGGAGACTGTATACATGGACCTCCCCAAACGACGAATACCGCAACCAGATCGATTACATATTGGTTAGAACAAGATGGAGGAGCTCGATAACCAACCCACACATTGCCGAGAGCCAACGTCATGTCTGACCACCAGCTACTAGTGTGTAGCATGAGAACTAGACTGCGCAGACCCATGGTCAGGAGAAGGGCCAAACGCTTGTAAATCCGTGATAGAGACTCGTTTGTTCAATCACTACTAAATAAAGAACAGTGTTGGCGTGAAAACTGTAGCAAGGAAGAGAACGTTGACAAGCTTTGGAAATCCACAATATAATTCATAAAAGATGCCGCGCAATAATCACAGCCCAACGGAAGATCCAAAAAGAGGCAGCACTGGATGTCAAGTGAAACTTGGGATTTGATTGAGAGTCGTAGGGGCCTGAAAGCCAAGGGCGCAAAAGTGCAGGAATTTAACGCCATGAGTTCCGTCATATAAGCGTCGTGCCGTCGCGACCGTAATACAGCGTTACAATCAATATATGAAGCGGTAGAGAAACATTCTCAAAAGTTTGAAACAAAAGACCTACACATGAAAATCAAACTTATAACCCGTCAGTTCAAACCGCCATTGGGAATGCGACCGGAGACACCGTCACGGAAATCAAAAAGATTGCGAGCGTCTGGGAAGAGTACTGTAAGTCTCTGTTTGCTGACACAGCAACAAACATAACACCCTACCAAGAAACCACAGAGCAAGAGCCAATGATATTAAAAGATGAGGTGCGGGCCGCTATAGACCATCTTAAACAGAACAAGACTGTAGGCAGATCCCGATCGTGACAGTGAAAGACATGGGGAAGTCGGAGTAAACATACTGCACACCATCTGCTGTCGTATATGGGTTACTGGAATTTGGCCGAGCGATTGGTCACACTCCATATTCATACCGTTACACAAAAAAGGATCGACGAAAAAGTGCAGTAACTACAGACTCATTTTTCTAATATCCCACGCCAGTAAAATAATGCTGCATATTTTTAACACAAGGCTACAGAGTTTTTTGTCCCGAGAAATCGCCTCCGAACAAGCTGGTTTTGTAAAAGTTCGAGGTACAAGAGAATAGCTGCTGATATTGCGACAAATTGTAGAGAAGGCTAGAGAGTTTAAAATTGCCCTCTATATATGCTTCGTCGATTTCAAAAAAGCCTTCGATACCGTGAAGTGGTGGAAACTGTGGCTGGTCCTGACGAAAATGGGTGTACCGCATCATCTTGTACAACTCATTAGGCGTCTATACGAAGATGGCACAGCCGCGGTAGGAGTAGACGGTATTGACTCCGAACGCTTCAAAACGCAAGCAGGTGTTAGACAGGGCTGTATATTATCTCCTCTTCTCTTTAACATATACACAGAATACCTAATGCGTATAGTTCTTGAAGATTGGAATAAGGGAATATCGGTGGGGGGTCAGAAGATATCAAACTTGAGATACGCAGATGACGCCACTCTCCTAGCGTCAACAAAAGATGAAATCGAGTCTCTTCTACAACGACTGGAGACCACAGCATTGGAGTTTGGGCTTACAATTAATCGCGATAAGACTAAAATGATGATTGTAGATCGTGCTAACAATAACCAACCGAATATCCAAAATATAGCAGGATGCCAGGTAGTGAAGAGCTACGTATATCTGGGCTCCACTATCGCTAATTGCGAGGATGAGTTCGAAGACGTTGCACCGTGACGAGATCATCAGTGGAAAAACTCAAAAAGATCAGGAAAGACCGCAGAATAACCAGAAACACAAAGGTTCGACTTATGAAATGCCTGGTCTTTCCGATTTTTCTACATGGAGCTGAGACGTGGACGCTGAGGATGCAAGACTGCCACAAAATTGACGCGCTGGAAATGTGGTGCTGGACGCGTTTGCATAGGATCCCATGAAACGCGCACCGAACCAACGTTTCGATCCTCAAGGAACTTAACATCAAAGAGAGATTATCGTCGACTGTGCAATTGCGAATCCTCAAATTCTTTGGACATGTCACCCGTAACGAGGACTCCATGGAACGACTGGTGGTGCAAGGCAAAGTCGAAGGCAAACGAACCCACGGACGCTCTCCGACACGGTGGACAGACCTAATAAAATCTGCGACGCATCCAGTGTAAATGACTGCTCTCACTCCGCAAAACACCGAACTACATGGCGTCACATCGCGAGGGCGGCAGTGGCGAAGGAACCGGCCAAATCATGATCCCGACCACTCTGTCAAGAGTGCAAAACTAAGAAGAAGAATATATTGAATATATTTGGCGTTAATTTTGTAGAAATTCATTATTCACAATTAAATGAAACTACCTGATGTAGTATTATTTTCTTTAATTGTTATTTTAAAAAAATAAGGTGTAAAATCTCGTACCCATTTTATCCTCTTTTAAACACAAATGATTGACCACTAAACAAAGCCTGTTTTTTTAATATTAAATAAAGTCAAATTTCTTACTTGAACTAAACTAAAAAAATACTAAACTTATTAAAACCAGAATTATGAAAATAATTATAAACACCAAAACAATTATTATGAAAACTATTTAGACTGTCTACTACTCCGTTATTTATTACCACTTATATCGCAAAATTATATCAAGGCACGAGGCCACCATCCGCCTTAGCCCTCTCGCTCATTCTCAGCCCGCGTGATTGCAAGCTCTTATGATATAAACTTCATTTACCACACTGGGAAGACGCGTATGTAGGGGGATAGCAGCCGGCTTCCGGCGGCGGGATGGAGCGGCTTAGAGGGCGCGGCGACACGGCTCAATGCCATGTATGGAGGTCTTCTTTTATAATTTCTGTAATATTTATGTCACGTGCAATATATTATTATAGTTATTTATTATATTTGTTTATAAAATGTTATATTATTTAATGTATTATTTATGTATAGGGCTACAACGACAGTGACAGTTAAAATGTTGCCCCTAATTTGAACACTTTTACAAAAGAACTTTATTTTACGCATCAACCATAAATATTAAATGATAGGAAGTATCTATACCATTGGCTATAAAATCCTCTACATATCTGTGAAAGTTTCATCAAAATCGGTTTAGCCGTTTTAAAGTTTAGCTTAGCCAAATATATGGACAGAGAAACAGACAGATAACATATTTTAAAAACAGGTGTTAGGTTTTTCATAGCCCGCTTATAAACGTATGAGTGATAAAGCGTAAGGGAAGATAGTTATTTTGAAATTATAGACACTTAAAATTTTAATTAATTATATATATTATTCAATCTATTAAATGATTGGGAGTCGATTTAGTCCAATAACTTTTATCAACAATATACTTTAAATGGAAACAGTACTTTGTAAAAGGCTATGATTATTTAGGTGTAACAATCAAATTCAATGCGATGAACTATAATTGACTCATATTTTATATTCAAACATATAGAATATATTAAGAAATGAAAACATTTTGTGACATGAAAATATGAGAAAACAGTAAAAGGAGATAAAAGCCTATTATTATTGTCATCATTAACCCTGTTTGAAAAATATTCTATGGTATTAATACATTTATGGTCATTTCTCGTTTAATTATGGAATGTTTGTTCAGTATTCCATAGTCCATATTTCCAGATGTCACCAAAATGAGTTATATCTAGCAGTAAATCCATTAATACTTTACAAATATATTAATACCAAAATTACAACATACATACTTTATAAGAAAAATATAGTTACTTTGTTCCCTTTAATAAATTGGCTGAACTAGTAAAACTGATACTAGTAGGACTAGTTCATAGAACTAGTAGGACTACTGCTTTAAATTTTTGATGTTTAAACTAATGAACCTGCTTTATTTTTCTTTAAAAGAACGTAAACAAACAAGTTGTAGTATGATTAATTCATCTCCAAATGATTCGTCCCCTCGATCACCATCATATTCAACTTCGGTCGTTCCTATATTGAACTTAGGACTATCTCAATTCTTGCCAATCGCCTCTTTCAACAGTTTTACTTAATCGCCTTTTCCAGCAACCCTGTTTACAGTGTTTCTCCATCGGAATTTTTGTTTGACAGGTTTTCAACATCCAACAAATTAATGCCACTACGTGTGTTTGCGACTCCAGCAATAATCCTAAATCTCCTTATGTCTCATTATGTGGCAAGCCTATTGCTATTTAAGGAGTTACCTTCATTATAGTTTATTCGTGACGCAAGAACTTTATTTAATGTTCTCATTTCATATGTGGTCTCGAGGCTATACGAAATTTTTGCGTAATGTTAAGTTTTGTCATGATATTTGATGTTTTTGGCTACCATTTTTACAAATTTAGAAATTATTAAAAACGGATTAGTTAGTTGTTCACATTACTAGATTTTGTAGTATGTTGACTTAAAGATGAATTTCTTTGTATCAGAACTCACTCATCAAGGGTTTATGTAACGATGCTGTTCTCCATGTTTATAATTTATCAATGCCTTGAGGTATTTTTCCAAGCTTAAAACCGGTGTTTAGTGTATATACACCAAAATTGTTTCCAGTTTTACACCTAGAACGAGACTTTACGTAATTAGTTGTCACTTTTTATAAAGGTTCATTAAAAGACCTCTCCGATTACATGCAGTTGTCAAATTCATTATTTCGTATACATCATTAATACGTCATCAGCAAATCAGCATCACCAAATATCAATACTTTATCTGCAAAGTACAAATAAGATAAGTATCTATCTTCTATTCCGAAACTTTATTCACATCAAAACATAGTCTTGTAAAAATATATACATCTTTAAAGACATTTTTAAATAGTCTGTACGAACGGTGTCGCCTTGTTTAACCTCATGCCCTATTTCCATTATTAATTTCTGGGGTATGAACAGTTATCTATAATAGCTAGCAGATATTTCTGATAAGTTCAAAGTATCGATTCTCAATATGGAATCTATAAAAAAAATTTAATATTACCCATAACTCTGCGGACACAGAGACCTTTACAAAACCTATGAAGGCCATGAAAACAAGGCGAATCAATATCCAACTTTAGAAATGTGTGACAACTAGCTGCGCCCACTTCTTCGTTTGCACGTTTTTATCTTTACAAATATAAATCGTAATAATATTACACATATCGAAATATTTCATACCAATATATAAAATGAACTTTTTTAAATAAATGCATATTACTATCTTCTTTTTTCGGTCGACGGCAATGAAACTTGGCATAAGATTCATTGTTATATATTCCGTACATTACCTCCAAATCTGCAGAATTCACACGTGAAACTTTATGCGCGAACAAAACAACAGACTCATGTTTTCTTAAATATGATATATTTCTTAAAGATCTGCAGAGTACGAACAGGCCAATTTTATTATTTATTTATATATAGGCAATAAAGCCCGTAACAATCTAATTTATACAGTCTAAAACTGAATGCTCCAAAAGTTTATTAAATTACAACGGATTCAAATTTTAAATAAATTGAGGCAATGAAATAAGTTTGATAAAATGTGAACATATACACATCGAAATGTGTACATATACACATCGAAATGTGTACATATACACATTGAAATGTGTACATATACACATCGAAACATTTCATGTTCGGAAGGTGACCAATAACGACGCCTGCTCTCAAACATCTACTCCTTTTGCTTAATCCACACTGCATCACTGGCCACGCCCGTTAAATTAACGTATATCCGGTTGTAAAACTTCATTGCACGTTTTAAATTATATGTAGCGCAATCTATTTGAGTATATAAATTCACTATACTTTTGTTAAATTACTGTGGTTAGAGTAATTACAGTGTTTCAACTGAGCACTTCTTTGTCATGGTTTTATTAATGGAATGTAAATGAGTTTTTGAAAATATTGAATTCACAAGTATTCTCATTGAATAAACCGATGGCGATGAAGTAAAAGGTAGATATTACTTCAAGTAAACTTTTATGTTTTTCTAAAAACTATATCTTAAATGGTTTAGAGGCTTTTACGTGATATCTTTTCAAAAAAAAGCACAAAGAGGCAAACAGCTAAAAGAAAAATAATCAAAAATTCCAAAAGCCATATTTTTATGTTTTATTACCTTTATTATGTGCCCGTAAATATTTTTTTCATAAATATCTCAATGATACATGTCAATATTACGGTTTGGTTATTTGTATATAAATTATACCCCTTATACATGACTTTTATTTTGGCCAAAGATCTCATACCATTTCATAAGTTAATAATAGGATTTAATCGTTAAATGTTGGTCTGTTCGCTTGTTTTATAATAATTTCACAATTTGTTCCATTTTTGGCACATAAAATACTTATATGTTAACAACAATTAAATTAAACTATGTGATGTAGTATTATTTCTAGTTGTTTTATTTTATTGTCAGCTAACAAAATAACAAGCCAGACACATCTCACTTTGCAAAGCACCTCATTAAAAATACCCATCACTCTCATGCCAACAATGCTACCTATATATTACAAATAAACACAAAAGGCAATAAACTTAGTATCCTAGAAACTTTAGAAATAAATAGACATAAAAAAGACACCATCGTTAATATATTAAATGAACAACTAAATTTAATATCATCACCCATAATTAATATTTTCCGTACATAATATTAAGTAAGGCAACATTGATATTGCAGTACATTTCAAATTATTTCAGTCCAGCTACACATGTAAATTTATAAAAAAAATAAATAAATAAAAAAAAATAAATATATAAAACGGGAGATACCTAAAATTATTTGTATAACTTTTTTTAACCATTAGATTCCCTTTCTATTGTATAAATATATTGAAGAGAATAATACCCATTTCATTTTATTACATATACCGGAACATTTGCATTGTAAAACCACATAGAATAACATCAATTTAATTTATTACCCTCACTAAAATACTGGTATATCGTATAACTTTCGGAAGTATAATAAAACCTACACCGCTCCCCTACAATTAACTCACTAACGTAAGCAGTGGGAAAACCCACAAGAATAAGATGTAAGTGCTGTTGGATGTTTCTAAGAGTTAGTCTTTGCTAATAGCCCACCTGAAGATGTTGTAATACAATGAAATCTAGATCGTGCTAAAGAACTAAATGAAAGTAGAAATAATACGACCTTACGTAGTTTAATTTAATTGTGAATAATGAATTTCTATAAAATGAACGCCAAATATATTCAATACTTACATATTAAGTTAGAATTAATAGCCAACTTAATATTAGTAATTATATACCAATAATATTTGTAATTATATACCAGAATTTTTTAAAAATATTTTTATGTCGTGTTAAGTAATCGAAGGAGAAACTAATGGGCACACGGGAACATCTGTTTTTAAATTTTATGAAAAAAAGATCTAACAAAACTATTAAAAATATATAGAAAAGATATATCTGTTCCCCAATAAATTCAAATTGGCTTCATATAAAATTACGAAAAAAACAAAATTATTGTAACTTTCATTAAAGTTTACGGAAAACCAAATCAGCGACGCTAATTTTCTAAATATTTGAGAAATACTTATTTTTATGTCTGCAAAAGACGTATTAAGCTATACATTTACAAAATGACATTAACATTTATAAATAGTTTTAGAGATAACTACGCACCTTTCAATATTTATATATGTTTAGTTTGGCGAAGTGTATGGAACCTCGTACAGAATCCACTCGTATTTAATATATTTCACTTTTAAACTATGGTTCAAGTTAACTTGAACTGGAAATATTGTTCTGTAGAAAAGGTTCAATAGAGATATTTTAATGTTACCCCGTGACGAAATAAACGGTTATAAACAAAGCCTGAATATTTCATATGCCTCATTTTTCAAGAATTCATTTAGCAAATAGTCCAAATGACTCAAAGTTCGATTCAAGTTTAACCAAGTCACGGTGACTAAACATAACAAATTTCAAAGTTTCGTATAACTAATGTTAGGATCCATGTTCTCTAACAATGCACTACGCTCATCGTTGTGCTCATCGCAGTGGTATAACACATCCTGAATTTTGAAACCGTAGGAACACGCCGGACTATCTAACTCTTTAAGACAAATCTATACAAAACAGGCACTTTTATAAAGGCGCAGTGCCACATTAAGATCTGTAAAATATAATAATTGCTAACGAGCCATGTCTCATTAGACTTCATGAAATAGGTCGGGGGAAAATAACCCCAGGGATATACTCCTCAAAATTAGGGGAAGTTCACGTAGACTGACAATGAGCACAAATGATCTCTAATAAACATTTCTTTCTATGAATCTTTTGCCACGTATCAAAGCAAATTAGGTTGTTTTATTTAACATAACTTAACTCTGAATTCCCATCATTATTTTTTTTGTTTTTTTCGATAAATAAATTTATGTGCTCTACGTTATGGTGTTGCTTCCTTCATTTCTGTCATATTTTAAAAGTATTTTTTTCATATTTTTAGGTAATTTTTCTTTAGAGGTATAATAAACTATATGCAAAAAATGTACGCCTCTCCTCTCTTATCTTCAAAACCATAGCACCTAATTATGGAAAACAAGGCTTTTAGAAGCCTACGCAAAAGTTGCGGAGAAATCTATAATAATGGTAGATGTCACGGTTTTAGAGATATTTGCAAAATTATTTTATGTACTCTTTAATTAATTAGCCCATATTAGTGATTACTTATGATAACTAAAGTAACTTCACTCCAAGTAATGCGGGACGCTCGGTTCGCAAGCCAGACTCGTACTTGATCGATTTATTGGACATAAAATTTATATTTTATATTATATTACATCCATCATTTGTGCATGTTATAGTTATGAGCACAATTTTGATCATGGCTCATATCCAGTGTAAATCTTTTCTTTCTTATTATCTAGGCTAAACCTTAATTTTTTATATAATCAAGTCTAAATGTTCACTTTCTGATTATTTAGTCTTAGTCTTTACTTTCTTTTTATCCAGCTAAAATGTTAAATCTTAACTATCATTTATATGCTAAATCTTAATTTAATCTATAAGCTAATCTAAATTTTCACATTCTAATTATCTAAATCTTTACATTCCTATTTTCTAGTCTAAATTTTTATATTCTCTTTATCCAATTTAAATCTTCGCATTATCATTACCTGTCTAAATCTTTATATTCTCATTTTCTAGTTTAAATTTTCATATTCTCTTTATTCAATTTAAATCTTCGCATTATCATTACCTGTCTAAATCTTTACGTTCTCATTTTGTAGTCTAAATTTTCACATTATATTTATCCAATTTAAATCTTCACATTATCATTACCTATTTTAAATGTCCTCTTTCTTATGATCTAGTTAAGCCTTTACTTTCTCAAGATCTAGTCTAAATGTTTACGTTTTCGTGGTTTAGCCTAAATCTTCACGTTCTCTTTTCAAATCTAAATCTTCACTTTCTCATTATCTAGTCTGAGTTTTCACTTTCTCGCCCTAAAATCGTAACAATGCTAAACATATTTGAAACTTACTCACATATGCTTGTTAAAATATATTTTTCGGACGAAAACTTAATAGAAAGCTAGTTTATTTAAAAATTATTTTGAAAAATATGAAACTTCTTTTTAATAATTATATCGCAGGAATAATTTGTTGCATGTTTACTTCATCGAATAGATAACTACACTCTCAATCAAAATGAAATCTCCATGTTCTGGACATAATATTTTAAATCATCTTTTCTATAAGAAAAATAGTAACATTTTATTCATTATCATAAAAAAATCAAAATTACCCATAAAAACGAATGGGTGCCATATTTAAATTTTATCGTTCAAGACCACAGACAAGGATACTTGAACAATTAATTTAAAATCTTTATTTCTTGACTCGGTCATTTGGCATTTAATAGCCCGCGATGCTTCCGTTGAACCCAGCGATCCACAACATTAATCTAGATCGGAAATGAAGGCTGATGCGAGCACGCGATTTTAAAATATTTAAGAACTTCTATAATTATTTATTATACCTATAATAGCATGAAAACTTATGAATATTTAGAAATTTGCTTGTAAAAAGTACAAAGATGAATATTTATGGATATAAGCTATATTGGAATATGTTGCACTTTCAATACCAAAAAATGTTTGTATATTTCTTTTGGATTATATGTCTATAATTTTCCGGATTTCCTAATGAAATAATTTCATCTGTTCGTCTGTTACAGCTGCAAGGGTTTCTGCAATTTTAGATCTAAGTGTAAGAATTTTTGGATAGAGATTTCTATTAATACATGTTAAAATATTGTAGAGAATTTTCGATGAGCCGCTAGAGGCGACCACTTTTATCAATACATCTCATTAAATAGTATGTAATGGTAGATCTTTTAATATAAAACAAAAGTTTTGAAACCACTCTTTACGTCTAATCTCTTACTTTTCAAGATTAAGTTTCAAAATCGTCAAAAAATATAAAAGTAATTTTTTTCTAAAAATGCAATGAACTTTTATAAAGAGTTCTCGGTCAAAACCGCAATTTTTTGGAGTCAACTGGATTTTTACACCAGGAACCTCTATATGAAAGTTTTTAGTGGTCGACTGAAAAAGTTATTCCTCGCATAATTCTTTCATCCTCCTTTTGCTTAATTCAGTCTTGTTCCGCTTTTCTCAACCATGCCATCGTAATAAATATGGATTCGTAATTCATATATGTTTATATATTTATTTTTTCGTTTTTTTAATGAATAAAGTTTTTTTATGTAGTATTTCCTCCATTTATAGGCTTTAATAACTTTAAATTCTAATTTTTCAATTTTGAAAAAAAAATAAGTATAAAAGTATCTTTAAGATTAATAAATTCTCACGTAAAATTGTTGTAGGGGTTCAGAAGAGATTGCTCCAGTAGCAATAATTCCGTCAAAATTGTATATAATTTTATGTGCATATTATAGTTTGAAAAAAAGAAAAAACAATTCTAGTATTTCATTAGAATGTTCGATTAAAATAGTTTTGATTAAATTGCGACTATAACTTCAACAGTCATAGACGACTTCGGAACCTTCATTTAATCATGTCCGGGCATGCATTAATCTGGTTTTTAATTTCGAGTGGTGTAAGAAATTAATGAATATTACTTTCATTCAGTAGTCTAAGGTTTAACCTGATTGACTGTTCCGTGTGAAATTTGGTATTTGTCAATGTATCCTTAATGTAAATCGGTCATTCTTTTAAACATTTTTAAATCAAAATTGTGAAGTATTTTATAAACAAATAAAAGTGGAAAAATGTAAGTCGAAGTGGTTGTGCTCCGTACGATAATATTAGTTGCGCAACCTTCCGTCTTCACTATTCTCCAAGTCGTATTACGTTAATATTGTCATAAGTCGATAAATAGTAAGGATATAAAAAAAGTGTATAATCTTTTTATATTTTAACAGAGAAAATTGTAAGAAATTATAAGATTCTTTGCCATAGGTCGGCACGGCAATGTTAAAAATTTTCAATATTTACACATTTTTTTTGTAAAATAAAGCTTTTATGATCTCAAAAGAAATTGTAAAATGTAATATAAATTCAATGAAAAATTTACATATAAAAATAAATAATTTGTTTTTCCTTACTTTTTGCTCTTAAAATGAAAATTTCTCTATTTCAATGCGGTTACTCCTTTCTAACACTATGCCAAACTTTAATGTTCTGCATCAAATAGTCGTCGAAACATAGACGCTGTGAAAATTTAAAAGTATTAAAACAATGATTAAGTATTTATAGAACTGAGAATAAAAAGACAAGTTGATGAGAAAGAAATATGATAATTTACCTTAATGACATGATTGAAGGATCAAACTCAAAAATGAAACTCTTTTAAGCTTCTCTAAAGTATTTATGAAAACATTTCGTGTTATAATATTTGACAAAAAAAATTTCCCTAATTATATACAGAAAGAAAGTAAAATAACATGAAAGGAGAATAAATTGCAAACTTTTGAATACCTTTTTTACAACAAGTTTCATATATATGGAGACATACTTTTTAAGATATTTTAGTTTATGTTTTTGTTACGTAAACGATATTTCACATCAAATTGTGATAGTTTTGAGTTATGATATCATTAGCATTGAGCGTTTAAATAAAATTACTTTCACTGGGCATATGATGACCACGTTTTTAATAACTTTTTCACAAATAAAAAATTGTTAAGGGGAACAAGTTTGCCTGGTTAATATCTATTCTGCAATGGGATAATTGGTGAACATTCTGATAAGTTATTGTAGTACATAACTAGCGAAATATTACGCAAATGCATTGTCCAAAAACAGGAGAAATTCATCACCATTTTGAAAGAATTAAAAATGGAGAAAATAAAGAAAAAGGATCAAGTAAATTATTCCCGGAGAGAAAATCAATGGAATCAAACTATCAAATTTATTAAAAATAAATGGAATCTTAAAATACTTTGCACAATCGTTTCGAAAAATATCTAATACAGAACTGGAAATTCTGCGAGCTGAATTTTTTGAATTTTTACACAAATGCATTGTCCAAAAATAGGAGGAATTCACCATCATTTTGAAAAAATTCAAAATGGAGAAAATAAACAAAAAGGATCAAGTCAATTATTCCCGGAGAGAAAATCAATGGAATCTAACTATCAAATTTATTAAAAATAAATGGAATCTTAAAATACTTTGCACAATCTTTTCCAAAAATATTTAATAGAGAACTAGAAATTCTGCGAGCTGAATTTTTTGAATTTTTACACAAATGCATTGTCCAAAAATGGCAGAAATTCACCACCATTTTGGAAGAATTAAAATGGAGAAAATAAACAAAAAGGATCAAGCAAATTATTCCCGGAGAGAAAATCAATGGAATAAAACTATCAAATTTATTAAAAATAAATGGAATCTTAAAATATTTGGCGCAATCTTTTCCAAAAATATTTAATACAGAACTGGAAAGTCTGCAAAGGCAGGCGACAAGACAGGCTGCTTCATTAATAACTTTTACAATTAGAATGTTAATTAAATTATCTCTCTTCAGTATAGGTAAATTCCTAAAAATTCTCATTAATAATAAAACCGCAAGAGCGGGACCTACAAAATTAAAAATCGGGGTTTGGTTTAGTTTGAAATGATATAAATAAAGTTAAGTAATTTATTTCTTCACTTTTTTAGCCTTAGTCATAAATATATGTAAGCATAAACAAAATTATACCAAACTTAGTATATCTAATGAGAACGTATAAAAATACTTATATACTTAATTTACTATCATTATATATTTCCTTCTGATAAGAAAACGTTTAAAATTTTTGCTGCATTTTGTTTTTCTCTAAACTTTTTTCAATTTGATTTTAAATTTATTACCATTATTCCAGCATAATTAAATTTAAACTTTCTTTCTGTCTTAAGAAACACATTTTCCGTCCATATTTGTCTCCGGCATGATTTAATTGTTGACTGCGGTAACTTTGTATAGAAAATAAAAAAAGGTAACAAAGTAATATAATCGAGTTGGTCCGTAGATATGTGCATACCTATTTTTGGGTATGTGCATATACTTCTGTTGATATTCCTAAAACCATAAATTGTAGGTCATCAAAATAGAGAATAGCAAATACGTTAGAAGGGAAGTATTGCTGCATAATGGTTCCAGTGAAAAGTATTGCTGCATTGTCCCATAATAAAAATAAAAATAAATCTTTTATTCTTTTTCATCGCAATCATTATTTCAAGTCTTGTATATATGACGATAAAAATCATACATAATTTGTATGATTTTTATCGTACGAATATTCAGGTTTCGGTAAATACTTCAATCCTAGTCGTCCATTTTGTAACGCGCAAGCTGAGACAGTGTCTATAGGTAAAAATTTACATATTATCCTCGCACTCTTCTTTCTGCTATTTCGAGCGTCAAAATAAGGCTCTGAAAGGTCACGTAACAGATGGTTCGTAACATTTTCTCGTAAAAACTTATTTTCATTACGTTAGCTATATTTGGTCAAAGAAAATATTCCAGTAATCGTTTATGTTGCTATTTACATGTTTTTATAGCTAAAGCTAACCTAAAACAACATTTCATTCGATGTAGCAATAATGTTTCTGTGTTTACAAGAATATAAAATCAACCTTCATGGTATGCAAATTAGATTGATAATAGACGAATGAAACCATATATATGTAGGAACAATACGTTTGTGCCCAGAAAAATATCTAACGTTTCGTTTTAATTATTATTGTATATTATTATCGAAGGTTAAACAAACATTTTAACAAGAACTGCTTCTTCTTTTTGCGAACTTTTTTTATTATCTTGATTATTCTATTTAATATTATTCTACCAAAACTTTGCTCTTTGTCTGTATATATCTTTCAATTTCGTCCACAGCAGGCATTTTGTGATTCGTTTCTTTGACTCGGCACTCGAATCTTTGGATGAAGATATTTGCGGGTGTTAGCTTATTTCTTCCCCGGTCCCCCTATTTGTTTGTTGTTAATATTAACCTAATCCAGAGATTTCCGTAGCTTTTAATGTTATTAGATTTTTTGGTGCATTACAATCAATTCGTTTTTAGTCTCTGTTGGTATTGGATTAATATTGCCTTTGTCTATCATTTCTTAAGCGCCATTATTGGAAATAGTTTGCTGCAAAAATTTGCAGCTAGTTTCTTTTTATCATTCCTTGTTGAGAAAGTACTTTTTTCGATTGTTTTTTATTATACCTACCTTTTTTATTTTCCTAATTGTTTTAAAACTATCGTAACTTCTTCCTTTTTTCCATTTTAAATTTACGTGTTTTGAAGTGAGAAAAAACCCGTATTTTAAGATCACTCAAGTGTTGCTCACTTTATCAATCACGTAACCAAGAACTCAGAATCTCTAACTAGAAAGTTACATAAAATTCATAAGAAAATGGGTCTAGAATAATTAATTCAAGGTTTTAAACTGATTACTATTTCAAGCCTCTATGGCTCCCTCTGTAGTAAAGGGCAATATTTTAATTTTTATTGTCATAATTGTATTACATATATTTCGCCATATATACCTATATGGCGAAAAATTTCCAAAAAATTGCCCCAGTCCAATTTTCTAAACTACCCTATTTATGATTATAAAAATATAGTTATTGTGTGCCCACGCAAAGGTTGCAAGAGAACTGTAAGGATGATTTGAATATCTTAGTTTTTAAGATATTCTCGTTAATGGATATGCTCGCTCACTTATTCTCTTAGTTAATAATAAATATTAATTTCGTTATGAACTCGAAATTTGTGACAACTTTTGATAAATAAAGATTATGATATGCGCACTTGATTGACCTTTTATACATTTGAATTATCAACACATATGTAACGATTATATAATATTTAAATGTAAAAAAATGCGTGCCCAAAAAATTTAATTTACCTATTTTCACCATCTATCTCATTTATGGCCTTCATAAGGGTAAAAAATAACCCAAAAACTAATAATAACTACACAGATTTACAAAAACACACAAACACAGTGAAAATGAGGGAAAGCCTGCATATTATCCCCAAAGATCCCGCAACGCAAGCCCTGAGATGAGCCTGTGAAGAAAGTCTATTTGAAGATGAACCTGTGAAGAAAGTCTATTTGAAAATAAAAATCTATTTGAGATGAGCTTGTGAAGAAAGTCTATTTGAAAATAAAAAATTTGGGAATCATACATATTCCAGATAAAATGCATGAATATGTTTATTATTTACAGTATGATAATTTTTCCAGAAATTCCAATTGAGTCGTTTCAGCCCACAGTAAACATTGCGGGAAATAAAAATGGAGTGTCCAGGGAGTAAAATTTCATATACCGATACATTCGATTGCTTCACTAACATAGAATGAATCAAAATAAATACATTCCAATGAATTCCTTACATAGCAAATATTTTATAAAGATTGATTGATTTAGCGTACAGAACGATAGTAGAAACCACATTAACAAAAATTACCAAAATTATAAAATCTGTTCTTATAATTTATGCCTGTGTATTAATTTGTTCTTTAATAACAAAAAATCTACTCGACAAGTTTTGATGACATTTAATATAGAAATTTATATCCTCAAGCTACATATACGCCTACTTCTCTAGACATTACAGCTATAAAAAACATCGTGACTTGGTGAATACAGTTAATGCCATCTTTTAACATTTTATTAAACCTTACGCTCCTATGAGAGAAAAAATAAAAAAACAAAATTCCAAATAATTTTTCTTATAGCCAATTTCTTTATTGCAAATTACAATTTAATCCTTTCTTCCATTTAACCACGTTTTCTCCCTTAATTCTTATTTTCATTACAAAAATTAAGACAACATCTGATTTACAAAGGCAAAAAACAGGGTATAATATAAATGATCCGAGTAAGAATACTATAGGCAAATGTATAATCTCTGGGTGTTTTTCTGTTTGAATAATGTTATAATTGAATATTGAATATATTTGGCGTTAATTTTGTAGAAATTCATTATTCACAATTAAATGAAACTACATGATGTAGTATTATTTCTCCTTTCTTTAAGTTCTTTACCACGACCTAGGTTTCGTTGTATTACATCTTCAGGTGGGCTATTCGCAAAGATTAATAATTTAATTGTGAATAATATTATAATTGAATATATTGAATATTGAATCTATTTGGCGTTAATTTTGTAGAGATTCATTATTCGCAATTAAATGAAACTACGTGATGTAGTAGTATTTCTACTTTCTTTAAGTTCTTTACCACGACCTAGGTTTCGTTGTATTACATCTTCAGGTGGGCTATTCGCAAAGATTAATAATTTAATTGTGAATAATATTATAATTGAATATATTGAATATTGAATCTATTTGGCGTTAATTTTGTAGAGATTCATTATTCGCAATTAAATGAAACTACGTGATGTAGTAGTATTTATACTTTCTTTAAGTTCCTTACCACGACCTAGGTTTCGTTGTGATACAACATCTTCAGGTGGGTTCTTAGCAAAGATTAATAATTTAATTTGGCATAATGTTATAATTCAAGAATAAGATGAAACCTAATTTTTTATTATTATGTACTGAAAATCCACATGGGTTTGGTATCATAATTGCAAATTTTGATCAAACTTTAAACACAAGATGCCATAAACGCTACGGAGAATTTGCTGTTCGCATTTAAGCACATAAATTAATATTTGAAAGTTAATATAAGATGTATTAATGATGTAAGAGAATTGACATAGAAGTCGGAAAAATCAAATCATAACGAAACGTTAGGTGTATCAATATAATGCGTCACATACACACGAAACAACTATGGTCAACATAAATTACATTTTGTTCTTCTAGTTGTTTTTATGAGGAAAACATTTGCTTTGAAGTATAAAATCGTTGCTCTTTTGATATGAACAGGCTACATGTGTGACTGTTATATGAAGAAATTTTTGAGCGACTTTCAAAGCCGCAGGAAACAATTGAAAAGAAATAAAGGTAGAAACATTTTAATTGAATAGTATGGAATTGAATAATAAGCTGGTTACTGTATATAAATGAACAGGTATTACTATCGATGAAATATAATGATGTGGATTTAAATATAATATGAGGTCTTACAAATACTAAGGAAATTTAATTAAACAGATTATAACTTTAGTGCACCAATAATATATTAGGCTTGACGATATCTGCTCTCAAACATATTTCTTCAACTGGGTTGCAAATTTTGATCAAAGAAATATCCTTGTTATTATTATGGTACATATATATACTCATAATAATATTAAACGGAATTCACGCTGTCCACTGTACACACACACACACACGCACACGCACATGCATATACACTCACGCTTATGTATACGCGCATGCCCACATACACACACGCACATAAACTCATACACACAAACACATACATGCCCAATATACACACGCACACATGTGCGCTCACGCATGCACATAAGCACACACGCATAGACGCACGCACACACACAAACTCGCACAAACACATACACGCGCGCGCACACACACACACACACAAGCACATGTACGCACACGCACATACGTCCGAAAACACACACGCACGGACTCAAACATGCACGCACACACGCAAGCATGCAGGCTCACACACACGAGCATACAAATACTCACAAACACCAACCCACACGCACCAACAAATGCTCACACACACACTCGCACACACACGGATACACACGCTTGCACGTACACATGCACGCGTACGCAAGCACGCACGGACGCACGCAACACAAGCACACGCAATGCACAAATACCCGCACACACGCACGCACGTAACCATGCACGTACAAACGCACACGCGCGCACGCAAGCACACGTACACACACGCGCACACACATACATATACGCATACACACACGTTTTCTAAAACTTAATTTTCATTTCAAACCTGTTTCATGTCCCCTTTGTAGTATAGTATACACACATATACACATAAACACACACACACACACACGCATATATGTATGTATATATATATATATATATATATATATATAATTAATATACTATATCATTTATATTGTATCTAAGAAAAGGATCTTAACAAACGTGTAGGAAAATATAATCAAAATTAAGTACGACGGTAAATCGTTGAACTACTTACTCCATTGTTAAGAAGATTATAATAATGGGTTGTTACAAAAATTTAATTTTGAATTACCACAACGAATTACAAGTTATGAAAGCCATTTTATGTCAAATTAAAATCTGGGAGCAAGTTAATATTTGCTATTGAATGATCTACCTATATCCTCTATATAATATATAGTATAAAATGAATTTAAATATTACCCGATAGTTTCCAAGTAATTCCAAGTTTTCCAAGTTTTTTCAAAAAATTATTTTTTTATGTTCACCGTCGATATCATTTCTAGTTTTCCACTCTTCATAAGGCTAAAAATTAACTCAAAAAATAAAAATAACTACGCACACTAACAAATAACACACTTACACAATGAAAACGACGCCTGCATTTCATGCCTATAGATCCCGCATCGGAACGCAAGCCCCGATATCACCGAGTGAGAGATAACGCAACAGATGGCACCTAACTTTTTCTCGTGAAAGAGATATTTTCATTACCTTAGTCAGAGGGTACACAAGAAAAAATTATTACGGAACCAAATGGACTGGTACGAACATATTTTTTTAATAATATGTGGAAATACACAAGCTTGTAAACATAATATATAATTTCCTTTATATGTTGTGAGTATTCGTAATTGTGTGTATTCGTATGTCAATTAGAAATTTAATTTGATATCAGTAGTATGTAGTTGTTTCATTGGAAGATAGTGTCTCTCTCTCTCTCTCATTCTCTTCCCTGCCTTCCGCAGAATCAATTTTCAAGCAGAGACATCCAGTTCGTTACACTTAGGATTTTAAAGTCTTTTTCCAGGCAGTCCAGCTACCTAAGATTAGGTCTTCCTCTATTTCGTGAGGCCTATGCTCTGGCTGAAAAGATCTTTTTTGTTGCCCGGCTGTCGTCCATTCTGCTCAAGTGCCCTGCTCATTTTATTCTCTCAATTAAATTAATGTAATTAAATATTTGACTACATCCGGTTCTTTAAATAATTTTTAAAGTTCAGAGTTAGTTCTTGTTCTTCAGTTGTTGTTACATTTTAGACCACCAAAATACTTCTTAAAATCTTTCTTTCAAAAACAGAAATGGTATGTTTAATTTTTTCTGTCATTGTCCAAGTCTCAACAGAGTAAGTAAAAATGGGTCTAATTAAGCTTTTGTAAATCAGAATCTTTGTTTTTCTGCTCATGAAGCTAGACTTCAAGTATTTTTTAAAACCGAAAAATCATTGGTTAGCTGTTGTGACCTTACTACGAATCTCAGGCATGATATCATTAAGAGTATTCACTTCTGATCCTAAGTAATTAAGGTTGCTAAAGGTTTCAAAATTTTAATATCCAATTTCAAAATATTGGCTCCCATAATTGGCACAGGTCATATGCTTTAATTTTATTTTGGTCGATTGCAAGGTGTATTTTGCAGGCTGCAGTCTCTAGTGATGTAAAAGTTTCTCTAGATGCCTCAGGAGTTTGTGCGACAATGTCAATGTCGTCAGCGATTGGGAAAATCTGAACAGGCTTGTTAAATATTGAACCACGGGTATTTATGTTCAAGTCTTTCACTTAGAGGACAATATTAACGAGCTAGCAGGCCAGTGTATTCCCTTGTCTGAGCCCATTTGAAACATCAATGGGACCTGATAAATTATTCTGAATTTTGATCCTAAGTTTTGTTTCAGTTAGAGTAATAGTAATTTATAAGTTAGTTTTTCGTTTACAGAATCGTATGCAATCTTGAAATCAACAAAGAGATGGTGTGTAGTTATGTTCAATTCATTAGATTTTCCCAGGATTTGCATAATGTTAAAGATCTGTTCTGTTGTGGATCTTCCTCCGCGAAAACCGCATTGGTAATCGCCTACAGTGCTATTTATATAGGTTACTTGTCTGTTGAAAAGTATATTGGAACACAGTTTGTAAAAAGAGCAAAGGAGACTGATCACCCTGTAGTTGGCACATTCCAAAACGTCTTCCTTTTTGTAAATAGGCCAAATGATGCTCAGTTTCCATCTTTAGGTAAAATTTCTTGGTTCCAAACTGATTCAATGAGCTGAAGAATTTCCTCAATATTTTGGCTTGCTGCACTTTTGATGAGTTCTGTAGGAATCGAGTCTGGAGCTTCGTGATTCTTGAATTTTTTAATTATTTCTCTAACTTCTGCCAAATATGGTGGTGGTGTATTCTAAGTGTTTGCAGTAGTATTAGAGTTGGTTAAAGATCCATCCTCTGTGTGATCATTCAGCAAGTCACACAAATGCTCATTCCATCGATGAAGCACCTCTTTTCTGTCATTTACTTGAAAATAAATAATTTGAGAATCATACAAATTCCAAATAAAATGCACGAATATGTTTATAATTTATATTAAATTAATTTTGGTTATAATTTTTCAGCAATTCCTATTGAGTCGTTTCAGAATAAAAGGAATGTTACCGGAACTAAAAATGGAATGTGTAGGGTATAAAATTGGACATTCCATTGCTTTACTAACATAAAATGGATAAAAATTATATGTATATAGCATACAATAAACTTGTAAAAGAGTGAATTCCATACATGGAAAATATTTTAAAAGTGATTGAATTACCGTATAGAATGATAATAGAGGCCAGAGAATCTGTTTTTATAATTTTTACCTGTCTGTCTCTCTATGTGTTAATTTGTTCCTTAGGCAAGGAAAATCTACTGCATAGAAAACTTATGTTTAAATTTCATTAATAATATGCATGAATGTATATAATTTTTCAATTTTTTCTCCATTAAATAAATAAATTTGTTATTACTACACATTTTTTATAACTATACGAAAGTAAAAATATTTTTTTCATGTCATTATTTCCTTGTTAATTATCATAAAATCACAATTTAGGTACTACTGATAAACTAAAAAAGAAGTTAAAAAAGCAACGTAAAATTCTTATGAAAAAAATAATGACCATTTTATAGAATCAACTTTCAAAATTTATTAAAACCAAACCAGAGTTCTGTTAACGTAGAGTCATAATTATACAAATATTTTCTATAATTAAGTTTGTATTCATAATTCTGATTGATTGAATTGAATTGAATGAGTGCCTGGAGATGTCCATTCTCAACAACACACATCATATTTTGATTTGTGCGCAATTGGAGACTGGGCTCTATGGATATTTATTGAAGAAAGTTTATTATTTTTTATTGAATCATTAATTTTTGAGTAACTTTTGTGCCTGAAATTATAAAAGCCCCCAAGATAATTCTGAATAGTTAATTTAAAATTTATTAATTTTTGCTTTTAGTGTCTTCATATCTGCTTAAAAATAATTATTTTTTACTGGTCCCTAACGAGACTGTTCCAAAGTTATTACACTGAATAAGTTTTGATATAAATATATTCTTCCATTTAATCAATTTCAATACTACTAATGCTCTTTTGCTTTTTTGGAACAACTAAAAACCTATATCTATTAGGATTATAAACCAATTTGAACGGTATTTCATTCACTAAAATCGATAGAATAGAACATTAATTCTAAATATATTACACGCCTTTTTACGTGCAATATATGATAAAAATACCTTATAAATTTTGGCGTTTTTACTGTTTTAGTTTTAATTTTTAATTATGTAAATTATTACAGAACAATTTCAGAGTTACGTTCTGTTTATTTTGAAAGTAAAATATAAATTGTCTTTAATGGTAATTACAATATTTCAATACATTGACCAACTAAAGACGCCGATATAAGATGCAAATTTGCTAAGACTAATATCAACCAAATCCTTTTTCCCTTTACTAGTGACGATTACTGGTTTTGTGTTTAATTAAATTTGACCCAATCGTAAGTTATAATTCCATAGATCACAATTGTTACAAAGTCTGTAATTAATACCCGTCACTCCATATTACAATTTTAATAAGATTTAACTTATTAGGTAATGGTAATTTCTATATATTTGGTTAATTTCTACAGGTTTGGTTAATTTCTACATGTAGTTGACTTGAAACTTTAGGTTCTCATGTTCTCAAAATTCCAATGATGTAATTTCAGAAGTTTTAAAGTCAACGTAATAGCAAATTTCTCAATGGCGTACCACAAAAAAATCTTATGTTATTTTTATTTTTCGGTTTGGTAAAAAGTTCTTAAGAAATTGATGAAATAGACGCTATGATCAAAAATAAAGAGACCTATTAGAATAAATGTTTATTATATCACTTATAATGCAAAATAATTATTTTCAAAACGGTGCTATAAACCTGATGATAGCAAATATTTTCTTGATAACAAAATAACAGTTAACTTATGTTTGAACTTGTTCTAATGCCTAATTTTTAATTATTTAATTTGGTAGTTCAGGTAGAGTCAGTTGGGTTCTCTGCGTTAACTACCCCAAAAATGAAAAAAAATATGTACAAAAATTGTACATCACTAAAGTATTATCTGGGAGCACTGAACGAAACTCTATTGTAAGGAAGCAGTTGCTTTGTTATATAAATTCATTTATTCATGAAAAGAAAAACGACAAACTGGCTGTCGGTTATTGTGTTTTTTTCCTAATTTTTTGAAACTAATTATTTATACTAAGTTACTTATAAAAAGGCTTTTAAAAGAGAACCCTTAATAATTAATTATGGGTGTATACACTAGAAATATTGTGTAGAGTTAATTTTCGTGTCCATTTTATTTTAAAAAACTAAATTTTTTAATGAAAATATATGTGGTCTGAACTTATTTTCTAACCACATTTATGGTTGAAATTTGCAACTTTAAATGGGTCATATTAGTCTAGTTATTGGTTTGAAAGTTTAAATAAAAAGTGCACCTAGCAGGTTTCGACAATCTGCTTTTAAAATCTTTATTGTACATAACCCACAGGACTAAACATTTGTTATTTACATAGTATCCATTTAGGCACTATAGGATTTACGAAGGTGAAATTTTATGTCAATCGGATGTCATTTTTTTTCAAAGCTTAAAAGACCAGCAAACAAAACTTTTATTGAATATATTTGGCGTGAATTTTGTAGAAATTCCTTTTAATTTAATTTTTCAAAACAGAATGAAACTGTGTGGTACAGTATTACTTTTCCTATATTTAATTCTTTACCATGACCTAAGTTTCGTTGTATAACAAAATCTTCAGGTAAAGATCGACTCTTTGATTGTGTAATCTATAAATACTGTTGTAAGTTTCTAAGAGTCAGACTTTACAAATTGTCCACCTGAAGATGTGGCACCTGGGTGTCATACAACAAAACCTAAGTAATGGTAAAGAATTTAAATAAACTAGAAATAATACTACATCATGTAGTTTCATTCGGTTGAGAAACATTAAATTAAAACTTTAGTTGTAAAATCTATATCGTAATATTGAAAACAAATAAATAAAGAAGAAAATAAATTAGTATCGCCATATTTTAGTATCGGTCTATACCTCATTAAATTTTGCAATTCGAAAGTCTTCCTTTACTTACTGAGACTTGACATCGTGTCGTGTACCCGCAACTTTTACAAGTAACATTGCTAAATAAGTTAGCGACCCCACTTCCCATACTTTCATTTTCCCCGACAAATAAATACGACATCGGTCAATTCGAGTCTATCGTCGCAAGATGACGTTCATCTTACGAGCTGTCACTTTGCGATGACAACGTTTTATTTGTTCACGTAAATATTGATACGCTTAATGGGGTGGAAACTTCGGCGTATCGATTGCTTTCGGCTAGAGTTTAATCGGCGCAGAAATCAATGATATGACTTGTATCTATTAAGATGTCTTGAGAAGGGACTATTCTAATTCATAAGATGTGATTTTAAGACTTTTAAATTTATCACTAATTATTTTACATTACAATTTGAAATCGAATATTCGTAACTAAAGCATAATGGTTCATTGCTTCTGTTTGAATGTTGCGTACCGATTTACAATGATTAAATAGTATAAGTATTGTAAATCGGTACGCAATATTTAAGCAGAAGCAATGAACATTTATGATTTAGTTACGGATATTTGATTTCAAATTGTAATGTAAGATAATTAGTGATAAATTTAAAAGTCTTAAAATCACATCTTATGAATTAGAATAGCCCCTTCTCAAGACATCTTAATGGATACAAGTCATAGCATTGATTCCTGATTTTAATTAGTGCATATTAATAACACATTTTATAATCTCACTTTTCATTGGTTCATGTAATATTTATCTTTGATTAATTTCATATTTGTCGATTTATTATTTTTGTAAATAGGAGGGGTGGAGGAGAGAGTACTCCGTTTTCCTATATTGTTTGGACTACTTTTTAATTATGCTTTTTAAAATAATGAAACAAATATTCTTGTATTCTTCATAAAAAGCGCATGTGAAATATACATTACAAGGTGTATAAAATTTCAAAAGAAATATTTATGTGCTCTATTTACACTTTCTTATATTTGTATGAAAATTTTGAAAAGTTTAATATAAAATATGTGAATCACTGAGATGTATTACTAAGCCAAATTTCAAATTTCTACGGCACTCGGTTTGTCTGTGAGAGATGAAGAGATAGACAAATACTTGAGTGGTTTATAAGGATTCTGTTTTCAGTTTAAGGAAAAAAACCCTAAAAAACATGTTATTTCAAATTTTTATTTCAAATTTTAAATCATAGCATAGGTCTACAAAAATTTATTTTTTTTAAATATGTGGGATAAAAATGTATCTTCTTTGGTTTGCTGAGTTTCCATATGGATTTCATTTTATCTCATAAGTTAAGGTGTTTCTTAACTAGGAGTGACAAAAGACATTTTTTTTCTTTAAGCTGCTGTTAATATTAATTTAAAATTGTTTTAACAAACTTATTTTGAATGACACAATAAAAATAAACGTTATGGTACCTAGTTACTTTTTATTTTTATTTTTAACGATTTTGGGTTATATTAGCTGGACGAACTTCACCGCTTCAAAATCCAACAATAATCCACGATCATATCAACTCCCCATTTAATCTTTTTATGTTGAAAATATCACTACCCCTAGTCCTCTTTAGACTCCTCAAGATTTCGTGAAAAGTAATCCACGTGTAATTTTAGAATGTGAACCTACAAGCTCAAATTTTAATTTTTTTTTATTTTTAACTATATTTTCCCTAATATTAACCCTAAAAATGTTTACAGATTGCTTCATTACCCCAGCTTTGTGGTAATGAAGCAATAATTATTATATAATAAAAATTATATTTTTCTCTCTAACGTGAATCTTTATATCAATGTACATTTGGTGTAGGTTTATTGTTGTCTAAGTGATATATAAACATTTTTTTTATTTTTGATCTTCAAAAAGCAAATTATTTTTATACTCAGAGGAAATGAATTCGATTTTATCACATTTAAATACTGAATGATAATTTTACTAGCAATGCTTTCCCTTTTATTTGAAGATTATTTGTTAACTACCCTCTAATGAAATAAAGAATTTATCTGATCGATAAGTAATATTCACTAACATATCTCAGAATGCTTAAGTTATAAAATTTTTTATTAATTTTTACTATAGAATATGTAACAAACCTTGATAAAATTTGAATTAATTCAACCCATTCAGATTTGTAATTTCAAGTGCGTTGCTTTTTCTTCCAGAAACATACTACAACATAACATAAACGAGAAATATATTTTACCCTTCGAAAATGTAATATCCAGAGTTGAGGCCGCTTTCTGACCTTATTGAACTTTTAATATTTTAATTTCATTAATAAATGGCCTACGATTATGGTAAATAATAAATTTCTTCGTTTTCTCTATTTATATATACCCCCAAATCGTACTATATACAGTCAGAATATATTGTAGTAGTAGTACGTCATAATAATGGTGTTGATATATTTTTACATCTTACATTGCCTTTCCTTGGACGTCCCTCAATTTTATTTATGAAGCTGGTATTTCGTATTAAATTATAATATTCATTTTATACATATTTTATTACATATTTTAATATAAGAAGAGTATACGTGAACTAGAAACTGACTTGTTTAGAAAGTTCCATAACGATATATTAAAAACATTCATTGTTTCTAAAGTCTAACCAACCTGGTTTTGACTTTTTCTTTTCTCATATATTTACAATACTAGAAAGAAATGACATATAACTCTAAAATAAACGTAACCAAAACTCGGAGTTTAATATTTTGAGCAGTGACGACGTATATATGAATAAATATCAAGTTTTGAAAATTGGTTCGACTTGCCGAAACCTTCATTTGAACTTAAAACGATCCCAAATTACTCGGTGTAACCACACGGTGTATCGACAACTATTTTATTCCATTGACTCTATCAACTACTAATGATTTTTTTACACTTCCAATTTTTTTTTTAATTTGAAAAGTTGTATTCTTTGGTCTGGTGTCGTGTAAATAAATGCATGCACAACTATAGTTTAAATATTTCAGAAATACGTATGGAAACTTCAATCTTCTTTATCTGTTTTATGTAATAAAGCTGTAAAGTTTTCATGGAAAAAGACAGTCGTAATTAAAATTAAAAGTCTAATAATTTTACATTTTATTAACTCTTTATTTAAAGTAGCTGCAATATTTCCTTATCAAATTTTATTGTTGAAACAAAATAGATGCTTGGATGTTAAATAAAATAGATACTGTAGAGTTCTGTTTAATCTTTATAAATAATACACCATCTCATCCCAAATATTTGTTCTTAAATTTTAATACTTCGTTGAATAAGTCTACCCCAAAAAAAACTTTAAATTGGCTATTCGTAGTAACTGGAAAGAGCCCTTAAAATAGAAAAATAGAAATAGGATAAGAAGCCTAAAATATTATATCATGGAAAAAACTTTAACTATCTCAAAATCTAAATCCACCTTATATTTTATAACATTAGATAGCTCATAATAATGTTCAGATATACATAGCATACGTTAATAGATAGTCTATATTTGCTTATAAACATTTGTTTATATTAATTGGTCATTCCTTAATTTTTAAAAATTTCTTTTCGACACAGTTAAAAGCCGGATATTTTCAGGTCATGTCAAGTTGCAAGCAAAAGTATAAAACCTATGGATTTATTATTATGGTAAAAAATAAATTCCACGCCTCTGAGTGTATTTAAGCAGTGGACGACTTACAAGTATTCGTCACTTTCATATATATTAAAAAACTCTTGCGGCCCGCTCTCTGCCAAGCCGCGCTCATCATCCAATAACTTTGATCACTTTCTTAGGATAAAAATAAGTACAAAATGCATTTGTTACTTGTGAATATATGAACAATTGGTTAAAGTTTGAAATCTGAAACATTTACAGAATTATAAGATACTTTTCATAGGAAATTACGAGAAAATTTTAAACAATAACAATTAAAGTTATATTACAATTAAACAAAGTTATATAAGCTGAAAGGCTTACAATTACAATTAAACAAAATTATATAAGCTGAAACTTACAAAATTATAAGATACATTTCATAGTAAATTACGAGAATATTTTAAACTGAAACAATCAAAGTTATATTGTGTTAAGTACCATTATATTGCCAAAACTAGCTATTTCCTATATGAGACGCTATCACACTAATAGGCACTACATTTAATCATATTCAAAGATAATTGCTTAATAATTAGTTTATGTAAATTTACAAATCACGCATATTACATCAAATTTACAGAAGTTGAAAATTCAGCTCGTCAATATGTCGTGGCCGCACGGAAAATGAAGGCGTGGTGACAATTTCGAGTTCAGAAACATATGAAACAAATGCGATCTCGCTCTAACTATTCCAAGTAAGGACGAAAAGAAAGAACGAATGTATGGAAGTCATTATGATTTTCACTATATATTGTTCGATTATTTATGTGTCTTCTGCTTTCTAACATTGTAATTCTATGTCTTTTCCTAATAAACACATAGCAGGATACGTACCAAAGACGATAGAATATCGATAGTCTTGGAATAATAAAAATTTATCTCTTTTTTGGCAATTATTAAGAAATGTTTAGGCGATATAAGTCAATTATTGTATAATGGGTGAAGAGACAGCTAATAACAGCTTTATTGAC
Organism: Druceiella hillmani; assembly: GCA_039881145.1. Classification (NCBI taxonomy): domain Eukaryota; kingdom Metazoa; phylum Arthropoda; class Insecta; order Lepidoptera; family Hepialidae; genus Druceiella; species Druceiella hillmani. Next base: position 2,314,222 of record JAYKKI010000114.1, read on the forward strand.
ATTTTCTTAACGAGTTATCCATTGACACCCTAGAGGCTATAAACAATTATCGTGTGAAATTAAATTATCAATCAAAGAATCCACACATTTGCAATATGTGTACATGGCATTTTAATTTCAACTTCGATAAAAGGACCAGCGACATCTCACACGTTCAAAATGTTGTATAAGCCTTACTTTGTCAGTAAATACTCATATAAATTTCTAAGGTTAAAGGGGATTGTATTGTATTTAATTCCTTAATTTGCCCTTAGATTTTTCAAAATAAAAATTGTGCGAGTATAAAGTTGACTTGCGCATCGCGTTTTACACACCTTGTTTAAAGTCAATCTACTTTATTTACCATAAATATTACTAATATATACTTCTTAACGCAATAAACAATCAATATTGCCTATTATAATTAAATAAGTGGGACTTTACATATTTTCGTGAATATGACATAAATTACATTAAAATCCTTATATTTTTCCTATAACCTTTGTGTTTCCTATTGAAAATCTGTTTTATTCGAAATTTTATATTGCGTAGTCATGAAAATGGGTTTGAAGGACGGAATATATATTTTGCCTATTTTCCCGTAAATTTGGAAATTTAATTTTTTCTGTACGATTTTTAATTACCCCTCCCCCCCCCTGAAGTTGCAATTGAAGTAATTTTTGTGAAGGAGTTTCGGTTAGTAAGTGAAACCAGCAATAACGTGAAATTATAGGTAGGTCAGCGGAAGTGCAAGTATCCAAAACAATTATATTTATTGATAAAGGAATTGTGATTAATCGCCATTTAAGTATTTTCAGCAACGAGATATGTATTTTCAAAAAAACACCATTCACCAAGAAAATTATGCTTTACTCGTTCAATATAATTAAGCGTAATATGGGTGCCCAAGTTTCTACGAGCGGTACAAAGAGAGGAAGGAATGACAAGCGCTTCAGAGTTTTTGGATCTTTACCATGATAACCTTAAAAATACTATTCAGTGTTCATTAACTAATAATAAGACTGGTATTTTATTATGATTGTAAAAGTAAATACAGATCGATGAAGCAGTATGGTAAGCACGAAAAATTTCCCAGAAACGTAGATTCCACGTAGAATCTACCAAAAAGTAACTTGTTCAGGATTTTTGGATTTTCAGGTATTCCGATTTAGAGTTTTAATCAATATAATACCATTATGGATAATTTTCAATTTGTAAATTACGACATAAAATAAAGGAAATCACAGAGAAAAATTGTATAACGGTATTTTGTTTTTCCTGAACAATACCGTATTAGAGACTGCCTCTATTGCAAAAGATTGCAGTTCGCGAATATGGTTTCATTGGGTTTGACTACCTTCAAAGAGTCCAGGCGTAAATCAGGCGACAATTTTGTATTCAGAATTGAAGATGGGGTGTTAAACAATGTGAAGCGATGGAAAACTTCAAGCGGCCTTGTTAAGTCCTTTGGACTAATATACTTTATAAAGGTTCAATATATTTTTATGAAGTGTTAGGGAAGTTTGTCCGTAAATTTTTGTTTTTATGCTAAAGGGGATTTTATGGCAACAAAAGTGGGTAACAATCCTAAAAGGTTTTACTTGCCTGCTCAGGTATATAAAGCTTTTAAAGTCGTTATCCGTCTTTGTTTACTTAGCGGGGTAGAATACAAATGTATTTTGTGACACCTCTTTAACAAAGTTTCAATAAAATCTACACCGACATATGCAACATAAAGCTAAAATATTCTTTGTATCTAATTTCAGAAAAATATTAAATTTCATCTTGCTATGGTAATTTAATTCAACTTACAGATCATATAGAGATTAAACCAACCAAGATTGGTGTAACAAATTGGAATCCAAAAAAAATTCAAATATTTATTATATCTCAGCTGCTCTGCTATATTTTAATTTGTTTTTATTTTAAAATAAATTATAAGAAAACTTTTCTCTTAACGGGAATGTATTTGAAATAAATAATTTTTTTGTGAAACGAAACCTTTCCTGACGTCGGAAGGTCATCGATATGATTATTGAAGAGTTTTATGACCTACATGAATAAAAGTTAAAATTAGCCTTAAAAGTAAAAAATTCTATTACTCAGTCCTAACTATAAATTAATAAAAAATCAATATGGATAATGGAAATTCATCTTGAGATGTCAATTCACAAAAATCAATTAACAGATTTGTCATTTATTTGTCTTAATTACATTCTGGATTTCAATAATAACAAATATTCAATATTTTACACCCATCATTCATAGGAAAACTTAAAGGACAATTCCCCAGCTATTTTCACCGGATATTTAACATCAGTATATGTAGTCTTTTGAGATTGGTTTACAAAATGTTCATGCAAGAGATGGCAATTAACTTCATGGTAGCACATGTCTTGGAGAAAGTGTTTTTCGACAAAAAATATCCGTAGTCGATTGGGGTTTTGCTGGTATTTTCTAAGTTACGATGAGACTTACTATTAAAAAAATTGTTTAAATGTATATAACATTTACATGCCTATATTCTCTAAACTATTTTACATAAAACCAAGGTATTTGTGTAAAGTTTTAAAATAAAAAATGAATTTTGAAGATTTATCAATTTTCTTCAGGTAAAATATTGTGATCTCGAAATTTATATTAGTAGTCAAAGATTGACAATATTGCGAGTAAACGAAATATTGATTAAAAAAATTATAAATCTTAATTTTTGGTAAGAACATATGTTTTTTATACACGTTATCTGAGGTTAGATAAATATTTTTCAGATTATTACATAAAGAATGTCACAACATTTAATTATATTCTAAATATATCTCATTGTCTAATTTTCTCCTAATTTATTTAATTATATTTCGTATCAAAGAAGCGATTTAATTGACGAAATATTTTTTTAATTTTGATTTTATTTACTTTGAACTATTTAATCAAACTAATGTTGATAATATCTTTTTAGTTTAAAAAATGTTCAAAGTTTTGTATGAAATATTTTTAGTAGCTCAAAAAGCACAATAAATGACGTAATCTTCTATAGTGTTAAATAATACTAATTTTTTATTGTGCTTAGAATATTTGTACTAAAATATAATATATTAACATTAAGGCATTAAATATTAAGCTAATAAATTTATTTTACTAAGCTTTCTAACTAATGAATTGCATATTTAATAAGATAGTATAGAATGGCATATTTAATAAGACCTAATTATAAAAAGAAGGTTAATTCGAAGTTCTTTCAAAATATTGGAACAAAACTGTAGCGTAAACGTGTGATTTACAGTTAAAAAATATTTCTATGGAAAAAGTATAGATCTCTTGAAGGTCTCTTTCTTTACTTTTAGTTGTGTCTACTTGCCTCATGTTTTGCATTAATACCAATTATTCACACAAAAAATAAAAATGTTTTCTGTGAATTTTGATAAAAAATTATAATTATCATATGTCACTATAATTTTTATTATCAATAAATGTTAGACTCTATTGAAATTTATTAATTTAATATTTACTTATTTATTAATATGTATGTAATTGTATATTATAAAATGTTTAAAAGAATAAAATATTTTTGGTATTATACCCTCAGCTACTCTCCTATATTTTAACTATAAACACATTTATATACTATTATATTACGCGTTTGTGTTTTGTGTTTTCGTTTATTTTAGAATTAAACTGGCGTAACACAATCCAGGTAGAGCGGACACAAAAAGAATAGATTACCTCGCATTTATTTTCTAGGTCTTTAAATTGGTGAACACGCTTACGTCCGCTTTACATGTCCTGTTATTGTTCTAATTGTACTAACTTTTGTATGAAGATATAAAATAATAACCTGTTGACTTACCTAACCTGTTTACTACTAACGAAATTACTTTTTAATATTTTACCGTCCTATAATTTTCCCATATAAAGTTTCATAAAAATTTAGGAATAACATAACAAATAACTTTGCATTTTTCATTTACAATTCTCCAGCAACGCAGTTTTATAATTTCACATAAAAATGATGGTGTTCCGTTACGGTCAGTTAGTATCAAAATGCAGAGATTCAGATGGAAATTTTTTTGATTTAAAGTAACGAGTACTCTATAGAAAATATGCACTGAGTTTTACAAAGTTATACCTTGTGGAATATAAGGGATACTGAATTTAATTAGGATTTCTGACTTATATAAGTATATTTTTCTGAAATCAAAATATGAGAGAGTCTTAATAAGCCTTAATATCTTAGCAGAAAAGAATTATGCTAAATAAAGTTTTCATGGGGGAAAATAGTATTAACACTATGAACGATATAGAGAATTACAATTTAAATTAATTTAGTGACACTAAGAAAAGGAATGAAATTGAAAAAAATATCAAAGCAATTTGAAAGTGCCGAAGGGCAAAAATGTGTTGGGTCAGCGCCTGTAGTTTTCTTTACGTAAATACTTCTTTTATAGAGAAAAAAATAAACTAAGCATATTCTTTTTGAAACTATTATTCAAAATTAAATGAAACTACGTGATATAGTATTATTTCTACTTTAATTTCTTTACCACGACCTAGGTTTCGTTGTATTATAACATCTTCAGGTGGGATATTAGCAAAGAACTTTGCTTAAAATCCTTGCTAATATCCTACCTGAAGATGTTGTAATACAACGAAACCTAGGTCGTGGTAAAGAAATTAAAGTAGAAATAATACTACATCACGCAGTTTCATTTAATTGTAAATAATTAATTTCTACAAAATTAATGCAAAATATATTCAATATTATTATTCAATTTATGTGTAAATGATGACATATCCGTATGCTGTTTGTCGAAGCGATGCATTTTTTCTTCTTTTTGTGAGGTGTACTTAGAAAGTTTTTGAATTAGTCATTGCCTGAACTAGTTGTGCAGATTGTTTTAACTATTGGTTACACATATTTTGATATTATTAGGAGTATATTATGTAAACTTAACGACCAGTACTAAAATATGGACGATTAAGAGTAAAATAAAAATCCAAAACAGGGTACTAAGATCTTAATTGCAAGCTGATTGAAATGATAAGTTAAAATGACAAGGTTTCGAATACTCATAAATCATCAGTGTGTGAAAAGAGCAAATTGCAGATTCATGCTTAGCTATCGTAGTTTTGCGTTTATTAAATATAGGAATGCTTTTAAAATATCTTTTCTAAAAAAAATTAATAGTTAAATCAAAGATTAATTTCAGTAAACTGTAATCAAATATTAATTTCAGTAAACTATAAGAAAACAGTTGTCAAAAGGATAAATTAAAATAAGTAAATCAGCAAATATGTCTTCATAAAGTAGTACTCCAATCAACCTTTTTTGTTCGAAAGACGGTGAATCATTAGGCATTTTTATGAGACAACATTCCATAAGCGTTGCATTTCTTCAAAATTTTCCAACGAGCATCGTTAGAAAAATTTATGTTTCACACTAAAATAAAACGAATAAAAAAACCGATGACCATTAACGACCCTTTTAATTTGCAAAATAATGTAAATGGAGTCGATGCTACAATTTAAGCTGACTGGCTTCCTGCTCGTGTGCATGAATAACATTTGAATTTCGTTTGTTTGTGTGATATTACCTTTATTGGTATTTTTAAAATACTTTATTTCCAGAAGCTTGCTCATTATTATTGGTTAGATGTTTATCTACTTGTATTAACAATTTATGGCCCTGATTATTATATTATTGATTTATATTTATATATACATAAAACACTTGCTACCAACTTGTTATAAACATTGTCCACCCCGAAAGCTAATCAAAACTGCCTTTTACTTTAAGTGTTTTTAAGAATATTATTAACTTTGGGCAATTTAATAAAAGTACTTTCAAAGGTAAACAGGTATATATTCCCTTCTTTTGTCAGGTGCAGAACTATGCAGCTTATTCTCGCAACAAGAAACCGCACACAAAACACTTGTGTGATAATAAGCAACATTAATCTTAATAAATTGTAACCTTTTATAGGTTTCTTATTATCATATAATTTGCTTATTATCACATAAGTGTTTTGTGTGCGGTTTCTGTACCTGACAAAAGAAGAGAATATATACCTGTTTACTTTTAAAAGTACTTTTATTAAATTGCCCAAAGTTAATAATATATATGATTGCGAAAGTCTAACTTCAATAAAATAAGCCATTTTCTCTAGAATAAAAAAAATACCTTTTGTAAATTTAATATGAAACAAAGCGGAAGCAAAAACTATCTTGTCATGTAGCTTTCGTACTTAAGAAAAACTCCAGACTAATTAAGCTCAAAATTCTGTATGACAAAAGCCGTCAGGACAAGATTATTTGCTGTGGAGTAGTATTTACAGTGACGTATCAAGTTTACAAAGGTAAGCTATGATGGCTGGACAGTCAAAAATATATTTTGAAGTTAGTTAGGAATACGGACAATTTCTAGTTAGTGAAGGATTTGTGTTATCTGGATGAATTTTCCTTCCTTTGTTCATAATTTGAGAAAAGATGAAGTGATTAAGAAATAAGAGCAAACCAAAAAACTTGGTCAACCTGATACAAGAAAATAATAAATAACTTAATTCTGAGATAATTGAGATATTAAATGAAAATACTAAATTTGTACGTTATATAAATGAAGAGAGGAGAATATTAGTAGGAGAATAAAAACAAAACATAAAAAAATTTGAAAATGAAACACAATTTGAACCATGCATGCCGTTTTCATTGGAATAAAATGAGTGCCCTGCCAAAGTAAACCTCTAAACAAAAGGGCCTTGAAATGAATGAAAATAAAGAAAATATTATATAAATAATTAAGAGAAATAAACGAAAAGATTAATAATGGTGTTTAGCCCGGCTTGGCACTCTCAAATTATTTAAATCTAAATGATACTGTAGTCTGACCGGACTTGCCTACTGTTTGTTATTTCGAGTGTGAATAGAATTAAGTTTTTTTAAATTTTCTTTAACTACTGTCGTCAATATGATATAAAATTTCAATGAATCTGATTTTTGTATACAATTTTTTGATTTTTACATACTATTTTAGATACCGCGCAATTAAATTTTAAAGTTTCAAATTAGTTTAAAGGTCCCGCTGCCATAAATATGGCTAATGGATGAATTAATTTTAACGTGCTTTAAAGTTTTAATAAAAACAATTTACCGCTAATATTATCCAAAAAGAATGGAGTTACGAAGCTTTTACGGATAGTCCTTGTTTTGGATAATATTTGTTTTAATATTAGTATAACATTTATATAATTACATTATGCTTGAGCTTATGTATTGCAAAAGAACCGCTTATGTATGAGCCAGGTATATATTAGGCTTCCGCAGTAATTTAAGAAAAACGCTGGCCTACACGAGTATGTGTATATATATAAATATATATATATATATATATATATATATATATATATATATATATATATATATATTTGTACCTATATACTTTTTTTTTCTAAATTCTTATGCCGTTCTCATACGTGATCATGATGCTATTTGGTAACTATATAAGGATTCCAACACACAGTCGACTTGATATTGAAATTTTCATTCCGTTTTTTTTTAAATTAATTACTGCAAATTTAATTTTAAGTGTTAATTTATTTAAGTGCATTAATTTGTGTCAGTCGTAATTTAATTTGATAGTACCCATCAAAATCTTCTATCAGGATTGTTTCTGATTTTTTATAGCATTTGTCAGGAAATAAAAAGCGAAATACACATCGTAAACCACTTTAACTTTAGCATAGTATTTCGTTAATTTGTTAAAGGAATCTTAACTTAATTTTTCCATTAAACAATACCTCCCACAAAGGGGTTAATTAATTTTTTTTTTTCATCCCCACTTCCTAAAAATTGTATGCAGCTTAAACAAATTGGGAAAGTATTTTTCCTAGATATTCATTGGGATATTTACGTGAAATATGAGATTCAAATATCCAGAAATGTTTACACATAGGACCAAAACTGTAAAAACTGGGAGAGTGTGACAGACGGACGAACATAAACATCGACATGATGAAATGATATGTGACGAAATTACAATACTATAATTTAGATTTATAACAAAATAATATAAAAAAGTTAAGTTTTATGTCACAGAACGATATTATATAACAAAAGAAAAGGTCAAACTTTCTTTTGTTTAAGTAGCACAGTTTTGTTAACGTGAATATTTTAACCTTTTATTGTAATTTTTATTTAGCTTCCATTAATTCCATTACTCCCTTAAACCATTTTATATGGTTATTTTTAAGCTTATGAAGAGTATATCACATGTTGTAGTAACTATTTATTAAGTGAACCATAGAATAAAGACTAATGTGTACACATCACCAAATGTTGTTAATTATGTTTAATGTTGTAGAAGATGAGCGACGCGCATCCATCACAGATTACTGTACATTTAGTTCCCAGCCCAGTATCATTAGAGAGCCATCTACTATTACACAGAAATTACCTGCCACTGTTTTTTTTTATTTACTCTAAGTGGGACGCTCCACCTAACATCGGGAGCTTTAGTGTTTTAGCTTTTTGTGTAAATATGAGTTTTTTGAATAGAAAAGTATAATATATGGAATATATTATTGTATATTTATCGTATAATATAATTACCAATGTTTTAGAGAAGGATATAATATGGCATATTATTTGAATGTCGATGATTCTTTATAATGCAAAAAGAATTTGTCTAAATTCAGTGAATTGATTTCAATAAAATGTATGTCAACCATAAAATGTTTTATATGCTAACGTGGAGTTTATGTATGCTACAGATAGCAAGACCTATGCGAATGATTGAGATTGGGATGACAATCGCTACTAAACGAGGGACAGTCTATCTCGAAGTCATTTTAAATTTTAATAGCTCAGCTAGAACAGGCGTAGTGCCGTCATCTAAGTCAGATTTTAAAAAAGAATGATGCAATCTAGTACCAATATGATACATGTAGCGACAGGATGATACGAACTAGAATGCACAAAGTGAATCTACGTTTATTGACAGATAGATTTGACATTTGCAAGAGCTAGTCAAATAAGTTCAAACCCATGTGTGATATATTTCTTACACACCTACCTTTGTAATTTACAAGAGAATGAAATGATTTAAAACGAAAATACTATTTAATTTTAATACAAGTAATCTATATGATTAACATTTTTCAAAAATAACTGTCGCAGTGTCCGCCATAGTATTTTTTTCTCTAAAATTTTCTTTAGGATATAAAAGTTAAAGACGCATATAATATTTAAAAAAAAAAAAAAAATTGACAGTCATTTTAAAATATTACAAAATTTATAAATGATATATCCGGAAAATATAATTTAGTTACATGTATGAAATGCTGTTCTCAAAATTAACTTTTTAGTTGTATTTTCGTATTAAAAAAAAAATTAAAATAAAACAGTATAATATCGAAAACATTTTTACCTTTTGAAATGAACAAAACAATTTAGCTTTTAAAATTGAAAAAAAAACGTATTTCTTCTTTTTCCAGTGAATAACTCCTCAATGTAATTGCTATCTTTTAATTTTATCATTTTAGTATTGAGAATTTAAATTTAGTTATGCTCTAAAAATATAGTCTGCTTGCTTTTGTATGTCTCTTGGTATCTACCCTTTTAAATCCATAATTATGAATTTTATTAAATTTAATGCTGTAAATGACAATGATTGAAGTTGATAAGATATAATATATAAGTTGAATGCTAAAATATTCAATAAAATCAAATTTTATTAATAAAACTATTTGATCATTAAATAGAAAAACAAGTTTCGACAGTAAGACCTTTATATGAAATAGTAAATACTACGAGATTCTTTTCACTACTAGTGAAACACTAACTCTTAATATTTTAAGCACAGATAAGCCTTGGGCCACAAAATCAGAAAAATTCCTCAAAAATTATTTTCATTTTATATAAGTTGGTACTAAATAAAAATAAAAAAAGTAATTAGTATACGGTGAAAATTATAAAACCATTAAAATTGAAGCGAGTTCTTAAATGTTTCGTATTTACCAAATTACTTATGAAATATTAATGAATAATTAAAAAAACATTAATTTTCTAAATTATATATTTCCAATAATTTTTGATTGAATATCTAATATCGTATTAGTCAGCATGGATATCATTTAATATATTAATACTAATAACATAATGTCTTATTCTTACACACTTGTTATCAGAGAAATTGCCTGCAATAACAATGGAACGTTGTGATGCATGACAGAAATAAATTATATTTAAACTTACATACATATTCATCTGAAATTTTGGAAACTATGATAGTGTGGTAGACGAACGAATGTTGGAGGATACTAGCTTCCATCCTTCCTGTTTAAAACGAGGTCAAAATGACGACGCCATATCCATTTTTTGCCAAGTTCTTTTAGTTTGAAATTTATTCGAAAAAAATTGTCGCTCATTTTGGGGCAGTGTACCAAGTGCAATGTACAAAAAGTCTGCCGTTTTAATCGCATTCTTCATCAGTGCAATGTGGTTGTTAAGCATGCATAGCGTTTTTACTTCAGAAGAACAACGAGCATAGATTTCGTTACATATTGCCAGTGCGATTTCCACAAATAAGCTCGCGATCATTTTATCATAACTAAGAGTTTCGTTACACTGAAGAAGCACCTTTAATAAATATTCCTTTTATATACATACGCATGTCCACTAACGTTATATCGCATATAAACATGTAGAGGCGGTAAGAAATCAGCGGGGGCCCACTGCTAACACTGACACGACGAACAAGAGGGATTGTGATGGATTGAGTATTTTTTCCTTCTAAATAATATCGCTTATTCCTTATGTAATTATCGGAATTATACTATGCTGAAAATGTCCTATCTATTTTGGTAATCTTGTTTTGTGTGATGATTATAATTAAGGAGCAAAACTTTATTCGTCTATGTATTCATAAGATTATTTCAGCATGACCGTAATAGTTAAGTGCTAGTGGTGAGAATTTAAAAAATATAAGTTTGGGGTTTTGCGGGTGATTGTATGGGTAAACAGCAAGATTGAGCAACTTCTTAATTTTTTATTGCTGTGCTAACTCTCCTTCCGGCTACAAAAGCAACCCTTATACCTATGGCAAGGCCATTTACTACAAGCATTACATAATTTTCTATGTTAGGTAGATGAAAATCAGGTTGAAATCCATTATGAGTAAAATCAAATTGAATTGTATTTTTATAATTACCGTATGTAGGAAAATATTCTTTTACAATAAATATATTTTCTAAATCATGACTAAAAGATAAGCGAATATATTAATCTGCTTTTATAGTTTGTAATTCATGTCTGAAAGATAAATTCATATTTTAAGATGGTTTTATATTTTCTTCATCAAGACTGAAAGATAAGCAAATATTTTAACATGTTTTTGTATTTTTGAAATGACCGAAAAATTACCAAATATTCTAAGATGTTTATTTATTTTCTAAATCATGATATAAAAAAAGCAAATATTTTAAGATGCTTTATATTCATTCATACCTTATTCCGTATCAATCTTGTTTCCGGAATATGCGTTATTGGTTTGTGTTTGTATTTTTAATAATTAAATGCAGTAAAAGTTAATGTTCAAAAATTAGATAAATTAATGAAAGGCAATTTTGGTATTCACTTACATTTCAATTGTATTAAGCGTCATCTTAAGAAATTTCTTTTTCACTTACATTTCAATTATATTAAGCGTCATCTTAAGAAATTTGGTATTCACTTACATTTCAATTATATTAAGCGTCATCTTAAGAAACAACGTATCTGGAGAGTTCTTTAATTTAATTTTTTCATCATTTATAATCTGGAACATTTTTTAAAATCCCTATGATTTTTACGTTTTGTATCGTAAAAAATGTCTTATGTTGAATAGAGTATTACATATGTAAAAATGTATATTTAGTAATATATAAGATTACACTTAAAATGTATATTTTACGTGTTTCATTTATCCACTAAAATAAATTTTACGTTTCGAAATTACCCTCAAATCGTGAGAGATAAGTAATTGAAGTGAAACTCACATCTTTTTCCTTGCTATCGCAGAGTTCAATAATACAATTTCAATCATTTTGACTAATCAAATGATGATTATATTATAATAAACATTAACGGTCTGTAAAATAATGTAACGTTGCAAATGACTTAATTCCTTCTCCGATTCTGTGCGTAAACATCAGTTTTGAAGTAATAAAATTTAGACCAAATTTGACATGAATTTACATGATTTTTTTTAATATATACGCATATATATATATATATATATATATATATATATACACACAAATTATATACATATATATATATATATATCTTAAAATAAAAACCAGCTATATTGCTGAGGGGCTAACATAAATAAAAGGAAGGCATAACACCTTACCAAGTTGTCATCAATACCTATATCCGGTCCGACAGTAACTGAAGAAGTTCCACTACGGATTGTTTACCAGGAAGAGCTGTTCTGTTTCATAAACGAAGTTAGTAAATTATATATTCTTTCGTTAATCTGTTATACGATTTTTGATAAAAACTTATGATATTTCCAAATTCAATGTCTTCTTTTGCTACCATAATTCCAAATTTTGTAATAATTTAATTATTTAATTCTAATCTTTATATGCATTAATTCAAAGATAAAATCTGCCTTATATTCGTTTGCTGTAGTTATATCTTCCCTAACGATTAACTTTGCATTTTATGAAATAGAATTCATAACCTCTTTTGGAAATATTCACGAATTTTAGTAACCTAGGGACGAGTCATACAGAGAAAAACAATTGATATAACTCCAAATATACTCACTTGTTTAGGCGCGTAGTACCGCAGTTTATTATGAATTAAATTAAAGTTATCACTAATTAACAGCATAAGTATGTAAAGAACGTTACTTAGCCACTTGAACATGACACTACTGAAACTCAATGACGACTCTTAATCTCAAATCGAGGCTTACGTGTTTGGATAAATTTGAGCATATATAGAAGATAACGTTTCAATATCTAGTCCCGATATATTGAAAAGCACTGTTTAAATATTTTCTCAAACAACAATCTGGCTTATTTTAACTTATAGCTCCCTCCTAACTACTCTCCTAGAAAATTGAAATTATCAGCTTGAAAATAAATGACTCAAGAGAACAGAATTAAATCCATCAATTTTCTATTAAATACATAGCGAATTTTTTTGGAAACTCTCGCTGGAATGTTATAAAATATATATGAGACAATATATATCAATAAATTATACTAAATATATTTCCAGGTGATGTACTGGATAATAAGCGAAAAGGGTAATCACATACATGCCTGGAAAAATGTGCTGGGAAGCACGCCAAGAAAATATATTCCCCCTCTCCATATTTCCAAAGATACTGAATCCACAAATTATAAAATCGTTTCAGGTTAGGTACTAGAAAACCGAAAAATTGCTGGAAAACTTAATTACGATTTTAGATCTAGTTGTTTTTGATCTCATTATCGCCTGTGAAAGGAACACCAGGCATGATTTATTTTTGCAAACAAACTTATTTAAATGCGTTGCGAATAAACGTACCTAAATAGTTTTCACAAGTGGCTAATTGGTTGAACAAAATTATTAAATCGTGCTATTCGATTTACAAGACTTTAGTTTTCATTTTATGTTTGTAAATATCAGAAGCATTTTCTTCTTACTTTGGAAAACTTTCATATACTTTGGATATCTTCATATTGCTTATAAATTCATTTAGTTAATGCGCCATACGCCCAGTGTCATTTAAGAATAAATATTTTTCCAAATATTCGGTTCGCTATAAGTATTTTTGGATGTTAACCAATAAAATATTTGCAGGTTAATATGTTTTATTAAACACGATTTCAGGGTTCTGCACAGACCAGTTTTTGAAAAAAAATAACTGTAACCGACAGATGGACAGACGGACTGATGTGGGAACAATCTTATGAGATTTCCATTTTTTTCCATTGAAATGCGAAACTCTAAAAATGATGAAATAATTAAGTTAGTCGTATAACTCCAAATGGAAAAACACTTTTCCTAAACACATAAAACATGTCGAGAATTCATATTTCATTCACTGCAGTAAACAAATCAAATAATTGAATAGAATTATTTTCAGGAGTCGGAATAAATATTTTTTATAATCATTAATATTTTGTTATTCAAGCTGGGGAAAGGAAAATGGCATAGAAGCCTACTATTTTAGCAAAGTTATAATCAATATATAGCCACTTTCTTCGTCTCCAACATATATAATTGCATCAGGATTAATATGCCACTTATCCACGTGCTTCAGAAGACGTATCGATGCCGTCGTTGCGCTTCGAATGAGCTCGGGCACATATCGCGCTACCAGCGACAACATTCAATTATTTTCCGCGGATTTGTGGAAGCAAATTATTCTCTATTAATGGAAAATTAACAGCAAACACGTCGTAATAATCTACCTATGAACCTTTGTAATTTCTGGTATATTTTTATGAGTAGTAGATAGTGGGTCAAGATGAAATTCAACACTTATTGTTTTCAGTTTGATTAAATTGTACATTAGAACGTTATCGGAGGAATGGTACTAACAAAAATGAAAATAAAATAGCAATAACCTGAATAAAGGCAACAAGTTAGTTAAAAATGAAAATAAAATAGCAATAACTTGAAGAAAGGCAACAAGTTAGTTAAAAATGAAAATAAAATAGCAATAACCTGAAGAAAGGCAACAAGTTAGTTAAAAATGAAAATAAAATAGCAATAACCTGAAGAAAGGCAACAAGTTAGTTAAAAATAAAAATAAAATAGCAATAACCTGAAGAAAGGCAACAAGTTAGTTAAAAAAATGTTTGGTATATATTTATTTTTTCATGCCATGTCGATTTACACATCAAAGTCAAATAAAGAAGTAAATATGGCACAAGATATATTTAGTTAAAGATATACGAATGTAATATATATTTTATGAAGAGCAAAGTGAATTTCTCAAAAAACATACACAAGAAATAATATGACTAATAAACCAAATCATCATGAATATTTAATGAAATATTAAATTAATTCAATTTAATGAAGCGATGAGATAATAAATTATACATACTAAATTTTATTATATCGTTGTACTTTATTTTTTATTAACGATAAACATTATTGTTATATGAGTATGCGGTATTCATTTTCTTCGTTTATATTTCTTTTTGAAAGTTACGTATTGCTGTTATAAGATGATAGCAAATTATCTTTTACATAAAATTAAAAATTGTTAATTTTAAAATTATAAAAGCCATTAGATAAATAAGGGTGAGAATACATATTGTTGAAAACGTCCACAAAAATATGCCCCCACAATTAAATAACTATTAAAGTCAAAATTAATAACACAAAAGCGTCACTAAACATTTTTCTAAAGCCTAAAACAGAAGCGATGTCCCTATACCATCTAATTTTCCGAAATTTGTGACTTTTTTACGCATGCGACATACATTCGAGGCAGTAATTTTCTTCAAACAAAATTACATTAATATCTTTCAATAGTAACAAAATATATTTAATTTTCATATATAACTGAATATGTACAAAACACTCGTAATGCAAATGTGCACTCTTAAAAGATTTATATATGTTCGTAGACCAATCCAACCATCATAATTTTGTTATATTATTTCGTGTGTACGTCTGTCAATCAAAACTTTGTAGTTTTTATAGTTTTATACCTAGGTAAATGAAATTTTGTAAACACACGCTTCAAATAAAAATCTAAATTACTATGCAGCGAAAAGGAAACATTTTCTTATTTTTAAGGTACCGCCGCTTAAATAAAAGTGGCGAGGGATAATATCTTTTTAAGTACTCCACTTTGTGAAGTAAACATTAAATGAAAAAAAAACAATACGAAAGACGAAACGAAATAGCATCTACTGTACTTTCAGGGCATTAGCATACTTATTTGATACCATTTGACCTTTATAAGAACTTATAGTCTCGACGTAAAAAATATAAAATATACATAGTTTGATATTTTCGTGAAATGACAATGGAATTTAATTTATGAGATACGCAGTTGATTGGTTTTAATCGTTGTTACTACCACTTCGTCTTCAACTTGACTCAAATAACATTTTAGTGTCTTATTAATTTAGTAAATCTTGAAAAACCTGACAGTTTTGCCACTTTGCTGAACATTATTATAGGTTCTTCTACTTACATTAGTATGATTCACTTCCCTTGCAAATTTGGGAAAAGTCACAAAAAGATAGACATACGAGATATTTTATACTACTGTCCGAATAATATCAACAAACTCTCATCCGTGACGATGTTCCGAAACTTTAGCCATGATTTTTTGGCCTTATCAAATAATTATCTTATACAAAATGAGAAAATTCAGCAAAAATACACCAGGAATATCACGGCGATACGTTGGCCCGCACGTTATAGATACAAGTAGAGGGTAGTGAACGCTTAGCAAGTGTTATTTGGTAACATAATCGTATTTCCCCACATAACGAGCGGACGCACTTAAAGTGCTCTGATTGTAATGCTCGGCCAGATCTAGTGATGTGGTTTCTCAGAAAACTAAATACATATAAAGTAAACGGGACTTTACCGGTACGACTCTTTGATGGATGATGTTATTTAATCCTTATATATATATATATATATATATATATATATATATATATATATATATGTGTATATATATATATATATATATATATATATATATATATATATATATGTGTATATATATATATATATATATATATATATATATATTAATGCCAATCATAAATACTTGTAATTTGATTCCCTATCTTCACGACAATTTTAGTTATCAAGCAAATTTACAGTAACTTACTGATTTGGGGAGACAAACAATTAAGATTTTAACTGAATTATTTGGATTTTATGCGATAAATATTTGGGCGACCCAACCCAAGTTTAATAATAATAATAAATTGTATGTATGATATGTGGAAAAACAGTTGTCTTATAAAAAAAGGGGATAGCGTTTACTTGTTATGAGAAAGAACAGGATGTCTAAAACAATTCTTTATGTTCGCCCTACCAAACCAATACTTCTCATTGTACCCTTCTTTGCGGTCACTTTTCTTTACATATATCGAAGTAGATCAATGCGGGAAACAGGAAGTTGTTATCAATTTTACATTTCTTATTTTGTGCAATACTGCTGGTGTCGATTAGATCAGTTGACAAAGAATTTCTGTAGCAATAATTTTTTTTTCACTTAAAAATACTTCAATATTTCAAACAAAAACTGCCTTAGTTTTTAGTAATTTATTTTATTTTATGTATTTTTATAGTCGGTGGTATTAATGCCATACATGAAGGTTCCGCTATAAGTTTTATTTGTGCGTAGTTTACAACTGTTTGTCAAACAGAACCTTCACTTTCGGCTGAGAAAGAAGGTGGTTTCATATTTTTACATTTGTATTATTGTTATTTTTAATGTATTTAAGAAACTTTTCTATTTATATTTTCACGACTGCTATTATGGCGGTATAGGTAGAGAGATTAGAACTTCATATGGCACTTGCTCACATATACACATTTAATTTATAAATATATATATTTCGTTAGTCATACTTACATCCACATTTAGTTTTCCTTTCTTCGCTTCACACCATATCCCATGATAGCAAGATATAAAAATACGACGAGGGTAATTATTATAGATATCTATGTATATATGTATTATTACAAGACCAGTCGTTTCGCGAATAGTAACTGTTCTCAGTTCCATGTTGGTTTGTGGTACGTACCTCGTATATCCACAGTTTATTTAGTCTAAATATTCCAACAATATGACCAGCTTAAAGGATATAAATATTCCTCTCATACAAAAACTTGGCTTAACAAATCGTAAGTAACCACGCACAAAACGTATTGACTTTCACAGCTCCGACTTTGCAAAAGACAATACCTGTCATTTTTTTGTCAAAGCAGACGGGTGACTGGTATTTGACGTATTGTTAAGGTTAACAAGGTAGGTCATTAGAGTACTAACAAGGGTCAGTGGTTGCCGAGTGAATAAAGTGGGGGCAGTTGTAATAGGGGATTAGGTTCAAATTCCGCATAGAAAACGTACGGCCTCAACATCGTAGTGGGCGTTCGAACTAAAAACGTTGTCCGTTTTGTGTTTTTGAATAAAATGATCAAAATTTATTTGAGGCTTTTTTCGATGGAACGATTTGTCTTTTTAGTTTTGAATAAAGTAGGATAAATGAGAATAATAAAGTAATGTTTTCCCTTTTTATCGAAACTTTACTCGACAATGTCGTTACTTGAGATTTGTTAATGCTTTTTACTTACCTTTTAGCACCAAGGTTATTAACGAAGATAAAGTCGTTTTGATATTTACAAAATATTCAAAGTAATATCTTTCTTTGTTACATACGTCAGTCATTTATGTATCCCGCCAGTGATATTAAGTTTTCTCCTTTTTTTGTAATGAAAGATACAGTTTCATAATTTTGCATATTATAAAAAAAGGTTAGTCTTCAATTTTTTGATTGAAATATACAATAACCTATAATAGTTAAAGGGTTCAAGGTACATTTCAGGCGTTAATAATAAAGAACGGTTTTAATAAAAATAAAAGTTTATCAGTGACATTAGGAGAAAGTGGGTTCAATTTTTAGTTATTGGATATCAGGTCCATATACAGTAACTAAAAATTGACCCTTTTTCTCTTAAGCCACATCCATTTCTTTATGATCATCTTTTAGTAATTGGCCGCAGCGTAAATATTTACTATCAAGTTAATTTAACTTATGTGGTATCCCGAATAACATAAATTTCTCGTTTGGTTTCAATATACTACACACGTATATATTGTTGGGTGTATTGAAGTCATTGACTGATATTAACTACTCTCTATAACCAGATTTCAAAAATTATAGGATAACACCTTGCTAATAATATTCTTTATACGTGACAATTGATATTTAGGTTATGTTTTACAGAACGTATCATTTCATTCTTACTCAGTCTCAAAATTTTCTCAGAAAAATAATGGTGATATAATTTTCTGAAACGATGTATTAAATCTAAGCGATTTCAGTTATTGTTTTATTCGGTTAACTTTATGGTATGGTGACATAATTTCCTGAAACGATGTATTAAATCTAAGCGATTTCAGTTATTGTTTTATTCGGTTAACTTTATGGTATGGTGACATAATTTCCTGAAACGATGTATTAAATCTTAGCGATTTCAGTTATTGTTTTATTTGGTTAACCTTAATTTATTATGTTACTATTTGTAATCCTTATTTTATTATAGGAAATAAAAAAAGAAATAATAAAACAAATATTTGCATTACGAACAATATTTTAAATAAATCAAGCTCCTCTTTCATTCTAAGTACGCACCATAGTGCAATCTGGCATAATCGATGCTATCTGATGGTATAAAACTCGTTGAGAAACAGAACGATGACATAATTTTCGGAAACGATAATTTAGTTCTCAGTGATTGAATTATTATTTTATTCAGTTAACGTTAATTTATTGTATTACTATTTGGAATCATAATTTTATTTGAGGGAATAAAAGAAAAAATAATGAAACAAATATTCGCATTGTAAGCAAGGTTTCACACAAAGTTTTACATACATCGACCTCTTCTTTAATTTTACGAGTGTACTGTATTCAAATCTGGAGTAATCGATGTTATCTGATGGTATAAAAACCTGTAGAAGAACGTAATTATGACACAGTTTTTTTATTCGTTTACTTAACAATTGTTATATTCGTTTTACGTAAATAATAATTACGTATAACATTTTTCAATTTGGAATAATTATTTTATTTAAAGAAGTAAAAGAAGAAATAATTATGCAAATGTTCACTTCATAAACGAGGTTTGATAGAAAGTTTTAAATAAATAAAGCTCCTCTGTCAACTTTGGCCCGTGCTGTATTCCAGTCTAGCAAAATCGAAACTAATTTATGGTATAAAAACTTTAGAGATCTCTTGCTATTCACATATTAAACTATTTGCAAATATGTATATTATTTATCACTATGAAAACATATTGTCTATTATGTTGGTAACAAATATAAAAATAAATTAAATGTCTAAAAGACTTAAAGTTAGGATCAAAGTTATAATTTTCCTGTAAACTTTTAGTAATGTTATGTTTACCAATTTTTGATATCGTGTAGAGCATATTTTTGTGAGATATTTTCAACGATATCTTCTGAAATATCTTTTTTAATTGGTATCCCTCTCAATAAAATAAACAGAAAGAAGAATTTGAGTACAATATTTTAACATAAATAATTTTAAGTATTAAAATTTATTTAAGAATAGCTCTAAGAATAACATTTAAAATTTCTACCTAAACGAATTTCTAACAATACTCGTGTCGTCTTATTTTAAAACTATTCATAAAATAATATCTTCACCTAAAAATATATTGACCCGTGAAAATTTAAGTCGTGCTTCAGGGTAATACTAAATACTATTTTCAACAGAGTAAGGCTGAGGGATGAAAAATTACTTTAAAACAAGGTAAATTTTACACATTCTTACGAAAAACAAAAACACAGGTTTGTCTTTGTTAAAGTAAGGAATAATTTAAGTATGAGTATAAATTCGACCACGAATTATACTCATACTTAGCTTATTATATTTATTAATTTTGTAGAACACACGAGGAGATTTGTGACAAATCTTAAGGATTATTGGTATATAATATTTCCATAAAAATATTACCAATATTTATTACTTTACGTTACATAAATATTACGTTTTTACTAGTATTAATATTTAAAGCAAGCAGTGAATTGTTACTTTAATTTGTCTACTGGACAAATTAATTTTATTTCAAATTACTTGCTATATTCTTTCATGTAGTGACTTATTATATGTTGTATTTTGACAAGTATGAATAAAAATTAGGGCAAAGTAGAAAGATTTCTACGCAACTGATATATTAAAAAACGTGTTTACACAACTGGTTTAGATTTTGTATTAAACTTATCGTTTCCTGCGAAAAAATGTATTAACATTTACGTTGCCTTAGATAATGATTTACATAATAATAATTAAAATATTCCTAATTTTATATTTTCAATAAACTAAACGTATCTATAAGTTATATACAATTTACTTATCAGATTATTCAACTCGTTTTATTATTAAATATATCAAACCTAATAATTGTTTCCGACTACATGATAACATTTGGAGAATATTTTTTCAGAAAGAATAAAATAAAAAAAAATTTAGGTAAAGTTCGCAAACTTTAAAAAAATAACATTAATTGCGAACATTGAAATAACCATTCAACACAGAACCATTATACAGGTAATAAGAACGGAAGCTAATATATCTTGATACAAAAGCCATATTCATAAATGTTACTATATTCTCTTACAGTTTTAAAGATCACATAAAAAGAGGAAACCATGAAATAGGAGTAATTCACATATTTCATGTCATTTTAATAGTGCAGGATTATTATTAAAAATTTACTAGGTTACACTATTCAACAGTCTTTCTATAAAATTTCATCACTATGGGTCTCAAAATAAATTGACTATGGACGGGTATAGAGAAACACAGACATTAGAATTTATAGCGGATCTGTTATTGCCATTTAGCTATGGAATTCTAAGAACGGATATTTTCAATAACATAGTTACATAGTAATCGAAATATACCAAGAATAAAATTACACCACTGAATATAAATAATCAATATCTTATTATCCTTAAACATGTCTCCCAAATTATCATGATGTTTATTCCACTATACTTTCATAAACCCATATACATTTAGAAACATAAATTGTTCATTTTATTAATTTAATCTCAAAAAATGAGGAATATAATTAAGAAAGTTGTTATGTAAGATGTAACTTAAATTTGCTGTGGTAAAACAATATTAAAGATTGGTCATTAAAGGAAACACAAGGAACAAATGAAGAACTTGTCTGAAAAAGTTACTACTAGAAGGAAAATTAATATTTTTTCCTTTAGTTTATTTCTAAAGCCATATAAATTTGAAGACGGCATTTTGAACAAAACTGAACTATTTCGTAACAAATGGTTGAACAGCACTCCATAAACGAATTTGATGAATTTCCTTTAATTAAAATCTTTTTCCGTTTTCAGTTAAAGGAAACCTAAGAATTAAAAACTTATATAAAATTTAATTTTTCTGGAATGAAAATCAGATTTTTTTTCATTCTAAAGCTATTATAACGTGATTAAATCTTTCAAATTTATAATCTTCTGAAAAAAAAAATTATGTCCAAATAACATAAATAAATCTGTGACCGATTCCATATACAATTACGGAATAAATTTGAAGACGGCACTTTGAACAAAACTAAAACATTTCATCAAAAATGTTTGAACACCACTCCTTAAACGAATTTGATGAATTTCCTTTAATTAAAAGAAACTCGAGGACAAAAAAATATTATTCAAATAGTTTTACCCACGACGAAATGGAGGAGGTATATGCGTTTAGGATAAGAAGTTATTTGTGCGTGCTATCAAATGTTCCAATTTATCTCCAAAATGGTATGACCGATTAAGATACGGTTTTCTGTAAAATATTTGTCATTCATTTGTTATTTTTAGATAGATGTTATGATGATTTCTTACTAGGGGGAATAGCAATAAAAGTTTTATTGCAAACGAATGTTCCCATTTATCTCCAAAATGATTTGACCAAATTAGACACTGTTTTCTGCAAAATGTTCGGGACTAATCGGCAATGGTTCTTAGGTGTTATGGTGTTAGCTTGAAAGGAGGCGCTGCAACATTTTGTTGCAAACGATTGCAACAAACATATTTTACCCACGACAGAACGAGAGAGTTAGAGTTAGAGCGCTTAGAGTCGGAGGTTGTTTGTGTATGCAATCTAATGTTCCCATTTACCTCCAAAATGGTTTAATCGATTTAGATACAATTTTCTTTAAAATATTTTTAATTTATTGGAAATGGTTCTTATATGTAGTTACGATCGTTACTCACTGGGGGGCGCTGCAATAAATATTTTCTTGCAAATGAATATCCCGTTTATCTCCCAAATGGTGTGACCGATTCAGATAACGTTTCCTGCAAGGTATTCGGGATTACATGGCGATGCTTAGGTAGATGTTATGGTGTTAGCTTGCCGGAGGGCGCTGCAAAATTTTGTTGCAAACGAATTCTCCAAAACTGTTTGATCAATTTAGATATGGATTCCGGTAAAAAGTTTGTTGTTTTACTGCCAAGCTTTTCAGTTGTTTTCAGGTGATATTTTGTTAACTCATCAAGGGGCGCTGCAATAAACTTTTTTACTTAATCTAGGTTAACTACTTTGTGGCCTTTATTTGCTATGGTCGATGTGTCATCTACGTAGCATTTTTCTCAAGCGCTATAATTATTTCAGTGTTATGGTATTCGGTGGGTTGTTGAGGAGTTTTCTTTGCTTTAGATCAGTTATTACTACGCATTCTAAAGATCGTACTCTACTAAGAGCCACATAAGCTTGCTCTTTGGGGAATGGAAAAAATAATTTCTAAAACCTGAGTTATCAAGACTAATAATAAAGAGCAAAATTAAAATTTGTTTAAGCCCACGACAGATGTAAACGTTTTAATTGTAAAAGTATAAAATAAAAAGCTAAATTAAAAGTTTATAAAAAACCCACGGCGGATGTAGTCGTGCCATTTCCCTTTCCAATATCAATTACATCGTTACTGTATGGAAAAGCTATTTGTATATCTAAGAGAATTTCAATAAGTTACGAACTGATGAAATTGCAAAATTTTAGGCGTAGGCAGGGCATCGTAGCCCCGATGGATTTTCTTGGGTTTGGAATTATATTCATAGGTTCTTACTTTTGATTTAGTCGCGGGGGGAGGGGTGGGGGAGAGGGTTAAAAAACTAATATTTCATTGTTTTTCAATTACAATGACTACATCCATCATAGGTTTTTTAACAACATTTAATTTCGCTTTTATGATATAAAATTTTAATGTCAATTTGATTGGCAATACGTATCTGTAGAGGAGCAACATTGGGTGCGACCGCAAAGTAAACTACAAGAGTAGCTCCATATGCGTAGCGCAGTGTCCTTACAGAAAAAAATGATTTTCTTAAATCATTCTGTATATATTACACGGTATTTTAAATTCTCTACATATACCAACGTTGTGAGTTTTTCCACAAGGGTGGAATGTCGTGATAATATAATGATTCTGATAATTTGTGCAATTCGTGTGTTTGTTTTTCGTGTTATACTTTTATTACTATCAGCTAAATGGAACGGGATCTTTAGGTTTCCTCATTATTATACAAACCGATAGCTTTAATCTGCAGTCTCAAGTTCGTAACTCTTTTCACGTCGTGAATACAGTTACGAACTTATTGGAAGAAATTAAAATATGCAGCGCTTCCGTAACGGGTAAGGAAATTTTACACTAGTTTTTTGCTTAAATAACTTTGAAATAAAAATTACAATAAAAACAAAAAATATTTCTCTATAATGTAGGAGCGATTCGGCTGTAACGTGGTGTTGCGTACTTAGTACTTCAAAAATGAAGTCGATCCGTTGCTCTGCTGCGTCGTTGTTTCTTTATTCTCTTTTTATACTTTTCAGTTAGAAATACGAAATTTTCCAAAGGAAGAAGATTTTCTGAGAAAAATATAATTTGAGAGATAATATTTCACAGTCTACTTGTTGCTTATTTGCAATAATACAAGTCAATCTATTGCTAAGTTGCAACTTGAAAGAAAGATAAACACACTTTTTATGAACAAAATTAAGATGATATTTTTCAAGATAAAAAGGAGCTTATAAGTATAGTTTTATTGCAACGTGAAATAAAGACAAATAAAGTTTTGCATTTATAAAAAAAGTTTGAATTGTATTAAGATGGTATCTGGTGCAGTAAAGAAAAAACAGAGATAGGGAATATTGTAAAATAGGTAAACCATTAAAAGCCTGTTAGAAACTATCTTCCCTATAAATATATTGAATATTATAAAAATTATTTTAATATTTCACTAAAATTTCTCATAATTCTTTAGGCCAGATTTAAACATACTAATTTTTCTTAGGAACTTCAAGTATCCCCAATCGCTTAATGTTCTAGCATGTGTTAGTAATTCAAAAATTCTTGGTCGTACTTTTACTTCTTAGTGTATTTTAAGGTTTAAAAGCTATTTTCCTATTCTTTAAAGTATCATTCTTTTAAGTCTTTGAAGTAGTGCATCTAAAGAATGGCTAACGAAATACTTATAGATATACTTACTATTAGTTTTAGGAATTCGTTTTAAACTGATTTCTAAGTAGTTATTGAGAAAACTTTTCCAAATTATGATTATAAGATATCACTTTAAAATACAGTTAACCCACGTTTTATAAATTTTTTTGTGAGATACGAATGTATGTTAGAATTACTTTAATAAGTTGTCTTATTCTTTACTGTATACTGCTTATAAATTATAAATATTTACCTGAAAATAAGTCATATATTTATATATATATATATATATATATATATATATATATATATATATATATATATATGTATATATATATATATATATATATATATATATCCCTATATATCTTAAATTTCATTGTTTAACTGGATAAAGATTCAGAAGGATAATAAAGTTTGATTTAAAAGTATATACTGGACTTACACAGCAAATGCCATTTTTGGCAAAAGAAATTGATGCCAAAACACAAAATTTTTGTATTTTGACATCAAATTATTTTAAATTAGTCCTATTTTTAGCACGTGCAAGTTAATTACTTTTCTTTCAATAATATTTAATCTATTTTATCAGACAAAGCGTCGAAAGACTAAAAAATGTTATACACATAAGTACACTTATAATAATGGTATATATGAAGACAGTGCGTTATGTATTGATGCAAATTTTCGGTAAAGCATGCATAATTAATTTAATAACTCGTTATCAATTAGGCATGTATTAATAATATCAATTCGGCTATGTCATATTGAGTGGCATAGTCGTACATTTAAATTTTGGATAAGAATTTTATTGGAATATTGTATATGGAAAAAAATGTCAATCCATCAGCAGTTTTTCAAAACGCTAAGCATGTTATTATAACCTAAGCGAGTGTAAAAGTTAAAAATATCTAATTAAAATTTCTTTATTCTCTTTCTTCGAAATTATTCGCTATATAATACGCAACTATAAAGTAATGAACGTATAATATTCTCTGATTTGAAAAAAATCACAGAGGATTCCGAATTTTTTTTTAAATTTTCTTTGTCTATGAAAGAAAATGTAGTAAAAATGTAATATGAAACATAAAATCCAACCTGGATAACTTATTTTCCGACGACGTACATTTTTATTTTACAAATTGTTTACAAAACATTTTTAAAAGGGATATTTACGGAGAAAAAAAGTTCTAAAATGTAGACTTAAATTCTTTTTTCCTTCAAAGCTTAATAATAGTTAGGAACATCAAGTAACAAAAATTAAAATTTCGCTCCGAAAAAGTAATTAAATGTACAAAAGGATCACGGAAAAATTTCATCCGAAATTCCAGGAAATTCCTTTTTCCAGCAGTCCAAGGAAACGAAAAGACACAATTTTATCCATTTCGCAAATGTATTGAGAAATTTAATGTTTGTCAGATCTGGATAACAAAATTACAAAAATTATCCCTGAGAGTAAATTAGTTAGATTTAAGTATTGAAAATTATTGATCACCTTTATCTACAGACGCATGTAATACGTATATATATACATGTATATATATATATATATATATATATATATATATATATCAATTCATCTGAATGGAGTTCTCCTTCAAGTTTCTATTTTCTTTTGATCAAAATGAAGAATATTGCAAACTTGTAATCACATGTATCTTTGTTTAACTTATAGTAGAAAATTCTAGAGTCCTCAAACCTACGTTATTTTATTAAATTTAAAATTTTCTCGTTTAATACCTACAATTACTACAATAACTCGTAGTAGTCAAGAATGTCTGGGCATTAAATAGCTTTGACATAGGTAGTTTTGACAGATAACAGGTACTAAAGGTTTACAAAAATAAGACTCTTCTGCGTTAAAATAAAAAGCTGGTTTTTACATATATTTGACAAATTATTATTACAAAACTTATACTCATTATTGACTGACGCTTTGCACGAATCATAACTTCTATGAGATGCTTTAAATTTTGATTAAAAATAGTGGATTCTACGTCATAATAGTACGGCTCAATTTTATATGGTATTAAAGCAGCTATTCTAAGGTCTTTTGCAAGCGGCTAGACCAACATAAAAAGTCTAACATCTTCCCAAAAACGAAAGTGTGAATGCGAGCGCGAGGGTATTATCTATGCATACGAGTGTGAGTTAGAGCATTAAGTGGTTATATTAGATGAAATGCGTTTTGGAAAAAATGCGTTCTGCACATTTATGGAACATCCTAAACCACGAAAGAAATAATTTCGAAATGTTGACATCATTTATTCTAAAAACTTACTTCATCCATAGGGGATTCTGGGTTTAAATATGAATTAAATTAGTATGTGCAGAAATGAGAAATATGTTGCGATGTATTTTTCATTGAATGAAAATTGTTAGAAAATTATTAATTAGCCTCAAGATAAAAATATATTGTAAAGGTAAATTTTATGACGTAAAAATGAGTGATAACATTGCTGGACATTGATAACTAATTCTTCTAAAGCTCATGGTATTGCTTGTAGTAGTTGCGCCATAACATACGGCATAAACGCATATAGCAAGTTGAGAAATGCACTCTGGCTTTCTTGCATTTTACTGCATGTCAATCATCGGCACATATCCCGACATAGATGTTTTCAGTTCGAATGGGGGCTGAGGTATATATTTTCTCTTTCGAGAAATTGGTATAGTTTCAACAGATCTTGAAATGGCTTCAACAGATTTTGGAATGCTACGCTGGAACTGTCGCGTATTGTAATCGAACCTTTCCTCATGATTTGTTGGCGTAAAGTAAAGAAAAGATGTAGGAATTTCTGTTTAAAAATCCAAGTAATTCAAAAAATGTTGTTGTCGATCCCGAATATTTTTGTATCTCTTCTAAACATAAACCATGCAGTTGAGAACTAGAATGGATGAATAATTAAGTCCATAGCCCATACTTTAACCTGATTTTGATTTTTTAAAAGCCGGTTATTCCATCTAACTTATCTACTCCACCCATTTTTTAATTATATGCCTCAATAGCAAAAAGTCTATCAAATTCTACGTAAGTTTTTATTCTTTTGCACCAACGTTTAAATTTTCTCACAGGCTCTTTGCCATAATCTGAAGAAATATGACTGGTTTGTTATCGAACAATTTGATACACGCAAGCTGTGACAGACAGCTTCTGAGTAACTGATCAGAAGTACCACATTCCTCGGTCTTCATTATCTTATCAGATTTAAAAAATTATGGTCTTGGAAATTTCGGCTTTTATATGGTCCCTGTATCTTTTTAGTAACCTGTAACTTGTAAATCCAACGACGTGAAATACCTAACCATATATATGTTTGCACCTTCAGGTAAGGAATCCATCAATTTCAAAACGACTTTTTCCCGAAAACCCAAGTCTTCAGCAGCATTGGTTGGAAAAATAGAATCACTTCTGTCTTCATACAAAAAAGTCCACGGTGTACCCGTGCACCTGTAGTAGACAATGTAAAATTGTTAAGCTCTCAAGGATTTGGCATTCTTCCGATTAATTGCTTTATAGTAACTTGTCTCGAAAACGGTATCATTTGCTCATCTACACTGACTTCTTCTGGTCATGGGTTCTCTTAGAAACTTTTTTCTTTCGATGACTCGACAACTTCAAAATATTTTAAAGACACAACAAACAAATACATAAATTAACTCAATAGTATCGAAAGTCCACAATGCTGAAGTACTAAATTTCTAACATGATTGTCGATAATAGATTTAAAGAATTGGAAATATTTTATGCTACTTACATCAAATATACATCTGTAACACTAATTAACTACAGCTCCAGCTTAACTACAGCTCTTTTTTTAAGTGGTAATTTCAATTGTTAAAAAGTAAAAAAAGTTGCTGGATATGAAAAAAACTATGACAAAGGAAAAAGCACCATCTCGTCTTAAACCCCTGAATCACCGAAAATCTCGTCGAAATCATTCTCGAAATAATAAAAAAAATTTCTCATTACTTTCAGAACCAAAAATGCTTTTGTGAGCATCATTTCAAGTACTCAAAACATAATTTGCTCGAAGGAGCTGCAGGAGTAAGTTTTTTTGTTTGCCAAGTGCTTCAAAGCTTTTTCACATTTTTGACATTAAATTCTTCATTTAAATCGAAAACTGTATATTTACTGATAAATGTCTGAAGTCGGATAGCGTCCACATTCATTTTTCCTGCGATATTTTAAACATCAAAGATGAATATTTGCATTGTATCAAAAATATATTTTGTTCTCATTTTTATCAAAAATATTCCATGTCGCCGAAATTGACAAACGCTTTCTGATATTCGGGATTTTTATTTAATATTTTGAAGGGTCTCAATTTTTCTCTATTGAGAAAAGCACTATTTTGATCATATTCTATTATGACTCGAAATCCTGACTAGTTTTTATACAATGGAAGTCCCAAGTGCTAGTAAATTTACTTAAATCGAAATAGCTTGTTTCCGGCGCCTCGGAGAATAAAAACGAGAGAATTAATATCTTTCAAATGGTGCATATTCCCTGACACTATAGCAGCAATATCAGTGTCAGGACATTTGATTACGATATTAGTTTTAGCATCAATATTACATACGTGATAGATTATTTTTCTGACAGCTTTTTAATTTTCAGGACCTTATAAATTTTCATTAATATTTTACACATTATACACAACAGTATGATTATTGTCAATATCAATGAATGGCGCCATTATATCAGTAATATAATGTAGGAAAAAGAATCAACAAGTACTTTCTTTAAATGTGTCTTTTCCAAATCTTTTCTAAAGTGAGCTGATCGAACTTAAATAGGTTCAATAATAGTGAAATTCACTTATGTCAATTTATGCTGTAAAGGTATTTCAAATTCCTTGATGGGAAGATATAGGCAAGATATAGGCAAAAAAAGTCAACTTCCAACACGTTTATTTGTATGACCATTTGTATCAATTCCAAATTTTTCTGATATATATTTAGAAAAAACCATCAGTTATTGACACATATGACACTATATGCAATTGTCGCAGGTATTCAGTGTCTTTCTCAGCATTTAATTACGTGCAGTTTTGCAAATTGTATTATCCAAATTATTAGTTTTATTAGTTTTGCAATAAATATTTTTATAGTTTATTCTATTGTCATGCAATTAATTTTATTCATAATGTAACATAGGGTAAATTTTTCGTAATTCCTATTTGTATATTCTTCTAAAAAAATTCAGCCATTGAAAAACCTTAATTTATAATTAATTTAAGGGATCTTATCTATTTTAATATTGCACTATTTAAGGACTTTAATATTGCACTATATCAGCCACCACTATTCAATTATTACCACCTTCTCAATGGCTAACGAATATCCCCCGCAGCACTCATGAAATTTCCGCAAAGCTAACTGGCAGAACAATTAAAAAGTATGCTTAAAGAAATCAGCCAAAGAGTCGAAACCGAGATTTCTATCAGTAAACAGGAAAAATGGTCAGAACT
Source organism: Druceiella hillmani (assembly GCA_039881145.1). Classification (NCBI taxonomy): domain Eukaryota; kingdom Metazoa; phylum Arthropoda; class Insecta; order Lepidoptera; family Hepialidae; genus Druceiella; species Druceiella hillmani. The sequence continues at coordinate 2,344,890 of JAYKKI010000114.1, forward strand.
TTACAGCAGACATGACCCATGAAATGAATCCTTATAATATTGGAAACTAAATAAGACCCTTAATCAACGCCAGTAGGCGAACACAAGACAAGTTACAGTCAAATGTGTTATCGGAAGACGGTGTTTCTGCCAGAAGAGGTAAAGAAGCAGCAAATTTACTTGCCAAGCAATATGAAAATTCTAGTTCAACTAAACTTTACCACATCAGACAGAAAATACTACACGATATGTAAATCAATTATTACAGCAAATAAGAAAACTTTAAATAAAAACTATTTTTCTTCTGATCTCACCCACGAAAAACTTGAACTCGCCATCCAATACCTTGATCCGTATAAGTCTCCAGGACTTTTTAGTCAAATGATCACACATTTTGGGAAACAAGTGAAAACATTTTTGCATACAATAGTAATACATCTTCGTATACAGGCAAATTTCCCAAAATCTGGAAGAATTCCATTATCATTCCTATTCTCAAACCGATAAAAGATGTTACCAATTACAAAAGTTGTAAACCTGTTTCGCTCACTTGCATTCTGAGAAAAATCATGAAACGAATCATCTACACCAGACTGATGAACTAGATTACCAAAAATTACTATCAGATGGCCTACAGACTCAAACACAGCACCGTGGACCAACTCTGGACCAATCTGTCAGTCAGATATTGATGGTCTCCAAGAAACGCCTCATAAGAAAACCGCAATGGTACTCCTGGATTTATATAAATTATATATAGTGAAATTATATAAATTATATATAAATATTAATTATTCGATGAGTCGGCTTCTGTGATAGGAAGTAAGAGACGTCCAAATTAAAACTTATTTCCAGCGAATAATCGCTCTCACATGGCGCAAACTAATTACAGTATATTTTTGAGCACGCAATTGTCTTGGCACTTGCCATTGAATGGCTTCGGTATTTTATCCATGAAATAAAGAATTTCCTTCTTTTAAGTGTGAGATACTAATCTCGTTTTCTGATTCACCTTATTACGCATTTATGATACATATAAATTATAATTTACTAAATATTATAACAGAAAATACAAATTTCATATTTTTTTTATTTTAGTATAAAATGTACAAAGTTTTTCAATTATATTTTATGTTGAATATAAATTATATTCTGGTCTAATAATTAATTACTGCAAAATAGTTCTTTTAATCCCATGTGCAAGTGGTCAATAGAATACAATTAAAAACCAAGGACATAGATTACAAATGTTACGCCGATGTGTAATTGGACTTTTATTTTAAATGTTTTCATTACTTTAATGCCCCGATTTTATCAATGAAGAACTCTAATCAATAGATTATGATTCCATTTAATAATTTTGATGCTAGTGTTCAAGTTCGTTTGATCTTTGGCGAATAAATACTGAAGTAATCGTTTTCAATTATTAACCAAGTTATTATTCTTTAGCAATCCTAACTCTACGGATTCATCATCCTTGAGGCAGATACTACCCCACATTATTGTCGTAATAAGAAATTACTACAAACTCTGACTAATTTTTTTTATTAATTAAAGAGGTTTCTGTATAGTTAGCCCATAATGCAAGTTGATATGCAAGCAGTAGTTATTTTAATACGGCTATATTAACCTTTTCAAATCTTGTTTATTGTTGCTTTGGTATTGAAAAGACGCTTTTCTGCCTCTTTGGGTTTCCAGAGACATTCTGTTGAACATTTTATGTTTGTAAACCGGAAATACCTTATTTCCTTCTAGCCCCCCCCCCTAATAGCACTGCAATGATATCCAATGTATACTCCATATCCGCTACCACAAAGTTAAAACCGACATCTCGCTGCGGGGCTTATGCCTAGGTCACATTACCGCGCATTTAAATTCCAACTAGTTTTAAATCTTTTATCACTTCGGTATTATTTGTACGTGCAATGTTTCTATGTTGTTACGAGTAAAAATCGAATGAATATGGAAAACTTTTGATTTATAATGATCGCTCTTTCCGAATCGGCACTTTGAAATATCGTCCTAAAAGCTTTATTTGCTTGAAAATACCTATAAAAACAAAACGTGGTCATGGAAAATAAAAGTGTGGGTGCCGTATATATTTCTCTTCAATAATTCTATAGCTCGTTTGTAAAAGTAATACCTTGGAATAAAAATAAATTATCGGCGATGTGATGTAAAATATAAAAAAAAGGGTGCGAGCAACTTTTATGTAAGGCTGAAGTAAAATTCGCTTGACGGTGTGGTTATTTTACAAGGGAACAACTACCAATAGTAAAGATCTTAAATCACGGTTGATTTACTTCCATTCGTTAAGGAATTACATTATTTATGTCCAAAATTCCATGGTGTAGTTATTTTGCAAAATAACTGATACCAGTAACCAATATTTTTAATCATGTTTCATTTACAACTATATCTTAAGGAGTTACACTGTTCATCTTCAGAACTCCTCATCATACAATGACCTAGTCGATGATGTAGTTATTTTGCACAGCAATAAATGCCCGTAGCAAATATTTTGAATCACAGCTGATTTCTACCATCCGTTAAGAGTTCCATTATTTACTTCCAAAGTACATCATTATACACTGACCTGATCGATGGTATAGTTATTTTGTAAAGTAACAGTTATTAGTAGCAAATAAATTGAATCACGGTTGATTTATTGCCATCCCTTAAGAGTTCCGATCTGGTCGATAGTGTAGTTATTTTGCAAAATAAAAACTGCCAGAAGAAAGTAACTCGAATTACAGTTAATTTGCTACAATTCCATAAGCAGTTTTACTTTTCATTTTAGGGTTTGAATATCAGATCATCACAATATTTATAAGGGACCACCTCACTAGTATACACTTGCAAACTAAATAATTACTATTAAAATTAATAAAAATAAATTTAAGTATATTTGTATATAACTATACGTGTATATATATATATATATATATATATAACATATCTATTCACGAAATTCTATCTCAGTGGACGCTTTCAATAGGAAACTACGTATGCAAATCATAGACTTTACTGAACGTTATTTCTATCCGAAAAAAATCTGTCACTTTCAAGCCGCTTCTAAAGAAATGTTACTTCAATAAAAATACAGTCGATTTAAAAATATTCTACTTTTTTTGAAACCGGTTAAATCAAAGAATAAAACATAAGATAAAAATTTAATATGACAAAATTTAATCAAATACTGTTTCTGAAAATATTGTTTAAAATTGCAATTTTCGGGCAAAGCAAACATCAATGCATTGGTTATTATATTTGAAATTACTAGATAATGAAAAGTACAGTGCGAAATGTAGTAGAAATATTTTAAATCAGGAGTTACTTAGAAATACTCACTTTTTCATAACCTATTCTAGTATCACTTTAAATGGTAACAAAGCTTAATATATTTCAAATCTACAAACTCATTTAGAGCTACCAGTTAGAATATTCTTCTTCGACAAGAACTTAATACAGAGTCAGTTTAATGAAAAGTACATTGAAAAATAAAAAACAAGTCCCATTGTTTAAATATTTTTCCGAAAAATAGTCAATTTTATAATAATATAATTCCACAAATAATTACGTTCTTCATCAAGAGAAAACTAAACATATATTATCAATATATTGCATTGATTTTAAATTAGTTTTTCTGTCAAAATTAATCATTAACCATAATATTTAACATCAAAATTCACCGTTGAATAAAATCTTAATAAATAATTCATTAAGATATAAAATAAAATCCACTCGTAATAATAATGGTGGCCATATTTAAATTCCACCGATCATGATTACAGATAAGAGCACTTGATCAATTATTTAAAAGCTTTATTCCTTGACGCGGCCATTTAGCAGTTAATAGCCCGCAACGCCTGGGTTGGACCCAGCAATCTATATTATTAATATAGGTCGGAAATGAACTCTGAAGCGAGCACGCGACTCTCTATTACTTGAAAACTTTTACAATTGTGTACTACGTGAATAGCAGGCAACCTTATTGAAATTAGGAAATTCGCTTATAAATAGTACATAGTTGTTTATTTATAGGTTAGATCGTCAAGCGTTGCATTTTCAATATCAAAGACTATTTGGGTTTTTCTGGCGTATTATGCGTACCCTATTTTTTAGCATTCCGTAGTGAAACAAGTCATTTTTATAATTTAGTCCATTCGTCTGTCATAGCTTTAGAAGTTTCTACAATTATCGATATATATATCTATGAAATTAAAAATTTATGTTTCATAACAATACCTATGGTAATATGTATACGACTATTTTTCTTGATGTATTTCACTGAATAGTATAAGTTAGGATAGGCCTTTTAAAATAAAGTTGAGATTATGTGGGATGGGAGGTTTGAAACCATCCCAAGCTTCCCAATTTTTTTTTTAATAATGAGTTTAAAAATCGTAAAAAAACTCTTATAACCTTTTTCTCAAATAATCGACTGCCTTTTAAGAATAAGCTTCTATTTTCCAGTTGCAATTTTTGGACTTTTTGGAATGAACCGGTCCTGACACCAGTAACTAGACCTCTTTAATTTTTAATGGTCAAATTAAAAATTATTCCTCTTGTAATCACTTTATCTTTCCCCCCTTAATCAAGCCGGAACTTGGACGTCTTCCTTCAATCGTGCCATTGTAGTGGATGTTGATTTTTAATTAATATATTAATTTTTTTTTCTAATTACTGATTAATTTTTTGACGTAACATTTCTTTTGTTTTTTTATCTTTAAATAACTTATATACTAATTTTTAAATTTTGAAATAGATTAAGATTTTAAATATTTCCATATTATTAAATTCTCACGTTGAATCACAATAGATCGAAAAATATTTCTCTAGTAGCAATAAATGAGCCAAACGTAGTTTTATTTTATTTTACATACTGATATTTCACCATAAAATTCGATTTAAAATGTTTCGATTAACGTGAACTTACAAGTTCAAAATACGTAAACTGGTTCTGAACCTTACATTATATTTGTGCCGGTACGTACTAGTCTGGTTTCTACTTTCGAGTAGCGTAAGATATTATTGAATGTAACATCCATCCAATATCCTAGCGCTTAATCCTATGAACCATTCTGCATTGAATTTGGTTTCGATCCAAATGTCTTAAATATGTTTCTAGCTACTATTTTAAATGTTCTTAAAATCAACATTTTGATATATTTCACATGGTACTTGATATATTTTTTTAATAAAAATGTGGCAAATCTTGTAAACATTTAATATTCTGCAAAATTTCTATTAAACAAGTTTTATTGCAAACTATAGCATTGATTATAGATGCAAATAAATTTGACATCTAGAATTAATGCCAGAGTTTTCGTAGGAAACCTTTGCCTAAGCTTCTAAATAGTGTGTTTTTTTCATAATTTATAATTCAGTAATGTCGGAAATAGAGAAGTAGGATATATTTCTGTTCTGCGTATTTGTCAGTATATTTCCAAAATTATTTTTAAAAATATCCAACTCTATGGTATAGAGCACGTAGTTTTAAAAACAATTTTCTTTTCGTACCTAATTTTAACTTTTTGTAAAAAATTAAAATTAGGTACCTAATTTTAACTTTTTCGAAAAGTTTATCAAATTATTTCCTGAAATATTACATGCGAAAGATAGACACCGTAGTGATTTCATACATGCAAAAACAATAAAAAAGTATTTAGAAAGCTGAAAATAAAACGACACGTTAAGGAAAAAATTGTATTGTCATCCTAATAACGTGTTTTTTCTTTGTTCTCATTATTGACATCATTAATGAGAACAAGTAAAAAACACGGCTATCTTAAGCTTCGAAAAATATTTATAAATATATTAAAAAAAATCAGTTATATTTCAAACTTTTTAATAACTTTTGAAAAACGAAGCATCATATCAAAAATTTAAAAGTGGGGAAAATTGAAAATAAATACGTAGGAAATCATTGGTACAAATTAAGTAAACTTTAATAAAATAACAACTTTATTTAAAATCAATTAAAATTAAAATATACAACGCGTTTTTGTCTACGAATATAAAACATCGATCTGACATTTACACGAGAGGGAATTGCTGAGATTTTATTTTAATGCGTAGATGAGTGGTTTTTATTTTTTTTTAATCGCGTAGATGAGTGGTTTTTATTTTTTTCCTAAAAATATTGCATGCAAAAGTAATGTTTGTAAAAAAAGGTTTTATGAGTAATTGGTGCAAAAATAAATCCTTGAATGAATGCATGTAAGTTTTGTGTGGGATAAAAATATTTTCCTTTCTTCCTGGAATGTCGAAAAGTTTATTCAAACAATTTATTTCTGCGAACTGAATCTCGAACTACATAATGGAGGCTTTCACTAATTGCATCCGTTAAGAAGTAGTTAAAATTTTTAAATGTTAATTGTGCAGGATATAATTGGAATGTTTGGCTCCTTCATCTGGAAATAATTTATATCACTTATATATCTGTTAACACTAAAGAATAAAGTAATAAGGTTTTCAATTCAAAAGTATAGTAAATGGTCTCTATTCTGAATATTTAAGTCCGTAAAAATTCTCATTAATAACAAAACCCGCCATTGCCGGTCCCAAGCCCGGATGAAAAAGGAGGAGGGTTGGCTGAGAACTTGACCGTACCAGCCGCAGAAGGTCAACGCCGAGCCTCGGGCGGCGGTTAATAAACCCGAATGATCCCTCCAGTGGGCGATAGGAAATGATCCCCACGACCCGCTACTCCTGTTTATGGAATCGGGGGCACTGGCTTAACCACCCGTGTCATGAGGTAGAAAGCCTCATTAAAAATTCACCCTAATCCTACGGTGGAGACCGCGCCAAAAGGATGCATGGCTGGGAGGGCGCCCAGTCTCTAGCGCCAACCTTGGTGAACTTGGCGAACACCTTTGTATATAGCCTTCTCACAGGAAAGGCGTCACCCTGTGAGTGACCACAAATTCGTCCAAACTCGTGGGAACAAAATGAGTCTAAATAAAACCGAAAATAAATTACAAAACATAAAGCAACATAAAACCAATCTAACACAAGTCTTATCCAAAGATCTTTGCGAAACTAGGCAGAGATCATCATCCTTTAGTGGCAGCTCAAACTCCACTACCGTCCTCCAACCGACCCTATGGCAATATATTAAAAGCAGTAAAGCGGATCCCGTTGCTAGTCAGAAAAACCCTTCTGAAATACAAAGTGCAGAACAAACTCAGGAAAATTGGCAGCAGGACTATGTCAAAAGCAAAAGAAAAAGAAACGAAAGCCCAGCTGAAATAGAAAACAAACAACCAGCGTCTAAGCGTACCAACTTTTCGGTAACTGTACATAATAGCTTTGATATTCTCAGCAACGAAGATCACGAAACTGTAAACCAGGTCAAAGAATATGTACCTAAACCGGAGCCTATTTTTGTCACAGGTGTAATAAACATCTCACCTTTAAGAGACACAATTAACAGGGTCGTGGACACAGAGAAATACACATTGACCACGCTCAGATCAGGGCATATTGTCAAACTAATACCTAAGGATATAGAAACTTATAAAATTATAAGAGACACTCTCATCGAAAAAAATGTAAATCATTATACTTACAAACTAAAGAGTGAGAGAGCCTATCGAGTGGTAATTAGAGGTTTGCATGCATCGGAAGATTTATCACTGATCAAATCTGAACTTGAAGCTACAGGACACGAAGTAAGACAAGTTGTCAACGTGCTACATCGGGTAACCAAAGAAAAACTTCCTCTATATTTTGTAGACCTAGAACAGAGACCTAATAATAAAGATGTATTTAATATCAAACATATCAGCCAAGTTAAAGTTACAATAGAGGCACCATACAAAAAAAAGGAAGTTTTGCAATGCAAACGGTGCCAAAGATTTGGGCACTCCAAAAATCAATGTTTCCGCCCCTTCAGATGTGTGAAATGCGGAAACGACCATCCGACGACTTCATGCACTAAACCTCCAGAGATAAACGCCCTATGTGTGAACTGTCAAGGTAACCATCCGGCAAGTTACAGAGGATGTCAGAAATATAAAGAATACAAAGAGCGTATTTTCAAAATCAAAACAAAACCAGGCAAGGGTAAACCAACACCCTCAGAAGATGTCCCAATATCATCGCAAACCATTACAAATGACACCAAAGTACAGCACTCGAGAAGTTATTCAGATGCACTTAAAACTAAATTCAAAGACCGTATGGAGCAAACAACTAATCTGCAGTCAAGTAACACTCCACCTAACACAACAGACAACAGCCAAATCAGCAATTTATTGGACGTAATGTTTAATAGATTTCAAGAAATCATGAAAAACATGATGGACAGCATGATGGACCGGATGGTTCAACTAATCACAGGTCTGGCCACACAGAGGGCTTAAATATGCGTATACTCACTTGGAACGCCAACGGAGTTACTGAGAAATGTCAGGAACTTGAGCTATTTATGATATCGGAGAATATAGATGTGGCCTTGATATCTGAAACAAGACTAACCTAGCGTTCCCACGTGAAAATGAAATACTATACGATCTATAGGACCGATCACCCTTCTGGCAGATCTCACGGTGGCACTGCAGTTATACTAAAGAACAACATTAAACATTATACTCTTAACCCTTACAAAACCGATAAGATACAAGCAAGCATAATAAAAGTCATCCTTAAAAACTCAGAGACAACTTTAGCCGCTGTGTACTGTCCACCAAGACACTCAATTACTGCTGATGAATTTAAGCAATTCGTCGAAGAGCTTGGTCCGACTTTTATCTGTGGAGGGGATTGGAACTCCAAGCATAAGTTCTGGGGCTCAAGACTGATCAATCCAAAGGGTAGACAACTCTATAAAGCTACATCAGATCTTAATTTAGAATGTATTTCGCATGGAGAGCCAACCTATTGGCCTACGGATTTCCATAAAACACCTGATTTACTAGATTTTTATATAACAAAAAACATCGGTCGAAATTATACAAATGTTGAGAAGTGCGACGATCTATCGTCAGATCACTCTCCAGTCATCCTTACTTTGAGCAAAGTAGCTATTTACTCAAAAACACCTATCGGAATTTACAATAAAAGGACAAATTGGGACACATACAAAGAAATTGTTTCCTCCAACATTGACCTCAATGTAAAATTAAAAACAGAAGAAGACATAGAAAAAAGTATAGAAAAATTCAACTCCATAATCCACCTAGCAGCCAAAGAATCAACCTCAACAAGCAAAATAAATAAAATGACAAACAAAGAATATCCTAAGAACATAATGAAGAAAGTATTGGAAAGACGTAGATTAAGGAAAGAATGGCATAGATCTAGGTATCCCTCAGATAAAACAATCCTGAACAGAGCGACTGAGGAACTCAAGAAAATGATTAATGAGCATGAAAACTTAAACTTTCAAAATTATCTAGCCCACCTCACGCCTTACCAGGATAGTAATTACTCGCTTTGGCGTGCTACTAAGAATCTTAAGCGACCGAAAGAACACATGCCACCTATAAGAAGAGATAACTGTTGGGCCAGATCGGACCACGAGAAGGCAACAACTTTTGCAGAACACCTCAAAGACGTCTTTACGCCTTTACCGAGCAGCAACCTGGAAAAAGACAAAGAAATAACAGACTTCTTAAACTCTCCAGGTCAATTATGTCTTCCATTAAAACCAGTGAGCCCCAGAGAAGTTAATAGACAAATTAAATCTCTCCCGGTCAGAACAGCTCCCGGTTATGACCAAATAGATACTACTCTCTTAACTAACCTACCAAAAAAGGGATTAATGTACCTGGTAGTACTATTCAACGCATGTCTGAGACTCTGTCATTTCCCCTGCCAATGGAAGTTTGCCCAGGTCGTAATGATCTTGAAACCTGGTAAAGAAGCAGCTGAAGTTGTATCGTACAGGCCAATCAGTTTACTCCCTCTGGTCGGCAAACTTTTCGAAAAAATAATCCTGAGTCGATTGCAACCCAAACTGAATGAAATAATTCCCGACCATCAATTTGGCTTCAGGCAAAAACATGGCACAATCGAACAAGTTCATAGATTAACAAACACAATTAACGAAGCCTTGGAGAACAAAGACTACTGCTCCGCTGTTTTTCTTGATATAAGTCAGGCCTTCGATAAGGTCTGGCACATGGGCCTCTTATACAAAATAAAGAAGCATCTACCGTACTCATTTTATCTACTTCTAAAAAGGTACTTAGATAAAAGATGCTTTGAAGTAAAAGTCAACACTGAAACGTCAGAACTCTACGAAATCCACTCGGGTGTCCCTCAGGGCAGTATCCTCGGACCCGTATTGTATCTGATCTACACTGCGGATATTCCTAAAAATGTTGACACAGTAATGGCCACCTATGCAGATGATACTGCTATACTGTCCGTACATTCAGAAGCAATAACCGCGTCTATATTTCTTCAAAAACACCTTACTGAAGTTGAAGCGTGGCTTGCAGAATGGAGAATAAAAGCGAATAACAGTAAATCCGTTCACGTAACATTCAGTCTCAGAAAAGGAGATTGCCCAGCAATTACTTTAAACAGGCAACAGATACCGCACTCAGATACTGCTAAATACCTCGGCATGCACTTGGATAGACGATTGACGTGGCAAAAACACATCTGGAATAAACGTAAACAATTAGATACAAAATTGCGAAGCTTGTCCTGGCTCATCGGGAAAAAATCTCAACTATCTAATGAAAGCAAAATGGCTGTCTACAAAACAATATTAAAGCCAGTGTGGACATACGGAATCGAGCTGTGGGGTACAGCATCTAACAGTAACATCGAGATCTTGGAAAGATTTCAAACCAAGACAATGAGATATATGTTCCAAATCCCAAACTGTATAAGTAACAAATACATACTCCGAGATTTGAACCTAACAACTGTAAAACAGGAAATAGCCACCAGAAGTCTTAAAAACCAGACCAAGCTATCTGAACATGTGAATGTGCTGGCTACCAAACTATCAGGAGATGGCAGTGTTAAACACTCACGACTAAGAAGGAACAGTATTCCAACCCTTCATAGCAGATTTCTAAACCCAAAGTGAGAGAGATCGATGGATTCTCCTCACAGCTAAATTACATACGCAGACTGTAGTCACCAATAATAACAGCTAAATGTGAAAAACAGATTGCTGTGCTAAGCAGAATACAAAAAAAAAAAAAAAAAAATAACAAAACCACAAATAGCGAGATTTTCAAAAAAGTTGTACGGCGTAGCTTAAAATAAATTCAATAAATCTAAGTAAATTATTTCTGTTGTATAAAGTTAAGTCATTTATTTTTGTAGATTAAACCCAAAATCCTTTCATATATTTTAATACGGAAAATTTTAAGCAATTATTAGGGACGTTTGAAAATTTTAGGGTGTACATCACCATAATTAAAATATGTACTCTAATTACTTTGGCTTTTTTCTATGGAAATAATTTAATTAACTTAGTATTTTGGCTTTAATCACAAATGAACGTGGACAAAAACACTTATATACCTATATTGAATATATTTGGAGTTAATTTTGTAGAAATTCATTATTCACAATTAAATGAAACTACGTGATGATTATTAATGATACGTAGAAATAATACTACATCACGTAGTTTCATTTAATTGTGACTTATATACCTAATATACTGCATACAAATGGTTCCTTTTGATATGAAAATATTTAAATTTTATACTGCATTTTGTTTTTTCTAAATTTTTTCCATTTGTTTTTAAGATCATCATAATATGCTAATTCTTTCTTTTAAGTGTCTTTTTATTTATTTAATATTATTATGCCAAGACATTATAATTTTTTTTCGGCCGTGTCAGTCTATACGATTACGATTACGGTTTTGGTAATTCGCTTCTTTCAATTGGCTCTCGAATATTTAACTGAAAATTCTTGCCAATACCGAGTTCATCTCTTCCTTAGTCCTCCTCCGTTGCTTAGTTTGTCTTATTCCAGAATTATATCTGACTTTTAGTATAATCTTATCTTTTTTGTTTATTAAAGCTAATTCGTTTTCAATCTCTCACGGTATTGGATTATTATTTTCTTTCTCTATTACTTCTTTCAAACCATTATTCCTTATTGTGACAGAACTTTCCCCTTTTTTATTTTAGCTATCCACTTCTTTCCAATTTCCTTAATTATTTCCTGCCCTTTTAACGGCTTCTATTTTTAGTGTACGCATCTTACAAAAAAGGAAAAAGAATCAAACTCTTTTAGGATCACTCAGATGTTCGTTTTTTCCCGCTTATCATAATTATTTTTTTCAAAAATTTTATTGTGCAAAGACTTCAAATTCTTTCTTAATTATAAAGCATATTAACCCTCATATACATCAATAGTCACTTAAATTTCAATACAAAAACTTAAAAATATTTGTACCGCAAATTTTAATGAAAGCATAGGAAGTGATCGGATCTATTTCAAATTCCATTTTATAATCAGAAGAAAGAATCATGAGGAATCTAAAATCACTTTATTTTTCCAGAATCTAATGCAAAGTGTTGTTGAAAATGCCAACAAAACCATTTTCCTCTGCGTGTTCTTTTCGAAAATGTTACAGTCATATTTATAGGAAAAATATGTTTAAATAAATCACCTGAAGCTCGTGGGAAAGCTGAAGAATGATTCAAAATCTAACAGATTTTTGAAAAATCGATGCCATTTTTACAGCTACGAAAGGTTAACTAAAAACTTTTATCGCAAAGACTAATACTTGTAAATATTTAAATTGAAGTTTTATATACATATTTACCAAAATGTTTGCAGAACCCTCATAATAGTTTTTCAGCTCATTCTCAACAGGTTTTTATATGCACTCCCATATATAATAAGTTTTTTAATCCGCCTAGTATCTCATCATCTCAAGTACCTTTTTTTAAATTTCGCACTTTATTTAGCGTTTGTCTTTTGGAATTGGTTAACATAAGTGTTTTTTTATTGTTCTATGGGTTTTAAAATTTCTTTCTTTTATCTGTGTGAATTTGATTTCTAAATAACGATGCTTCGATAAACCATTCTCTCTTTCTTGTGAAAATAACCTTAGTTGTGCTTTTATAGTTTTTCCAATTTTGTAGTTTGCACGTACTTGAATTTTCGTTGAAGTTGAAATTACTGAAAATTTTGGGTAGGTATAATTTTAACGAGCAGCAGAAAATGTGATTGTATTAAAAAGACAACGTGAAGTATATTCCAGTCTTCCTTATTAGTTATTTCTTTTTTCTCTTTATCGCCTGAGGTAAAAAGATGGAAATGTAGAAGGAGCAATGAATATGAAAATATTGTCAGTATTGAATGAGCATCAAAATCAGATAATTAATATGGAGGAGTAAATATAACTCTATATTTTCAATAGTAAAATGAAAACGTTTCAATAATAAATAATGTTTGCTTAGCAAATATTTTGTAACTCCGAATTTGAATAAAAATTATGGAAGAATAATAATAATATTAGAAACTACATTATAACGATAATTTAAATAGATAAAAAGATGAGATAACAGATGTCAAGTTTACTAAAGTTGAAGCGTTAATTTATTTTTCATTGTTTTATGAAATTAAATGAAAATATCAAAGGTCTTGTGCTTTTTCCACTTGGTGATATTTATTCTTTTATCAAATAACCGTTATTAAATTTGTACCCTCTTTTGTACTTTATTCGAAAAAGATAGGAATTGGAAGGAAACAGAGAAAATTTTCATCGTTTAGAAATTTATGTATTGGTTATGGGTTTTATTACATATTTTCTAATAAAATCAACGCATAAATTTAAGATTATCAAAACTTACCCTGATCAGAAAAAAATTATAAGGAATTAATGAACTTCTTTTTAATTCTCTTAATTAATTATGTTTTATATGATTTAACGAACGTCTAAATATTAATTTCAAAAGGTTTATATTGGTCTTGATAAATTTATTTTTAACTTTGAATACATAGTATGTAATTTATTTGGAAAATCTAAAAATTGCTGGATAGAAGAGAAAATAAACCCTTCCTACTTAAAAAAAAAGAGAATAAAAATCAGTTAATATAAATAAATATTACACAAAATAAGAAAGCAAACAAATTTAAACTGATAAATTTGTTGCTGCAGTAAATAAAAAAAATGTTTGTTTGTTAAAGCTAGAAAGAGTCAGCTGAAAACAGAAAGATATAGATTACAAAAATGAAAAAGCGTAGACTATCATAATATTTCATAAATATAATATTACAATTGTAATAAATAGAAACGAATTAATTTTATGTATACTTTAGAAAAGTTTCTTCTTAATATATTGTAAGTAAGTACTTACTTGCAATGTATTAAGAAGAAACTTGTAGAAAAAAGCAAATTCGGATTCCATGCAAATAAACCATTTCAAAAACTTGTACTTCTAAAAAATTTTAAATGCAGTTTCACACTCGAATTCTATAATAAACTCTGAGTTCATAGTTTATCATTTGATTTTACTTTAGACAAATCTTTAAAAAATACTTCGATGTTTTTAAATGATGTTGATCATATTGGAAACAATGATCCTGTCACACTATAACTTCTAGTCACTTAATTCGACTTTATTATAACAATGTAAATATTTTTTTATGTATATTGGAGATGCCTTAAAAATTTTTCCAATATGAATATAAATAGATAACATTTAATAGCTTAGGCTAAAAAAATTGTTGAAATTGTAAATTGATTTTGGAATATAGTTAAACAAGACATTATCCTTTTTAGAATTTGTTTTTTTTAAACTTCACCAGCAATTCAAGTCTTTCAAAACTCCCTTTATAGTTTACAGCGATTTTTACTAGCTAGCAAGTTGAAATTTGCAATTATCAACTAGACATTTATTTTTTTTTCAAGCTGCTGAAATGGTGAACATAAATAGTCATTTCGGGATAAAAAATTTAGCAGGAAATGCTTTTCTAGGTTCGTTTTTCATGGTACACATCTACACACATATAAAAAAAATTGCAATTCTTATGATTTGCTGTATCAAGTGATATATATATATATATATATATATATATATATATATATATATATACATATATATACATACATATATATATATATATATACATACATATATATATATATATATATATACATATATATACATACATATATATATATATATACATACATATATATATATATATATATATATACATCACAAGATAAATTAAATGTTAAAAAATCCATCATTTCTATTGCATACTGAAATTCCTTTGCGCGTAAGTACTTTTGAATATAATTGATATTTACGGTGGTCAGTATGTTTTTATTTTGTATTTTAAGGAAAAACGGCTGTGAGATGGACAAGTGGGTCATTTTATAAGGATAACGTATTTTTTTAAAGTACGGTATCCTAAAAATTCGTTAACAAAATATTAACTTCGTAAAAGCTCATTTTTTAATGTACAAATCACCGAAAATAAGGTTATTTGAATTTTTATACTACATAACAATCATAAATATATTTCTGTCTTATGTAATTTGAAAATTAAAAATTTCCTCATTTTTTTTTATTTTGTATTTTACATATTCATACAAGAAGCCACAAAAATGAGTTTCGGAAATGAAGAGAACTTCTTCCTATATGTGTTTACAATCTGAGATGCATAATTATACAGCCAAACAACAAGCAATACACCAATATAACTTTAATGATGAAAAATCTGCACCATTAGGAAGTATTAACTAGAATTTTTTCCCTTCTTTTCTAAGTATACCTTCAAATCAGTGTAAGGATCTGGAAACCTGTGAGCTTGGAAACTATTCGGTAATTAAGCGAGTGGAAAAATAAATGAAAATTCACGATTTATATTACCTAAAATTTAAGCGTTCTCATTAAAACTTCTTTACACACAAATTAAGTTTTCACCGTCGGATGTTTAAGTTTTGCTACAAATTTTTTAAATTAAGTCAGTATACCAAAAAATTAATTATATTCAACGCCATAACATATTTTGCTGTTAAGCTTTTTAAAACTTGTCTAATATTTACAAGAATTTTTATACCATTACAGGGTTTTGTAACTTAATATTCAAACGGAACCCTCATAAGAACACTTCCGTATTCGTATGTTCTTTGGTCACATCCGTTTTTCGCAGAAATCGCTCGACTTAGAAATTTTAAAGTCATTATTGTAATTAGCAGGTTAAACCGCATACATCCGTACAACTAATACTCCAAAGTGTTAATGTGGAAAATTTGTATTAGACATTTTTTTTGAACTTCATACATATGTGATGTCAAATAATACTCGAAAAGGTTACGAGGCTAACTAAATTTAACTTTTTTTAGGTAGTATATATTTGATTTTATACTGAAAAATTTAATAATTATGAAAAAAGGGTTATTACGAACCTACGCAAAGTTTGTAGTAGAATCGCCAAGATGATTTGGGACATCTTAGTTTTTGAGATATCAATGATAATTTATAAGTACGTCCACCTATATATTTATATTTGTTCTTAATACATATTAATTGCACTATAAAGTATAGTTTAGTGACAACATTTGACAAATAAAGATTGTGTGAGTTAGACTCGCACTTGGCTAACCTTACACAGAGTTGAAAATCTGTAAGAAAATTTTGCATCAGTCATGGTGAAATTATCAATACACGTGTAATAATTATTCAGTAATTATGTACATAAGGAAGATATGTGCTCAATAACAGAATTTATCTATTTTTACCGTCGAGTTCACTTACAGCCTTCTTCTCTTCATAAGAGAGAATAAATAACGTAAACAGTAAAACTGAATAGTTATAGTTTTTATTTAATTCTTTTTTAATATGTTCCAGTAAACACCATCATACTTCACTCGGTTCCATTTACGACACGTGAAGTGCGGATAGCGCGTCAAGTCAATATAAGGGAAAGTCTGCGTATCATGCACGCAGATCCCTCCACGCGACGCAAACCCCGAGATTAGCATGTGAGAGATAACGCAACAGATGGCTCCTAACCTTTCCTCGTAAAAAAGTTATTTCATTACGTTTGTCAGTGGGTTTCCAAGAAAATATTGTTACGCAACCGACTGGATTGATAGAAACGTATTTTTTTGCAAACACGTGTAAATATACAAGCCCGTAAATATAAACTCTATTTTACTTTATGTATTCTAAAGAATATGGAGAAAACCAGAATTTATTTAACGGAATGAAATCTTAAACGGGTAGCATAATAATAGGTAATAAATAGCTTCGGTTTTGGTATTCGATATGGTATTTGGTTATGGCGAATTTAATTTGATGTTAGTAGTATGATGATTTTTTGGCACACATGAAGAAAGCCTATTGGAGAATTCAAGAATTTGAATGTCATACTTATTCTATATATCATCATATATATTAATACGCTAAGGTTAAGATGTTACACTCCCTTTTTAGAAAAAACCTCACAACTAATCCACATAAATTATATATAATTTTATAGATAATTGTTTGCTCTATCGGCATCCACAACTAAAAAATTTATTATTGCTATTGTTTTTGCAAATTAATTAATTATTAAAATTATATACACAAAACAGCAATGCTGCCATCTAACGGCTCAACGTCAATATGATTGACGGTCGGTAAAATTTTTGTTTAATTTCAAATCCGCTCACGTATAAATAAAGTGGCGCTTTAGCTCAATGCTTTTGATACTTGCGTCTCCATATGTCAATTTTAGTAAAATATTTGTTTGATCTGTCATCTGAGCTTCATAATGGAATAAATAATGCGAAGACTTCGCACGGGTCACGCTAGTATGTATATAATTCTATAGTAAATGAAGTTGTACTCTCATTTTTTCACTAACGCCAATTAAGTCGTTTCAGCATGTAATATTTATCGCAGAAAATATAATTGGAATATTTAATATATATAATTGGATGTATCGATACATTTGAATGCATCACTAACAAGGAATTAATTATAATAATACCTATCAGTGTGAAAACTTTGATAAATGCATATTTAAGTGTAATTATAGATTTCCAATAAATCTGTAATTTTAGGGATTTTATAACCAAAATAGTGTCAATATATTCTTTTTAAATTACCACAAAAAATTTTAACTTTAATTACGTATGCATAATATACATGCATTCATAATCTCACGAGCTTTCGTACAAAAGTTTTATTTAAATTTCATTATTATTGTACTTACCGTTATTTGTTTCTCTTACATTAAATAATTTAAATTAATATCACTAAAACGAATATTTTTTCCTGTCATTTCCTAGAGAAATAATAAAACAATCGGGATAAAAGTACTATGTTTATAGTAGATGTTAGTTTCAAACAGATAAAAAAAATTGAAAAAGAATCAGTAAACATTCGTACACAACGGGAAAACAAATAAAATCACCTGATCAATCAATCCAATTACTACGCCTTTTATTTTCTTAATACTTAAGTCCTTTCACTTATTAGCCATTAGAAAATTAAAACAAACAATAAATGTAAAAAGATATTCGAAAGCACGATAATGATAACAAAGTGATAAATACCATAGATTCCCTATAATCTGGAAAATTTCGAAAACGACATTATAAAACACACGGTAATAGCAGAACTAGAAAAAAAAGTAAATCATATCCACAGACGACGAGTTAGCTGAAACTGAAACAAAAATTCAATTTTCATGTAATAAAGAAGTTTGAAACGACACGCCAATCTGTTTTCCTGTTTATTTTCTTTTCCTTCATCTTACATTATTAGGCGAGGACTTCTAGTTTCATGACAACGCAAATACGAAAATTCCTGAATAAAAAATATACCGATGACATCATAAAATATACACGTTGATTATTTTAATATTGTGTTAATAATACAAATAACGTATATTTGCATTTAAAAAAGTTAAATCCTAATATTACAAAGTACGTTTATTTTTATGCACTTTCAATATGTCGTAATTAATAGTATCATTTTACCGTTTTATTTATAAACTTTAAAAATATTAACTAAGCATAGTTTTGCAACCTAAATTGGATATTAGAAAGAAGAACTTTTCTTGTTATTAACATTTCTACATTTGTATTGCAGTAGACATGTACGTATAAATTCGTTTCTATTTATTAATGAGTATAATAAGACCATATACGAAATTAAAATTACACTTAAATCCACACTGAAAACATTAATATTTTCCATTATTACCATCTTTCTTCGATGTTTTCAGCTAATTTAATAGTTTAATCTAACTATTTAAAATTATCGATTAATTCGTTATCCCATTTTAATATGTTTTTCTCTTTAATTTTTAATTACACTACAAAGATCAAGTATTCCTCAACTTAATAAGACCCAATACAAAATATAGTAATAAAGATAGAGCAAGAACACAGCAAGCAAAAATATAGCCCCTGGATGTTTTGCTGTTTGAATAATGTTATAAATGAAGAACAAGATGAAACCTAAGTTTGAAACGTGTTTTCATTGTATGCATTGAAAATCAACACGAGCTTGCTGGCATTATCTCACTGTTACTAATCGTTAAACAAAGAGGCCGTCAGCGTGACATCGAAATTGCTGTTCTAATTTAAGCTAATAAATTAATATTTGAAAGCTAGCAGCAACAAAGTATAAAATGTATTAATGATCATGGAATCTAAGACATAATAGGAGTCGAAATTATACCAAAGTAAAACTGAACATTAAAGCAAATAATGGTAGTACGTTATATATACATAAGCCAAATATGGTTAATAAAAGTTACATTTTATTCTCCTAGTTATTTTCCAAGAAAAAAAAAAACGTTTTCGCAGTTTGGGTTAACATAACTTACCTTGCAGAGAAATTGACATCAACATGGTGCTATAAACCCGATGAGAGAGTATGAAAAACCTAGAAAAAATTACGAATAAGAAATAGTTCATATGTAGTGTTCGGATTTATCCCAATGGTCTCGTTGCACGATTTTCACTGACATGATACGGCATATGTAAATATGTATAAAAATCATAAATAGTTAAAAATTAAAACATATTGTAATGAAGCCCATGTTATTTTATATAAAGCCATGGGAGTTTGACTCGTGGGTTGACCTCAAATGTAACAGAAGATAATAAAAAAAAACGATACCAAGAAAACATGATTAAAGAAGATGGAAATTTGAACATGGACAGAATATTTACAACATAAACCACGCGTATAATTCAAAATGATACAAAAGCTAATTGAACACATCAATAATCAATCAGTACCTCAAAAAAAATGTTAATTTAAAAAAGCTTTATTAAAATGTATCACAGATAAAAGAAACTGAATATTCACATAAGACTTACGCTTTTATTTTTATAGCGTATTAAGTGATAGCGACTCACATACAAGGACAGCATGGTGTTCTCCTAAATGGTGCACGCGAATACATGTTCGGAAATATTTAAATAACTTCATAAAAATAATACCATGCGGGGTAAATTTACTAATATTTAGATAAATTTGTTAAACGGAACAATTCCCACTACGTAGGTTTTACACATACTTAGACTCGTATAAACATTTAACGATCATACAAAATTGCCCAGTAGCTTAGTGGTAATAAGTAATATTGATTAATATATATATATATATATATATATATATATATATATATATATATATGTATATATATATATATATATATATACCAGTAAAGGTTGGTTTTAAAATAATGATGGTAATTAAGAACTGAAGATTATGATGATAAATATTGAACAGTGCCTAACTATTGTACAAAAATATAAAATTATCTTCTTGAGTTATTAAACTCCGCCCTGCCTTAAATACAGTTTAAAAGATAAGATGAAATGTTAAAGTTCTTTCCACATACTTTTAAAAATTCAGTGTGGTTATTCTTGGTATACTGATCGAGTTACATTCAAAAGAACCTTCGTTATATGTTATCGAACTTTGCCGTGTTTGTGTAAATGTATGTGTGTGTATATATATATATGCACTCACAGATATATGTGTTTTTTATCGTGGAACTTATATTTCAATTTGCTTTGTACAGAGTCATAACTATTTTTGTCACATCCACTTTAAAGTCTCCAAATTCATTCAAACAAGACAGATGACGAAAGTGATGAAATACTATTAAAAATTTAACGGAGCATATAGGAATAAAATAATGAAAGTGACTTAAACAACAACTGTGGAGAGATAATGAGTTGTTATTCATTTTAAAAATTTCTATCGTCTCTTGTAAAATGTTTTGAATGATTTATGCTTGAGTCGAAACTATGGAGACCTCTTCGGTGACTTAAATATTTATATCTTTAATTGCCATCAGTAGGTTTACTTAACTTTTTTACAAATTGAACTTGATACAAGCACCACATGATACGTGGTATTATTTTTCATTAGTGGTATTAACAAAAAACTTTTTTTTTATATTCTATATACTCGAAGCATTATTTAATAATAAACTTTTACCAAGTGAAGTAAATAAAAAAGATATAAATAATTGCATTTAAAACTTTGTTTATGATTGCAATAGAATTTATGACGATAATGATGGAGAGCAAAATTTCAGGATGTCAATGATTATTTTACGATTTTATATTGATGTCACTGAAACTTTAATTGTTTAACAGTTTATAGAATATGCCTTATTAAATTTATTTTTTCGATATGATACTTACACACTTTGAATTTTTTCCATGAAATTTATTTCATTCAAAAGAAGCAAAGAATGCGAGAAATTAATTACTTGAAATAAACTAGAAAAGTTAAGAATAATAAATAGTAAGTTGTTAAGTTGAGTCATCGTTCAATGAAATATATAAAAAAATACCGTATTTATCAACAAATAAGATCAACAAGGAAAAAGGTTAAGAAATGAGCTTTGACGAAACCAGACTATACACAATTAATATGATATGTGTAATCGAAATAAAGAAAGGACAAGTGTAAAAAATGGCCCTGTGTTCGGTATTTACCTATTTACAAAAATAAGTAACTAACTCGTACTATATGTAGGATTGTCGGCGTAATTTTTCTTCAAAAACGAAACCACATAGAACATTTTTTGAAAATTGTATGTCAGGCCCATCTATAGATAAAAGAAAGTTATTAAATATAAATATTTTACCCAAATATTGAACCGACTTCAAATAAGCGCACCGAAAAGTAAAAAAATATTGAAAACACGAGTATTTAGTTGGAGCTTTGCAGAATAGTATCGTTTTGAAATATAGATAAATTTGCAAAATACTAATACTGGTAGATATTTTCGAACAGATTCCAAGTCAAAGTTTCTCTTATCTCTCACCCACCTGCATACCCACACACACAGTACAGTGCTACATTTTACTTGGCACCAATTCCAAAAATCACTAACAGTAGCAGTATTCTGCAGATATTAACCAAATGTTCATCGAATTATATTAATAGCATATTCTTGAAAATAAAGAAATAACCATCCCAATTGGATAATAAATACCGCAGACAAATATTTATATAAAAAAATAGAGTCAGATTGAAGTCTACACTTTATTTTATATAAATATACTTATTATAATTATATCTAAATATATTGATATAATTATTATATCTATATCTAAATATATTGATTGATCTAAATATATTCACTTTGTTATACTCCTACTTACCACAATACCTGTGAAACGAGTCAAAAGTCACTGAGTTTACTCCTTACTACTGAAGAATTCGTGTCATCAGGATATAATGATGTAGCCAAAAATTGCTACATCATTATATCCTGATTATCTAAAGCGCAAATTAGCCCTTAGTCGGGTCATATTAGTTAGTCGGGCCATTGCGTTTATCTTATATCATTCAAACTCAATCACGGTACGTATAGAGTATACGGTGATAAAGATCAGTGGTAAAGAAATCCATGATATAAATTAAATTTCCATGATCAGATTCTTAGTGAATTTTCATGAAGCTAAACTGAGAGTATACCCTTCAAACGAAAATCACGCAAATCCTCTGAAAGTGCTCGAGATATTAGGTAATATACATAAAAAACCCAACAGAGAGTATCTTAACATTGTATGTAAAAAATGACAGAGCTAATTTGTATCTTTCTCCAAATGATATTATATTAAATGGAACTTAAAAAGTAGTCACCAAACAAATGAAATAAATAAAGCAAACAAATGTGATGAATCTTAGATTTCAATGCGCATTTTACAAATATCCGTTATGTAAGCGTGAAGCAATTTTAGACATATGTGCACGAGTAAAACTTATTCATTTAGATACTCACTCACATGTTTACATTCCACTTAAATATTCTATCTAATAATTCAACGATGATTCATATTCCCATAGAGTGATTTAAGTCATCAGCCACCAACCCCATATTGAGAAGCTAAATTGCCGATGAAAGGTGATTTCTTTTTTATTAAAAATAGTGAGTGTCTTTGTTACTGGCTTTCAATTAATCACAACCGTTATGTAGTTTCAACGAATAAATAATATTAAATTTATAGTGGCTGAACGCCATGGGCGATAACTGTTCACTCAAGCAGTGAACGAAAATTGACCTTGTAAATGGATCAATTTCAAAAGATTCATCTTGAAGTAGTTGAGGAAATATGTAATCCAGAGAGGATGCCAAATGCTTATTCACAATTGGAAAATCAATTGTAAACCGACGTAATCCGTGATATCCTCAATGACGCAATTTAAATATCAGAATCCAATATTAAGGTTTTGCATTGAAATTAAGATCACCGGCAAACATCTAAACAAACTCGCTCATCTAAACCGACGTATGTTTATGCAAATCTTTATCCAAATAACCGACAATCGTGAAAACGGGACTACTAGAAATACTTACTCACACCTCCGCTTTTGCGTCAAGTTTAGGAGAATAAAAGAGATGAATCAATAGATATATTACATTTTCATCTTCTTGTGATATTAAACTGTTTTGCCTCATTCTAGATTTCAAAAATATTTTATTAATTTTTAAAATACTGATAAAAAGAGTGTTTTAAATTACAAAACTTTTTCAATTACTCAGCAAAATATAATTTTTTAAATACCTGAATTTCATTTTATTATATTTTTTTATATATTTCTTTTACGAATTTAAACAAGTTCATAAAAATTTTGAGTAGTCAAAATAAATAAAATTTAGCATAATTTGGCATGTAAAATACACAGGAATCATTCAGGTATTTATTAAATAATTCACTGCCCATATGTTTTACATAGTTTATATATACATAGAATAGTTTATGGCTACATAGAATAATATGGGCAGTGAATCAACAACAACGAAGGGAGAGGTCTACGAAGGAGATTAATATAAAACTTAATTTATAAAGATTAAAACAGTTTTTCATATTAAGTCTAGTAAATTTATTTCAGAAAACCTGTCAAGCACAAACTCATAGGGTTTCATAACCATATAGGCACTTATAGACATTTAAGTTTACATAATATTTCTATTCAATTATTTACCAATATTAATTCTTTACTACACAAATATAAAATAATTCAAACTTATTATCCCCAAACGTTAAAAATAGTGAATATTTTAAAAAATATAAGATCTAGGATAATCAATACAGCTTTTCTATGATATTCTAGTTAGAATTAACCAACACTTTTTCCAGGATTTTCGACTCACAAATTTCCGAACTGTCTATTTCTGGACAATTTTTTTGGTATATCTTCTCAAATATGCAATTTGTAATTAAGAAAATATTAATTTAAATTTCTCATAAAAAACTTTTTCAGATAATACACCACATGATATGCCATATTAAATGAAAAAAAAAATTGAGATACTTTACAATAATTCCCTGT
Source organism: Druceiella hillmani (assembly GCA_039881145.1). Classification (NCBI taxonomy): domain Eukaryota; kingdom Metazoa; phylum Arthropoda; class Insecta; order Lepidoptera; family Hepialidae; genus Druceiella; species Druceiella hillmani. The sequence continues at coordinate 2,369,633 of JAYKKI010000114.1, forward strand.
TAAAAATATCCAAGTTAATAAAATATTAACTACGCCCAACACCAATTTTCTACGTTGTACGGTTTGTGAGAAAATCTATTGGGGAGGAAAAAAGAGGTAAATATATTGCTTACTCTATCTTCCATAAGCGTAAAAACATGATGCATATTTGAAAAAAATGGTAACATATAGAATCATAGCCATACGTCGTATAAACATCAATAAATCTTCAATCACTGGTTTAAAGAGACATGTAACAAAATAATGTTTATCATTCTATATTGCGGATTGGTCATAATAAACGTATTCGTATAATTTTATACTTTAAGCGTATGTAACTTAGTTTGAAATTATTTATTCGGTTACTGCATTTAGCAGCGAATTCAACAGCATTATTTATATAATAATTGCTTATAATGTATAAGACGTACATTTAATAAAAAGATTTGGATAAAAATAAACTTACTTAGCGTGAGTGCTGCTCGTATATCGAATATTACATAATTAGTTTGAAGAAAAATTATTTTATATATTATAAGTAAATGCTATTAAACTTTCTAGTTGAATAAATATTTAACAAAAAGGAAACGATTTGCCATAGGGGACTTTTGTTTCATTACTTTAGTTAATGTATTTTCAGAGTTAAATTGAAAGAAGTGGCAAAAAATAAACGTTTTCCTCTCCCCCTTTTTAATTTTGAGGCTTCTAAACCTAAAATCATGGAAAAGTTGTATCTCTGAAAAGCTACATATAGGTTGTAGGAAAAATACGACGGTAATAATTTGATTTATGAGATATTCACGAATTATAAACTATTTATGGCGCTAGTAAATTCATATTAATTATAGCTATATTAATATTGAACATATTTGACGTCAATTTTGTAGAAATTCTTTATCACTTAATTATTATTTACCACTTTATTTACGAATACATCAATATGATAAAGGGCTAAAATTTGTTGCTTTGTTTGTTTTTTGTAGTGGGTAAGTTTCTTTGTAGTGGAACTACCGAACCGAAAGTTCTTTTACTAATAGAAAATTATATTATTTCTAACAAAGGCTATATTCTTATGAGAATGACAAAAGCATATTTTACTTCGTAGAAAATAAATTTTCAATTGGAATCGATATTAGTATATTAACTTAAAGGAAAAAACGATAATGTGTTAGAAATGTAGTGAAAAATATAAATATTAGTTATTAGCAGATTTAAAAAAAGTCAGCGATATCGTATAACTAGCTTGAATATTTAAAACAAAATTACGTTTTTTTTATGTATAATTACATTAATATATATATATATATATATATATATATATATATATATATATATATATACATATATATGTATATATATACATATATATATAGATACATATATATATATATATATATATATATCTTGGTACGGTATAATTATAAACTGGTACTAGCCAAATTCATCGTCAACATCTGTAACATAAGATTAGTTATTTTTTTAAGAGCAGTATATAAATTATCGGTAAATAAATTTGAAAACGTAATCAAGCATAATCCTTGCAAAAAAGTTTAACTATTAAGAAGATACAAAATCTTGACACGGATATTCTATCAAATATAAATTCACTCGACCTTAATTTTTTTTTCATCTATATTGTTATTGTTTATTAAAAAAACAGTATCTCCTCCGTCTCCGATTTTTTTCCTGGTTTTTCTCGGTGGAGCTTATTTTCCGAACCGGTGGTAAATTCGCCGATGATTCAAAAGAGCGTGTAAGTGCCTTGATTAGAACATAGGCTACTTATTCGCACAGGAAAATGTTTCGTTTTCAAGGGTAAATTGGAAAATATATGGAATATATTTGGCGTTAATTTTGTAGAAATTCATTATTCACAGTTAAATGAAACTAAGTGATATAGTATTTTTTCTACTTTCTCTAAGTTCTTCACCACGACCTAGGTTTCGTTGTATTACAACATCTTCAGGTGGGCTATTAAATAAAGCAAATAGTCCACCTGAAGATATCGTAATAAAACGAAACCTAGGTCGTGGTAAAGAACTGAAAGAAAGTAGAAATAATACTATATCACGAAAATATATTATAAAATTATTAGTCCAAGTAGAAAAAGCTACGGGCCGTCGTTAGTAATCAATAAATTAATTTCAACCCATACTAGATGCAGTACCCACAATGCTGGAGGCAAATTCGCACTTGGCCGTTTAAAACTTACATTAGAAATAAATTTTACGCAAGTTTTACGATCGTACTAATTTATTGTTATGCAAGATAGGTAAAATTTTCTATAATTTATTTTAATATACCAACAGCAAATCTTCCATAAATATTCATGTTCTCTTTTATAGTTTGGACAAAATACTTTATGCTTATTCAATAAATTGCTTCACCATAAAACTTATAACTTACTGCCCTATTGAAATAACAGGGTCTAATTTATTACACTGTGTTCGTTCCAGCTTCACTCGGTCAAAAATTAATTGTTTTTATATTTTGTTTTATTACTCTTTTATACTCTAATAACCTACGATTAATTTAGTTACTTCGTTTTCAGAGGTTTACCAATTAATATGTATGAACTTTATTCAAATACCAAACTGAAGGATAAAACTTGTCGAAACGCTTATAAAAAAATATGTAGTAATTAATTATCGGTACGTATATTGGAACTATTTTGTGGAGTTAATCCCATTTCTATTAAACTCTAAATTATTTCATAACCGTTCCTATGGTCCGGATATATCTTAAAAACATACCTATGTTTTTTTTATTTGCCACTCTAAATAGGTCATAATAGTCAGGCCAATGGCTTAGAAGCTTAAGTAAAAATGCACCTAGCAGACTTCGACTACCTTTACTTAAATCATTATTGCTTATTGCTAATCGTTATTGCTAACACTAACACATTCTAAAAATATGTGGTAATTCATGTTTTTTAGCTTTTTGATAGCTAATGTTTAACGTCAATCGGATAAGTCGTTTTTCTGAAGCCCAAAACACCAAGAAAAAAAATTACTTTTTAAGTAAAATCTGTATCATGTTGAAAACAAATATATAAACAAGAAACTAAACTAATATCAATACGTCTTATTGTAAAAATAATAACTAATTGAAATTCGCAGTCGGAAAGCATTCCTTCATTGACTGAGACATTACATCCTGTCGTGTACCCGCAACTTTTACGAGTAACATCAATTCTTTGCTAAATAAGTTCATTACCCCAGCTCCCGCCCCTTCATCTTTCTCGGCAAGTAAACACGACATCGGTCTACCCGAGTCGATCGTAGTAAGATGACGTTCATCTCTCGAGTTGTCACTTTGCGATGACAACGTTTTATTTGTTATTGTAAGTATTGATACGCTCAATACTGCGGACGCTTCGGCGTATCGTTTGCGTTCGGTTCAAGTTTACTCGGTGCAGAAATTATTTCCCTGGCTTGTGTCCATTAACTTGTCTTGAGAAGAAGCTGGTGTAATTTATAAGATTCTTAAACTTGTCTCATAATTATCTTATCTTAAAATTTTAAGGAAATATAAAATATTCAATTGCTTCTGTTTAAATGTGGCGTACGAATTCACAATGAGTATAATATTCAATCATTATTTTTGTTTGTGTATGTAAATAATTCATTTTAAATTCTCACTTTTCATTGAAGCACTATTTATTTGTGATTAATTCCATATTTTTGATTCAGTATTTTCAAAAATGGAAGCGGTGAGAGAGTGTTCTGATGTCTTCCGTTGTTTAGAATACTTTTAAATATGCACTTTGAAATTAATAAACAAATATTTTTATATTCCATATAACAACTTCCTTAGAAACGTACACCACAACGTATATACAATTTAAAAAAAATATCTAAGTAATTTATTTAGATTGACTTTAAATCCCATACAAGGAATTTTAATAACTTGAGCTAGTGCGGAATATGTGGTTCACTGACATGTATTATTAAGCGAAATTTATATATTTAAATATTAAGCCAAATTTAGAGTTTCTGCGTCATATGGTTTTTGTGAAAATTGTCTATAAGGAAACGATAGACATATAAATATATGAGTGATTTTAAATTCGTCCACTTCAGTTTGATGTACGGAACACTGAAAATGATGTTCCTTTCAATTTTTAAGAGTTTAATCATACGAATCGATTTACATATATAACACCCAATACGCAGTATTATGAGGAGTAAAATCAGAAGTTCAGAGCTTTAAAAAAAGTGTGACCGTTAGATGACCTCTTTGCACAACATTTGTGCCTATATTTAGAGTGAGATATCAGTATGTTGATTTGGCATTTTCTTATGGCGTAATCCCAATGACGGAGTGTGACACACATATTTTATTGTTAGCTTACATCAAAATATAATCATTAAATGTCATTATGTGTAAAAATTTGGTGTTTTCTTTCCTACAAAATTAAAAAGTCTGTTTAAATTTTAACTGCTTAGTCTGACGTTACTAAATGTTTATAATTTTGTTGTAAAAATTCAGACTTATTCATTTGTATTTTACTTGAAAATAATTATATTGACAATAAAATGTTTTTTATTAAAGAATTTTCCATTTACATTTAATGATGTTGATATTTACATTTATATACAGTGTTACCTATTTTATACATTTCAATATAATCGTACTTAAGGAGAGAACTCCAGTCGCGCTTTGGAGCTGACACGTACAATTTTTTTTAAATATTTGTCATTTTCTTAATTTACTTTGAAAAATAAAATGCGTCTCCGTCCATTGGTCTCTAAGTAAGTGCTTTTTACGTCTAAAGACAAACTGCAGGTTGTAATTCTTGGCCTATTTTGATAATTATTTTCCTGTAGATGACTTAATCAAAGATTTACCTTGCAAGACAAAACAATACATAGATCTGCAAAATTTCCTTTTTTTAAAATTACATTGACAAAATGTATCTGTTTTGCTTTGCTGAATTATCACATGCTTTTCATTTGATTCCATCACTTACGATGTTTTAATGGAGTAATGAAAAAAAGATAATTTTTCCTTTAAACCGCCTATAATAGTAATGTAAACTAATTTTAACAAACTAACTTTTAAAAATCCTTTTCTTTAAATAACTAAAATACGAGTAGATGACGTCGGGAAAGAGGGGAAAAACGGTTCACGGTTGCTTTATATGAACAGAAAGTTATTAACAAAGAAGCAGAAAATATAATCACACAAAGGTTATTCAAGACAGGTTAACTGCCAAATACAATTTATTTCGTAGTTGGCTTTATTGCCCAGGACACCAAGTAGGAGGTATCTTGATGTGTGTTGTACTTACCATATTTATAAAGCTACGATTAAATTCGAAATATATAATTGTAAATATGAACAGACAGCCTCAGAGAGAGGACAAGGAAGCACGATTGGTTTACAAAAACAGAAATTTTTTAATAAATGAACAGAAAATATATTCATACAAAATTTGAGTTCCTTGGTATTTTTTTTAACTTTGGTACAAATTCGACATGACTATGTCGGATGTGGTTTGTTTTTTTGGTAGGATACTTTGTAAATAAAGAGGTCCTCGCAACATATTTTGATTAAACTTTTTAAACTTCTCCAATCATTATGTCAACGTAAGTTTCTCTAAATTTTATATTTTTTATTATATTAAATATCATTAAACTTTTTGGACCATCTAATAGCCCATTTAAAAGTTTGGAGTGATAGCATTTGATCTGATCGGTCAACGCCAGATATCTCTTCATTGTATTTTGAAATTATATTCGGTATCATCGAAAGTTTTCTATTACAATAAGACACTTCTACAATTCCAATAACATGCTTATTTGAAATGGTAAGGATTTATCGTTAGTCTTTCCATTTAAATAGAGTAACAGGACCGTTTCCCTTCCAAATAAAGGGTCTTTTTTACATTTATTTTTGATATACCATATCTCGGGTATTCTTCTTTTAGTTATTTCGTATGGTTTGACATACATAAGTTTCTCGTGTAGTCAGTAATTTCGTAGGAGTATAGATTTATAAGAATTATCCATGTATACTGTAACAATAAAGTTCCTTTATATGTATGATATAATCAGCAATGCGACCTAACTTATTATCAGTTTCTTTAAGTCTTCAGTCGTGAATTATTATTTTCACACAACACTATCAAATTCATATACTTCGTGCAGTTTGACACCATTTTTGTTTTTTTTAAATTTTGTTACGTCTTACGTCAGTAATGCCAGTAATTATACATATTTTGGAAATAAAACATACATTTTTTGAAAATAAAGTATACATAGTATGGAAAATAAATATTTCGGGATTTTGTTGATATTCTGTGCATAATTTATCGTTCCCGATTGATATGGTTGCTTAAAAAACATCATAATTGACATCAGGTTGGAGAATAGTCTCATCTTTAGGCTCAAAGACGACTTCATCATCACTTCCGTATCCGTATTTGAATTCTCAGAAGGTACACAATTGATACTGTCATTAAAATTCAATCCATAAAGCTCGATACATTCTGAATCACTTAAATTAGCGTAGTACTCAAGTTATTTCTTTAGTCAGTAACCTTTTCTGATCCATATTGGGGTATTTACAATTTGATTATAAAAATAGAACAACGTAAGTAAACAACAAATAATACTTCCACTTAGAACAACGTAAATATAATGGACTCGATTCTATATCTGATTTATTAGTAACAAATTATGGCGCATATCTTTGACTTATCTGTTGCAAAACGACAGGTTGAAACGTGTCTGTGTACAAATAAATTGTTGTTGGCTCTCGTGGAGAGCTTTCTTTTACATAAGCCAATTACTTGGTATATTGTAAAATTTAAAAAATATATATTTTAATTTCTTCTTGGTGATTATTCTGTACTATAATTAGAGTTTAATATGATTAAATAGAATAAGCTTTTTAAACTGGAATTATGAAAAGTGCCGTGTCAACGTATTAGGCTAAACGGACTTATTTCAAAATATCAAACATATACACTTCCCACAATTAAATGAAACTACGTGATATAGTATTATTTCTACTTTCTTTAAGTTCTTTACCACCACCTAGGTTTCATTGTGTTACAACATCTTCCGGTGGGCTATATATCTTTGCTTATATATCTTTGCTGTGATTAGCAAATATATCTTTGCTTGTGATCTTTGCTAATATCCCACCTGAAGATACAACGAAACCTAGGTCGTGTTAAAGAACATAAAGAAAGTAGAAATAATACTACATCACGTGGTTTCATTTAATTGTGAATATTGAATTTCTACAAAATTAACGCCAATAATATATAATATATAATAACAATATACACTACCTTAAAACATTACGACTACCACCATTACTACGACGACAAAAGTATGACTTTTCATTCAACGGTCAATATCTCAAAAGCAAATTTTTGTTTGGTCTTTTTCTGAGTTCAGGCTGAAATGAGAAAACTAACTAAAAATTAAAAATTATTTTGCTTGTGATTTTTGTTGGTGGTGCATTATCCGTAGCAGAAATATAAATTGAGAAGAAAAACTTACTTACTAAAGAAATTAAATTTATGTAAGTGGAATATATTAATAGCAAACGTATTATAATGTATTAATCTATTAGTAAAATTTAAGTTACCTACTTTAAATAGTTCCTTAGAATAACGGTTATGACAGACACACGGACGAACTTTTGCATATCCTGAGATGTGTGACTAATACCGTCTTTTTTCCTTTTAAGACACAAAACTAAAAATATGGCTAAGAAAAATTCGAAAAATTTGCGTGTACGCAGGCTATTTCCATTACCGTTTTTATTTCACAGTCTTACTTCTCCTAAACAGCTTCTTGACACTTCTTCGGGCGCCTGTCACATCTCACCAGATTCTTGTGATTATTTTTACAGCAGAATCGGATATTTTGTTATTTAGAATATTGTGTATGCCGACGTAATGTCAGCAGACACGCATCTCCTGACGATACACTAACTGGCATTTGGTCATGTCTCGTGCTTTCAACAATTCATTCCCGTTTATATTTTTTTCTAAATTAGGATGCCGTAAGAAGTTTGACTTCCGCGAGAATGTTGTTCACGAGGTCTGTATTAACCAAAAATTATCAGCTTAGCATTGCATTATTAAAATTATTGTATGAATTCCATAGAAAAATAAATTCCTCATAATAAAATTTTCAAAATTTTTGTGAATTTTTTGTGTGCACACAACTTTGCTTGTGGAAGTAGAATAATACGCAGCTCAGTTATATTAAATATTTACAATTACATATTTCGTTTTTGAGTAATCATTAGAAAATATTTCATTCGAATTTGAACGACTAATTTAAATCTCTTATCGTGAAAATTCCAGGATGTGGAAAATGTCAACATGTTTACTATTATGAACAGTGAGAATAGAATTGAGCACAAATACGCAATGTTCTTCTGTATGAGGATATTGCTTAATGATCTGTTTTATTTTTAACACTTTCAGTTGTGTATCACATATATTGATGTTAATTAGTAATTTTTTTCTCCTCTATGAAATTTTTTTATTGATGAATATTTATAATTTTGCATAATAAGTTAGCGGAATAAAATAAATAAAACTACACTAGATATCATGTCCAAATGCGATCATATTAAAACATGGCTATAACTGCTGCATTATTTATATTTAACAATAAAATTTATTAAGGATGCCATTGCCGAGAAAGTGCCGAAACAAAATAACTATTATAGCAGTGATTAAACATCACAACTTTTTTGTATAAATGCGTGATATGTAAAGGAATATGTTTGTCACGTAATAATTAAAAAAAAAACCTTTTATATAATTTAATTAATCTCAATTTCAATACAAAATAAATAGTACTTTGGTAACACAATGTAAATACCTGACTTTCACTTTTACTTACCCGTAAATGAAGAAAACATTTCGTTGAATGGGTGTAACTGGATTCTAAACTTTGAACTTCAAATAAATTGCTTATTTATTACAAGAATTTTGAGGTGATAATTACAGTGGCAGGCCCGCTATAAATACGCAATCTGTAGCTATACTTACACAGCAACTAGTATCCGTAAAAGTTTTAAAATATAGTTGATAGTCTTTCATTTTGAAGTTTAAAAATGAAGTAAAGATTACTGAAGGAATATTTCATAATGGAGTAAAGACGGTCGTGAAAATGAGAAAGGTTCAAATGCATTTTATTTCCCTTTCCCTAAATATATAATTTCATTACAAGGGGATCGAAAAACAGTTGGTATGTTCGAATACAAAGCATATTGGCACCTTAGATATTTATTGCTTGTTTGTTACCGCATACCATAGAAAGAAAGAAATTTGAGCCAAATGTGGAGAAGCTAAAATATAATACATTTTATAGAGAAGAATGCGTGCATCACTAAAATGTTATCTCAATAAGTTATTTCTAGCCAATCGAAAGAAAATTAATTATATCCTTCTTGTATTTTTGTTATTTATTTCGTTTCTATAAAATAGAGAAGAAAACAAATTCGTTAAAGATTTTTTTCACTACTTTTGAGTATGAAATTTTTAACCTCGTAAAAATAATCCAAACTCCCAATATAGTCAACAAAGTTTTCTAAGAATTTTATTGTTGAAAAAGTGCTGAGCCGAAATGACTAATACAGCAGTAGCGGAACATAACAACAAACTCTTTGTCAAATGATGATTTGATGCAAGTGTTAAATCCTAAATCTAATCACTATCATCATTAATCTATTACAAACTTATTTTCCGAGTGCCCGTAAGTCTTTTCGTCTCTTTTGCCAATTTTTTAAATTAAAAATTTTACAGTAATTTTACAGTGTTCGTTCATTTATAGCGTTCAGTTCGTTCGCCTTGTTGACATTATCCACACTGTGAAACTTTCACAATGAGACTTGTAAACGAATTGTTCAAGTTCGAATTAAATCGTATGAAATGATTATTTAAACACAAAATATATAATTATAAATATTCACTATTACTGAAACTACGTATTAGTCTATTTTCACAGGCAAATTTGTGTGCTCACTATGTGCGCACCAACTGCACGTGACGCGCAAACAATATTTATTTTTGAAACTTTCTGTTAAATTAGGTCATGTAAATATTATAATCAATTAAAAATAATAAGGAAGTAAAAAAAGTTCACAAATCTTTTGTATGTTTTAATGTAAGGAGTTTGTTTTTTATTGAAATTAATATTTGCAGAAATATTCATTCCGCAACGGAAAGAAAGTTTATTGCAATTTTTGTAACCCTATTTTTCCAAGTATTCACCTGAATATAGTAATTTTATTTCGTTATGCGGGAAATTACGTACTCACGTACTAAGAAAATTAAAAAAAAACATTTAGCGGATTGACTTTACTATATGGCATAAATATTCGTTATTTTCTTATCTTTATCCTTAACTTATTCATTAAGTAAAGTGATGAATGCATCATAATTAATAAAAACCCAAAATTCTATTGGATAATGCTTTATGTTTCTAACTGCGACACGAGTTTATCCCCAGTTTATTTACGTAGTCGAATCCTTCGAAAATGTTCTTTAATATATACTTATTTCTTGGGAAATAAATTTGATAAAAGCAATATTGCAGAACACATAGCTTTAATGTTTATTTGAGAGATTCAGGTAAGGCACTGAAGCTTTTACTCTGCAGTTCCTCTAAAATGTTAAACTTTAATACCTTTTATTACCATTTATATTTGGAAAAGTCCTAGATTATGGTTGTTACAAAATTTATTTTCTTACCATTAAAATTATGTTTGTAGATACGTAAGAATCCCATGAGCGTCATTGTCGCGTACTATAATATAAATTTTATATCATTATTTTTTTTGGATTAAGAAAGATACATAGAAACTAATATAGTGTTTTTGTAGATACATAAGAAATTTAAAAATGACATGAAAATCTAGGATTACTGTTGTTTGTTTCAGAATTTTACTACGAAATTATTTTTCAAGTCAACAACAAGACAACTAATTGAGGATATCATTTTTAGAATTTTTATACTGATTTATAATCTATAAAGACGTAATAGACCAATTATAAATTTATATTTTAGGATATGAAAAAATTAATTTTGAAACATCTTATACTTAATCGCACGATATGATTTTGTTGAAATTATTAAGACATTTTATTAAATAAAAAATGTTATTTTAGCTGCCAACTTACAATAGTTTGACATTGCATATTTAAACAAAGTTGCAGTTTTCTTTAAATTAGTCTTTTTGTTATGAAATACGAAAAGGAACCTATCCGAGTACAGAAAATATAATGGAATTAAATTTTTTAACAGAAAGTACGATTTTAAGTTGTTACCTGACTTTATTTTATATCTAAGAAACCACAAAAATAAATAAATTTTACGAAATAAAATAATACGAATGCAGGAAATTCCCGGAACACGAAAGACAATTTTGCTTTAATTTTTTTGTGAATTTTCTGTTTAATCTATAATGTTAATTTTTTTAAATTTAATCCCTAAGTCAATCTATTACTTTTTATCGAAAAAAGAGTTACCATTTTTGGTTACGTCACTCATGCCTTTCTTGAAACATATTCCGTTGCAATAAAAAATCACAATGCATGCAAATAACTTTAAATAAATATTTTAACATGAAAATGTAATACATAAAGTAATAATCAAATAGTTTCATCCCTTATCCAATTTACACACACAACAAAAGGCTTTAATACTTCACCAATGGCCACTAGTAGCTACGAGCTTATGCTCTAGATAAACGACCTTGCCGAGGCAGGGTCGACTTCTAGGTACCTGTTCACCGAGACATGTACTGTACGTAATTATAAAACATGTCCAAGTACGCAAGATTGGCGCGCTTATAAGGAACCTTTCTTCACACTAAATTTATTTTTCCGATCGCTTGGTCGCATTCAGCCATCGCGATCTACTAACTTCCGAAATAATAGCATACTAAATTAAGTTTTACATTATTTGGTTACTTACGTCCACAATAGACTAAAAAAAACTAACATACAGTTGGAAAATAATTTTTTTTATTATATGAGTTTATGTATCATAAATGATCACTTTATATTAAAATAGCTTTTGCTCGCGGCTTTGCCCGTGCAGATTTTCGTTTAAGGCAGCAGGATATATATGTAGATTTTAGACTCTTAGGATAGTTAAGCAACAGACTTATTATGCGCGTTGTGCCATTTGTTTTCATATTCGAAAGTCTAAAAGATTTAGTATTGTACCTACTATTGTAAATATTAAGATATGAATTAAGTCAAAAATATAAAAATAAATTTTAATTTTTAACAATCACAAGGAAAGCCACAGCTTTTCTTGTAGTTTTTCTTGATTGTTCACATATACGTTATTTCTTACTTTTTACATGAGAATTTATTACTTGGTCAGAGCCCATCGATTAACAAAATCAAGGTAGGTGTGGAAAATCACGAATTCACGAGTGTACCTTATTTTCTAAAACTTTCCGCCTGGCCTCATCGCTACCTATATACGCAAGTGTGTGCGTATGCGCGCACATACGTATGTATGTGTGTGTGTGTGTACTAGCTAGCGCTGTGCTTCCTAGGAAAAAACTAGTTTAAAACACGCATGTTAGGTAAAACTATTTTAATCTGGGCAATATCAGTTTTTCTTCGTAATAAAATTCATAATCCTGGCTAAACTAGTACAGTAAATGAGCCGTCGTAAAACCTAACATAATCTAATATAATCTAACTCAAACTGACCTAATCTAACCTAACCTAACCAAAAGTTTGCGTTTGGTTAACCGAATCTAATCCAACCTAGTCTAAACTAGCCTAACCATGTATAAACTCGCCTGACCCAACCTAACTGAACCTGACGTTTGTAATCTAAGCGAAGCAGCTAACCTAACTTCATAGTTTTTGTTTTATTCTTTTTAATTTCTTGAACGTTTAATTTTTACACGTGAAGAAAAATAAATTTAAGACCTGTACAAAGAATACATACCTTATTTTATTAAAGCTAAAGAGTTGATTGAGTGAAAAGTTTTGTAATTAAAAAAATTATTAAAGAGATAAACAGGAGATATATAATACTATTAAAGATATAAACAGAAGATATATAATTGTCAATGCTTGTCGAAACAATACATTGATTTCTGACACGGTGACAGAAATAGCCAATATATTTTAATGTACATGTGTAGGTTTTCTGCAAGGCTTTCTTATCTATAGGAGAGGATATAATAGTTGACCTCAGCGTACTTTCTTAATTTTTTATTTTATACATAATATATTCTTAGTTCATCTTCAATTAATCGCTTTTTAAGTACGTATTTTCGTATAAATAAGTATTACACAAAATAAACACGACAAGTGTTTTAATTCAAATATTGCAGCGCCAATAACTAAATAATTGGAATTTAATAAAGCTTACAAACATAGGTGTAATGAAATGAAATGAATACTCATGTAATAGACTTATAGACCATTTTCTTATATTATTTTGATATTATATGGCATGACAATATTGTCTGTATGTATACGTCTCATTTTATTCCTATTTCGTTTCCTTTATCACTGATTTTTACAGGTAACAGATCAAAGTTTTGGTGGGGTGACGATTAAACTGAATAAACTTGCCTATTTACATGTGAAAAACTTGAAATAAAAGAGTATGATGAAAATAGGATGTGAATGCACGATTAAAAGGCTTGAATATATTTGACATGGACTGAAATTTTATAAAAATCTTATGACGCAAAATTTATTTGAAGGCATAATTACATACCGAAAACAATGGCTGTAAATCTTGTTAGACTTTAAATCGAACGAAATTCTTGGAAGAAAAAGTACGTTTTATGACCCTAGGGATATATTCCCGGTCACAAAGTTATAATGTAATAATAATTTGTTAAATAGCCCATTACATAAAGAATATCATTTGGAAGGGCTTTCAAATGGAATAAAAGTTTATTATTAAAAAAGTTCATATAGGACGAAGGTAGAAAATCAAAGGTGTACAAAGACAATGAATGAAATGATTATAAACAATAAATAAAAAAAAGAGATGGAATTTTGTCGAATTTATCAGATCTTTTCCCTTAATTCTATTACTTCTATGTTTTGTAGCTTTATTGAAATGAAAGGATTTAGTTGTTGATGCTGATGTATTTAAATTAAAATATTTGTTTTCTTTTTTGTTTGCGAAACACATATACATGACTTATTTTTTCTTAATTTTTGTTTTTAATGTTTAAATTTATATTTTTATATGTAAGAAATATATAAAATGGAATAGCGTCAATCAGAAATTTTCTCCACGTTAGTAATTTTTTAATATGTGAAATAATCCACATAGCATGATTTCATGCTATTCATTCGAAGTAGACAAAATCAATTTAACACTATGCAATTAAGTCATCCATTATCATAAATAATTAAAATGGAACCAAGAGCACCCGAAATATAAAAATTTAAAGATGAAAGAGGGAGGGAGACTTAAGCATGAAAGAGGGTACTCATTCAGAATGATGGAAATTTGTTACAAAACTAAATAAATATAAACAGGAAAACATCATTTAATTTTGCAAAAAAATGGAAATAAATTTTCTAAAAATAAATTTTGAAGATTAAAAAAAAATATTTTATATAAAATTTTCAAAAATAAAAAAAAAATTGACATTTTAACTTAAATAAACCCTATCTTTATTACTTTATTGTATTTTCTATCATGTTTATCTATTTGTAGTGTCGCTTATTTTCCTCTAGCTATACTATCTAATATCGTTATTGGAATTCCATAATTACCAGCATCGATATTAATATATTATGTAATATTTTGTTTTTACTATTTATATTGAACTTTTTAATATTAGTCATATTTTTCTTTCAAATGATTCGGACAATGCTTGCTAAGTAAATACAATTTATATAGAACTATTCTCATTATATTATAAAATATATGTAATTTTATTTCCCCTGCCATATAGATGGTCTAATCTAGATAACTTTTATTACATGTGTTTTCATATTTATTGCATGAGACCATTGCAATCTTTTAGAAATACTGAAAATAAACGCAGAGCACTTTGGGAATTAGATAAGCTATTATATATAATATATAAGCAAATTCATTGTTAAAGTCATTGGAAAAATAACAGATAAAATAAGCCAAAAGCTAAAAGAAAATCAACGAACTGAACATGTAAGTATTGATAAAAGTTCTTTACTATCGATTATAAGTTACGATAATAATTAGAACAAAATATTATATGTCTTCCCGGACACGAAAGTAATGTGCTTGTATATATATGATTATTTTTTAATTCATCAAGTTTTCTGGTCATAAAGATATACGTAACATCGTGAAATACCTAGAAACATTTTCTTTAAATCACAATGAATAAAATGTATTGTGTACTCTAGGAATTTTCTACAGTCTAAAAATATTCAGTAGCAACATATATGATTACAGAAATGTTTTCTTTGAAATACTCAAGCTAACGTAATGAAAATAACTTTTTTACGAGAAAAGGTTAGGAGACATCTGTTACGTGACCTTTCAAAACCTTATTTAGGCACTCGAAATAGCAACAGGGGATATGCGAGGATGATATGCAAGTTTTTTACTTGTATACACCTTCTCAATTTGCGTGTTACAAAATTAGCCATTTGGATTGTATTGTTTGCCGAAACGTGTATTTGAATTATTATTTTTAAGATATTTCTGTACATACATACAGAAGTGACATTATAATCGCGATAAAAATAAACGAAATAAAAATATTTCTTCTTTTTTATTTTTAAATATCTTTTACCTACGACGCTCACGTAGTTTTGGAAAAACGTAAAAAAACTGTTTTCCAAAGAAACAGGCTTAGATCGATCAGGTCAAATGAATAGTTACGAGGCTATATTATTTTCGACATAATTTGCAAAACCTGACTTTTAATATTTGCAGTGGTTAAGTGTGGGGCATTGCGTGAGTTATATGATAGTAGTCGCGACTAAAACGACCGATCCTATTTGAAGTAATAGGGTACCCAAATTTTTACCTGTTTGAAAGTCTCCAGTGACTCCAAAAACAGTGAATAGTCACTGTTTTATTATATGTGGTAATTTTTAGGAACTTAAATCCCGCAAATAGATAAGGTTTAATGTGTATCCAAATTGCAACGATGAAGTAAATTTTGCCTTCACTCTTAAGTCAACAAGTGACACGAATCATATGCACACCTATAATCTATACAATTGAACTCTATGTCCTGTCGTGTGAAAGTTTAAAAATGTTCTTTAACGTCTCCATATTTTTAGTCGATTTTCTGTGAACGAAAGTAATAAAAAGCAATAAGCCCCTTTCGCGTAATATACAATTCTCAAACTTCAGTTTGAACTTATAGCTTTTAAATTTTATTGTTTTAATAATTTTCTGTCTTGCATTCCTTTACATTCGATAAAAAATAAGTCAATTTAAATTCAGTCCAAGATTTGTAGTCGTAATTGCCGACAGCTTGGTTGACAGTCGCTAGAAGTCGGATCTGCTGGATATTGTTGTGCACTATTATTTACTTTTATGAATATTTATGTAAAGCCCATTTATTTAAGTTAAAAAGTCTGACAAGTCAGCTGAGCAAGTATAGTTATGTAGACCAATATTGTTCCGACCTGCCGTGTCAAAGTTGTTTGGGAAATTGTTGTTACATTTCTTGAACCCAACTTGATTTCCAATTTTGATTAAAAAATTACTATTCACTGATATATTAAATATATAAAATAATACTTGAGCCGAAACAAGCATTTGAAGAAAAAAAATATTATCATTTTTTTTAAATGTCTTGCAAGCGCTGATATATGGCGGCATCAGGGTTTTATTTCAGTTTAAACAAATTACTACCAAAGAACTTTTCTCAAATGCTAGAATCATACACCTCTCTAAAGAAGAGTTTAGGATATTTCTTAAACAAACCTTTCTATTTGATTAGCAGCGGTTTCACAAAGAAGGATCCTAGGACCAATACTTTCCTTAATTTTTCCTAAATTAAAAGAAGCTGTAATAGATACAATTGCCGATGACAAGATTATTATGTCAAAGTATGATTTTTAATGAAAAGCAGCTGAAGAATTTCAAACTGCCATTGACAAGATACATAAATAAAACTGGGAGAAGAAAATAGATCTTAATGTTTGAAATCAGTTTGTGTCAACGTTTTATTGAAAAGAAAGGACAAGAACCTAAATGTAAGTATGAGGGAATGCCGAATTCCCCAGACCGAGTCAACAAAATATCTTTGTCTCTATCTTGACAATAAATTCAACTAAAGACATCGCCTGATATGAAAAGCTGAATAAATGAAACAGGAAATGAAAAAAATGTAGGGATATATCGGAATTTATTCCCAATTCGTTCACATTTAAGGACGAATTGGGAATATATTTAAAAAATAAAAGACGAATTTATTAAACAAAAATTGAGACAATCTGGACTCGTGGTCTATAAATATAGTATACAAGTTTAACCCCAGTTACACTAAGCTACAATATCAACATACAATACAACGTCATAAAAATAAACTTTTCCGTCCGGTAACAAATGGATACAGTAACGTAACTAATGAAAAAATCCACAATGATCTGGAAGTTAAGTGGGTTAGTGAAGTGATCCAATAATTTGCCATAAAAATGAAGAGACTATGAAACCATACCAACGTAGAAGCCATCCAATTCTTAGAAACACCGAAGAGCTGAGAAGACTGAAATACAGCAAAGTGTGTGAACTTTTATTAACTAAAACATAGGTATTCAGTTTTAATGTTTTATGTTAGATTAGTCTAATTGTAGTAAAATTCATACCGGTATTTAAACCTGTAAATAGCCTACTTGCAGAGGAAATAGATAAATATATTTCAAAGTTAATAATAAGTTAATTATATTAAAATAATTCTAACGATGAATGAAAAAGGTGTTTTAAAAAATATTTTGAAAATACTATCTCAACTTTATTTTAAAAGATCTTTCCTAACCGATATAATTCAATGAGCCGCTATAGAATAAATAGTCGCTTATACTTTATGTATTAGAGGAGGGATATCCAAAATAATATTTTAATACATATTAATAAAGAACTTTTTATGAAGCATCTAGTTGAATTATCATGAAGAGATCAAAAATTGTAGTAACTTAATTAACATTTAAGTAACATTTGCTTTTTTACATCGGACGTGCAAGATGTGAGATTCTCAGGTATAAAAAATAATTTATGTATTTTGTAAGCGAATTTCTAAGTTTTGTTAAGGGTACTTCTTATATTTGCGCAGTGCCTAACCGTATAAATTCATAAATAAAAGTCGCGTGCCCACATCGGGCTTCATTTCCGACCAGATTAATACTGTCATCTAAACTGTCACTCTCGGCTAAATGGCTGAGGTAAGAAATAAAGCTTTTAAATAAATTGATGAAGTGTCTTTGTCTGCAAGTGGTGGAATTTATATATGGCCACTGTTTTTTTTATGAGCGCTTTTGATATTGTGTCAAAACGAAAAATATTCTATTCAAGAGTAAATCAGGAATGCTAATGGAACATGTCATTTTTTGGATTTGTTTTCTGAATTTGGATATGTTGATTAATTCTTAAACAATTTAAAATAATTGGCGGTTCCTTATTTTGAAAAAAGTTAACTAATTTTAGATTTGTAAATATTTAAGAGCGCCATTAAAAACTAAAAACTCTTTAGTAACTCGTGAACACACAATTAGTAAAAAAATCTAAAAAATTTCTATGCTTTTAATTTATTAAAAAAATATAACGGTATATAAATTTTGTCACATTAAATATTTACTATAATTTTTTCTTTGTTTCTAGAATTCAGTAAGCAAAGAGGAAAAACGAAATGCCAATGAGAGCGTTCATTGTCCGTCTGGTCGTCGGTCAGCCATTTTTTTCGGAAACCACTTGATGTATAGATTTCCAATTTAATATTATAAAAATCATGTTAACATTTGCTAACATTTGAATATATTTATCTAGAAATTCATGGGGGCCAATTAAAAAATAGAAAAATATCGGGAATCCAGATGTAATATTTGGTAGGTCAGAGAGGCCGCAATTTTTTTTTACACCACACTTTAGGTATTATTATTAAAATAATTACATCGAAGTCTGTGAGAAAAACAAACGAGACGAAGAAACAAACAAAAATTTGAAATGAGATGAAAAACGAAAAAGAAACTGCTCGATACTTACAATGAAGAAAAACAATATCCGCTGTGCCAATATAGCAATTTGCAAACGTATCTATTATTTTAAAAAACATTTGGATATAGTACAGAAGTGGTCAGTTCCAATGCTCACCTTTGCTTAAAAAAAGTTGAGAGAATTTATAATTTATTGAAGATATTAATTATGAATATGAAGAAGATTTATTTAAATTATTTATATATTTCTTAATCTATTACAAACATATTTTTTTCATATCTTCAGTAGTTAGTTAAGTAAAAAAATCTTCGTTAATTTACGGAGAAAAAAATATAAGAGGCAAATGTAATTAACATTGAATTAAAGATAACTGCCTGATAAACAAGGCGGAAAAGAAATTTGCCATAAGTTTCGGTGTATATGTTGCGATAATCTGGAGGATATAAATTTGTGAACTAAATAAAAAAAAACGAAATATAAATTCAGAAAAAAGTTTTATAAAATTTAATTGTAAAACGTAATTTTTTAATTATATGATTATTTTTAATAAACATATTATGTACTAACGAAATCATATTTGTTAGTAATATTTTTCCGTTTATGATTGCTCTGCTTTTTTATATTGCTACAACATTAAGCAAACAAAGCATTTACAACTTTTTAATATGCCGATTTAAAAAGCATTCCCACATTATTTCATACTTACTCGTTACAACCGAAAACATTGCATAGGCAGACAATATCGAGGTAATAACAGACGTTAACGGAAATGAAATTTAAATGCATGGCAATATAGCCTATATACATGATCGGCGTGGAGTGGTTGTAATTACCGTATTTATTACAGTACGGGTGTGAACAGAAAAAAAAACCAGCCTCGAATACGATGAGTGATAAAATTATAAGTCAGTTCCCCTTAATATTATTTGGCCTAAATTGACTAAATTAATTTTGAATAAAACTATTAATTAAACTCTAGAATCTAAATTTTTCCACATTTTCCAAACTGTTATTTGAAAAATTGAAAGGGATGAGACGCAATTTACGTTACTTTCGTGAACAGACCGCTTTAATCCGTTATATAGCATCACGAGATAATTTTCTATTTATAATTTTCGGAAAAAAAATACAATACGCGTGTTTTTTCCGAAACTTAAAACATCTTCCTTACTGCAAAATTGATACAAGTCAGAAACAGGGAAGTGCAGAAACCTTTATATGAAACAAAATAAATATATTTTAAATTACTATGTACGCGTGTACAATGTAATTTCTAATAAAAATATGGATACAGCAGAATGATATGAGTATAAACTAAAATAATGATTAAACGACAAAAGAATGAGACAGAATATACTAAATTATGAAAGGAAGCAAATGTGTCGAGTTAAACACGTTTGTTATTTTAGTTCATTTCAATAATTTTCTGCTAATTACCATCATAATAGTAATGTGTTAAAATACACAATATTTCGAACGTAAGGTTTTTATTTAACCCTTTTTCTCAACAGTTTTATAAGACGTTATGCGTTGTTATAACTAATAAGTGGAACTAATTTAAAAATTAAGGTTTCACACAAATTTTAAAATTTAATTATTATGTAAACTAGACGACTTATAAAAAAATTATAATCCCAAATCAAATCGTGGTTTCCTGTTAAATTACCCATCTAATTATATTTTACTCGGTATATTGCGAAAATAAATTTCGTTCCTGTGTTGCATTTATGAGAGGTATATATTTTATATTGAGATATATAAATGTATAATCTGCTTATAAAATTTTATGATCGTAAGTCTAAAACTGTGGAAATTAAGGTGTTGACCGATGAATCAAAGAATGGGCGTACGGATATGTTGAAATATTATAAGTAGCCTGTTTCACGGAATCCTATAAAAAAAAGAAATATATCAACGTATCCCGTTTTATGAAAATATTACGCAATATGTTTTTAAATGTATTTTGTGATATGCCCTTGATTTATTACTCCAATTACCTAAACGTCTATATTTCGGAAAATATAATAAGGTGTGACATACTACTTTCTGATAAAAATGTTTGCGAACACTAAAATCAATGTTCATACAAGCGAAATAGAACGAGCCAGAAATATAACGCGCAGACGAATCAAGCTAGCAAGGCGTGTAAGGATTAAATGAAATAGCACATTATTATCGTCGCCTACTCTATCTCAGTAACTGATGTCGAGGTGACATAGATCGCAACATAGACGGTGACATAGATAGAATAGGAACTCACCTATGTAGATATATATTATGTATTCTTCGAATATGTCATATTTATAAGTATTTTGTAAATAAAAAATATATTTAGGCTTTTCAATATCCAGCCTTTGTCAGTAACTCAACCGTTGAAATAATATCTTCATTACGACGAAATTTGTCTATTAAATCTTAGAAACGATATGGGGAAATATAGGTATTTCTAATATAACTTGAGTCATTTATTAAGAATAAAACGCGTTAACTTCAAGTAAAACTCACATTATGACGATTTCGTACACATTTAGGTACAGGTGAATACTTATACAAATTATAAATTTACGAAGCTAGGAAGAAAAGTACTGATATTAATTTTTGTTACGTAAATATATTCCTCAGTGCATTTTTGACACGCGTAAAAACAATGTGACTTTTTCAAATAATACGCTTACAAAAAAAATGCTACACTTTTGTAATAAAATTTAGGTAAAATTCTAGTAACGGTTTTCATAAAGCAGTTTCGGAGAAGTACAAGCTTTGTGAATGTTGTCAACTATATCTAGAAATATCGCATAGAAAACTCGGCAAAAATAGTTTTCAATTCTCCTAATTTCCTCTTTCAATTTGTACTCGACACGATGTATAAAATTTAAAACTAATCTATTCCTATATTTGCTCCTTATAAAATGTCTATACAAATATTTTTGAGTTATAACTTCCAAAATTTATGCGGAATTAAATTTGCTTTTTCCTTGCGCTAAATTTTACATTTCTATTAAAGACGGTTTCTGAGGTAAACATATGCGATAAACGAACCGACGGGAGGACATATAAGTAATATCATTTGGTTCATTGTTTTTCTTTTTGAAGAACGGAACGTAGCCCTATGCCTTTTTGAATTCTCGTATAACACTGACCAATCCCTTTATTTCGTTATTTCCTTATAATTTAAATAATGAAGGCGAATAATAAAGCCTTTTAAGTTATTATATGACAAAGACTAATAAATAAAACTGTTTTTTAGCCAAAAGAAAATGACAGGAACTCTTCAATAATGAGGAGTAGACTTATCTAGTCAAACGAATTAATAATTAATATGTTATCTCATCATAATTAAGGAATTTTTGTCATCACCATCCGGCTCCCTTATTTTTCACTGATTTTGTTATAAAGTAAATTTATATTGGTCTTACTGGTGTTTAATTACATTATCATTAGATTTACGTCACCCAAATTTGATCACAGCACCCGTACCGTTCAACAATATGTTGCGTGTTTAGATTTTCACGGTCAGATTTCAACCAAGTTTTCATAGGATCATACTTAGGTGTGCAATTCCATTTACAAGAAGGATAGCCCAAATTTTTGCTCTCTATTCTATTCTCACTGTTCATAAAAAAATACTTCTCAGGCTTATGAAAACATCGTGTGTAGTTATATAAATAATTGAAGGGAAATAAATGAATCACAAGTCTTAAACCAGTTTTCTTCCTTTTTAATATCATTTAAAATGGAACAAAATTCTTACTTGGTACTAAGTTCCATACGAGTAAAAAATGTCACTACTCAGAAATATACTTTTATTTTAATATACATTTATTTAACATGGGACAAAAAAAAATTTTCAAAAGTAATAAACCTATAACATAACTAAATTCATCGCTTTACAGGTTATGCAGCTAGGAGTTGAATTGAGTGCAGCGGGAAAATGTGACCACTTAAGATTTTAGAAAGGTATCTGATAAAGGTAATGATATTTTATTGATAAAACTATTCAAAGTTGATATATATTTACTGTAGAGAAATGTTTTGCCAGCTAAATCAAAACTTGAGAGTTATACATTTAGTTTAAAAAATCCAAATTCCTACTTGAAGTTTTCAATCCTTGCTTTAAGTTATTCCTAGGTTTTGATAAAGTAAATAACTAATCGGTTAGTAAACTATCTTATTAGGTTACAGTGACTTATTATTTAAGTTGCTGCCAGCTACATTTAAATTTTGGGCAAATAAGCAATGATGACGAGCTCTTGTCTATGTTTCCCTCTTGTACACAGACGATTAGCTACGACGAATAACGTTCGTAGGGGTATCGTTTAAATGTCATCGGAGTATATTATTTAGATATTAACTAAGTAAGGTTTAAAGTTGATCTCCTTACATTATAGAATTATTTTACTGAAGTCTACCAAAAAGTTCTTTCTTTCTTTTAAATTCTCAGTATTATTGAAATAAAATTATTCATTTCGTTTCAATATCGAGCTAATTAATTGCTCATACCATAAGAAAATATTAAAAAAACCAATATAATTATAAAAGTTATATTTCACTTTAATAGTAACTTAATTAATGGGTGTAGTCTGACGTGATTCTTTGGTCGCGTGTATTGTCAAAATCTTTTTTAACAAGAAAATATTAAGTTTGGCAACATTTTACGATTTTTGCTATTACATAAGAGAAAATTACAGTTTATTTTCTTACTGGGAGCGTTCATAAATGGTCAGTTGTGCTCATTAATATGTGCGCTTAGACCAAGATAGTGTTTGCAGTGCACATAAGTCTTAACATTTTTTTCTATTCCATTAAACGCTTCAAGGAAGGCTCTAAATAATTGCAGCTTGCAATTCCTCGAAATCTCTGCCATTTAATAAATTATAATATTAGTTGTAGTTAATGGAATACATAATTCTATTTAAAGTTCTTTGAAATATTGGTTTTTGCATAATTAAAATCATGCTTGCCAAGTTTTCATTAAGTTATTCGCTTCAGTATTACTTGATTATTGTTACTGTAATATGTATGGTACGTTAATAAAATTTGTTTAATTTTATGATAATAAATATTATACGTATTGTAAAATAATAAAATTTCTCGTCAGAACGTTTTTAGTGTAAAAAAGATACATAGAAATCAACATCGTATTTTTGTAGTTATATAGGATATGCAAAATGACAAGAAAATCTAACTATATTCCGCTTTGTATTGAATTCAGTTATCAATTTATTTTTTCAATTTAATGAAATATACTAATTAATAAAAACATTTTTAAAATTATTGTAAAAATATTTTAAATTGTGTATTAACCATGAAGTAACAATAATAAATGCAGATGCAGAATATTGCCTGAAATTAAAGCCTCTTACTTTTAAATGGAAAAAATTTGCATTTTTCTTTAGATTGGTCCTTTCGTTAGGAAAAAAGTTCCCATTTTGGAATTTGTTTCCACCCAAAATTTAACGTAACTTTGTTGCTACATTTCAAGTTTTATATTAAAATTTTTATGGAAGTTAGTAGAAAGTTAGTTAGTTTAAAAAAAGGTTATATAATATTTTATATTTCTTGCTTGAAATATAATTCTTAAATTTTTATAAGATGAATAAAAGAAATTGTCAGTACCACTATACCTAAAATTTGAAAAGGTAAAATTTGTTGTTAAATTGATATAAATTAAAAACTCAAATATTTTGAAAAATTAATATTATTAACATTACCTGCCTAAAATATATTTGAGTATTTTATTAAATGATTTGAGGTTTTTTCATGAATTCATACGTTTTCAAATTAATTTTAATTTAAAATTAGAATACGTAAAAATTAGTATGAATTTTCATTTCATTGGGCGCAAGCTGA
Organism: Druceiella hillmani; assembly: GCA_039881145.1. Lineage (NCBI taxonomy): Eukaryota > Metazoa > Arthropoda > Insecta > Lepidoptera > Hepialidae > Druceiella > Druceiella hillmani. The sequence goes on from JAYKKI010000114.1 coordinate 2,394,604, forward strand.
AATTTCTCTTCCATACCAAGTTTTTATGCATACAAACTAAATTATTTACATTTAGTTCTGGCATCCCAAAATATGATTTTATATCATTTTTCTAGACCGGATTTTCAATACCAACTAATCTATAATCAAAAATTATTAAAATTAACTCATTCGGTCGATGGCAATTCATTGCTCAGCCATACTTCGATATATAATTACATTCTTCTTGGTGTTTTGGAGTTGCATCTATTACTCATAATATATTTAAATATTGTTCACGGAGTTGTATCTGTTACTCATAATATATTTAAATATTGTTGGAGTTGCATCTGTTACTCATAATATATTTAAATATTGTTCACAGCTTGATTACATTGAAGAATTGGTACGTATATTTAAATACCTTGTCACCCGCGGCTTTGCTGACGTAAGATTCATTTTTTCAACTTAAGCCGAATTTTGAACTTTCAGTCTTTCTGGCCACACGAAAAATCAAGACGCGGTCAAGTTAAGAAAACATATGAAAAAAGTAAAAACTTAGCACTTTCCAACCCTTTAGTGTTTTTGGATCTGGGAAAATGTTTAAATTTTGTGTTGATAAGCGTTAATTAAAAGTTTCACGTAAAAAATTACAATAAAAAATATTTCCGTACTAATTTTACCGCCATTTTTCACCCATTTTTAAATTAGTGAAAATTATGAATTACGTGTTTCATTGTTTGTGTTGAAGAGCAATAACACCAAATTTTTAGTAACTAATTACGATATAAATATCTTTCCATACAAATTTAGCCACCCCTTTTCACCCCCTTAGGGGTTGAATCTCAAAATTTATTTCGATCTTTGAGTTGAAAAGCATTAATACCCAGTTTCAAGAAAAAAATTATAATAGAAATATTTTTGTGTTGAAGAGCATTAATACCAAGTTAAAATAGGTCTTTCATTATTTTACCCATTTTAATCGGTAAAAATACCAAAAAAAATTGTGTGTGTCAGCTCCGACACGCGACTGCAATTTACTCCCTAAGTGCATATGTATATATATATACATATATACATATATATATATATATATATATATATATATATATGTATACATATATATATATATATATATATATATATATATATATATATATATATATATGTATACATATATATATATATATATATATATATATATATATATATATATATATATATATCATTATATGTAAATGGGAAATTCTTGAAAATGAGCAATATAACATTTATACAACAAAATAAAAAACATTTAACAATGTCAGACTATGAAGTAATTTTGTTTGTATAGAAGACACCAATGTAATTACATTTGGAATTTAATTATTGCATCTTTATATAAGCGGACCATAGTAAACTATGAGTGTCACACTGCGTCATTGCGATTACGCCGTAAGGAAATGCCAAATAAACATATTGATATCTCACTCTAAATTTTCTTAGAAGTGTTGGGCGGAAAGACCATCTAACGGTTACATTTTTTTAAAGCTCTAAACTTCGGACGTTCTGAACTTTTGATTTTACTCCTCATAAAACTTCATTCTGTGTACTATTTATGAAAACCAATTCTTAACGTGTAAACAAGAAAAATTTACTTAGAAAAAAATTACATGTGAAAAAAGATACTTTTGCTTTTCATGTTTTGTGAGCATTTTGCTTAATCTAGAATATTAACATGCATTCTCAAAATTAATGTAAAAATTTACTGAGTAATATTCGTTGAAATTATAGTTAGACTCTTCATTTATGATATTCATGCCTTCATTAAAACATATTCCATTAGAAGAAAAAACATAATATAGGTAAGAATATGATTTGTTATTTTCTGGCGAAATTTTAAGTAAATAAAATAATATTTGACGGTGAGCGGTGAGATATAAATTACTTTTCAAATATTTCAGCCCTTGTTTGCATTTATTCACGTAACAATAAGCTGCATTTCTTCATTCAATCACCACTAATAGCTACGAGCTTACGCTCTGGATAAACGTCCTTGCCGCGCAGGGGAATTATAAAACGTGCAATATAAATGTAATTATAAAACGTGTAATATAAACGTAATTATAAAACGTGCAATATAAACGTAATTATAAAACGTTCAATATAAACGTAATTGCAAAACGTACCCATATTATTCGGAGTGACGCGCTTATAAGTAGACTCGCTTCGGCACTAGATTAATTTTACTGATTGGTCGAATTCAGCCGTCGAAACCTAATAGTCATCGAAAGTTTGGGCTGTGAAATAGAGTTTTTAATTTAATTGTTTGATTATTTTTATTAAGTTACTACACACACACACACATGTGTGTGCGTGTGTGTGTGTGTGTATATTGTACCTACTTCAATTTATATATCAACAAGTTCCCTCACATAATTATTTCTGATATTGCACTACATCATTTAATAACAGAATTTTCTTTTGTTATTGTTTTCACATGCGACGGCAAATAAATATGCGATGTATATAAATCTTATGTAACTGAATTTGTGTGATGGCTCAAGATATATTTTCTTAAATAAATCTTAATAATCATTAAAACAAATACATCCCTTTGTTCAGCTTATTGTTGCTAAGTAATTCCATTTGTAGATACATTAATCTCCTACCAAAGCGCAATGAAAAGTTAAATATTAATATTGGAAATATTTGCTGGTATCCCACGGTTCGTTCAGGATCTCGCTTTTGTTGATCACGGTATAGTAATGAGTCTGGCTGCTACTTTTTCTATTTATTTATTTTTTCTATAATATATTCTGCGCCCAACTTTGATAATATTCATCTATTACTGCCTCCCCTAACTTTCCATTTGGTAAGAAATATGTCAACAGGTTTTTTCGTATATTTTTAATATATTACGGCACTCCTATATATGGTGACATTCACGTTTAGTTTTTTGTACCATTGTTTTCACTTAATAGTAAGTCAATTTACGCGTTTTCCATAAAAACTAGTTTCTTTTTCGATTGTGTTCGGGATTGACATGTGATAATTATGAAAGAAAAGAGTACAAAGATTAATTGAATATTAAAGCGAAATGAAAAGAATTTAAAATGTCTAATAAAAGCCAAAATTTTATGTAGATATTTTGTCTTTTGATTAAAAGATTTCTGTTTATAATGTCATGTGAGTTAATATGGATAAGGGTCGAATTTATTTGAAGAGTATTGTATTTAATTGCATATTCGCACCGGCATCATGCTTTTCTCTTCTAATGTAATGAGATAAATGAAGATGAGTTTAATGAAGAGAATATATATCACAACTAAGAGTTTAACACTCTTTCCACAAACATTTCTTAATAAACTTTTTTCATTAACATTGAAGAGTTTCTTCATAACAGAAAGCTCTCAAAATATCAAGAGCAAAAGCTTTCATTCTTAATTTGTTGTTTTCCTGAGTATGAGTTTTCACAGGTTTTGAAAGTAAAATCAAATAAATTTTATGCTAAAATGATTCCAACTTTGCGAATTCGTAGCTATAATATAAAATAATGATGCACCCTTATATTAACGATATTATTATTCTTATATTAATAATGACTATTACATATATACACGACAATATGCAAAATCGACATTTTATGCTTTTATTATATATACATATATATATATATATATATATATATATATAAATGTATATACATGTATATATATATATATATATATATGTGTGTATGCGTGTATGTATATATATATATATATATATATATGTATTGGACGAAACAAAAAAAATTAAGGCCGTAAAAGCAAGAAGGTAAAAAATTGGGACAAATGTATTTGCATTGAAAATTAAAATTGTGACAATGGACAAGAATAAATATAAAAAGTCAATAAATACCCGGATTTCATTCCTAAGAAACTTTAAAGGTATATGAACTACCGGAAAATATAAATAAATTTCGAAAACTACTCTGGTATAAAGAATATAGCAAATTTTTTAATAAAGAAAACTGATCATAATTAATCAATATATTGAATCTGTGTTTCTTGAGGCATAGATTGACTTGTGGATGTTTGTGAAGGGTAGAATGGTATAAGAGTGATTAGCAGCTATTTTAATCATTTTTATACCAGTGGAAAGACATATGAAAGACTTGTAGCTATTAAACTGACTTAGAGTAGGAATAAGTGTGTTACATAATTATATACAATAAACGGAAGAAACAGTTGAAATATTTTCATCTATATATAACAAGGTTATCTTGACCTGGTCTTTTTCTTTAATTTTATTATATCTCTATTTTCTAACTTTGTATATTTATAATTGTTCAGATATTTACGCCCGCCAAATTAATTTATTCTTTACCTTTTTCTGGCTTGTGTAATACTTGTTTATATTGAGAAATTTTTATTTTCGTTTTCATTTTTAACCATGTTTTTTTTAATTTAAGGAAAATATGAAAATGGAATGTTAGTATATAATTTTTTTCACTTCGTTAGAACTTTTTCAAATATGATTATATATTACGTATTCGAAGATGTAAATAAATTTAACGAGGACAAATTAACGCTTTCAAAAATGAATTTAATATACATTCATTAATTTATATAATTTATTACTTACATAAATGAAAAAAAAATAGTTTATCATTACCAGACCGAAGCAGTATCATCTTTAGAAAATTTTAAAAACGATGTAAAATTTCCTCTTTTCCTCACCAATTATTATCTTTATAGACTTAACATTAGTCTAGCTCATTTAATATTATGGGTATTTGGTATGGAACTAAATAAATATCAGCAGAAAACCATACAAAATTGCTAATATCATTTAATTACCAAAATAATGAAAATATAATTGACACTTCAGCTTCATTAAAAGCTTTGGCCTTTATCTTGTCGTCTTCGTCTACTAGTATTATTGTCGTAGGGTAGATTCTAATATTGTTTTTGTGCTTTTATAATCAGTGCTCCGAATCGATGTTAATATATACAATATTTTGTTTTCAATATTAATTTTGGACTTGGTTGTTGTTATTTGCTAAGAAAAAATGTTCTGTTCAGATAAAAAACAACAAAACATATAATAATTTGTTTGTTGTTTTTTTTAACTAAGTAGGCCAATTTTCTTAGCAATTAAAAATTTAATATTGAATATATTTGGCGTTAATTTTGTAGAAATTCATTATTCACAATTAAAAGAAACAATGTGATGTAGTATTATTTCTACTTTCTTTAATTTCTTTACCACGACCTAGGTTTCGTTGTGTTACAACATCTTAAGGTGGGCTATTAGCAAATCTTATCTTTGATAATAACCCACCTGAAGATGTTCTAATAGAACGAAACCTAGGTTATGGTAAAGAACTTAAAGAAAGTAGAAATAATACTGCATCACGTAGTTTCATTTAATTGTGGTAATAATTTAATATTCAGTCATTATACATATTAGAGGATATGTAGAGTTATATCGACCCTACCCTATAGATGAACTAATATCGATGAATACTTAATAGACGTTAATACTAATTTCCTATTTATTGCTTGAGGAATATCTGATCTTATAGAATACATTGAAGGTAAGGTCGTACTGTTTACGTAAAAGGATAAATTAAAAACACGTATCACTGATATGGGGGATAATACTCTATTATTGATCTTCTTTACATTGCTTGCTACTTTCTGTAATTTGGCCCATCAAACAATTTTAATAATTTCATTGTGAAAACAATATCAGTGAAATATTAAATAAAGTTAATCACAGGAGAAATAACAGATGTTCTGTAAAAGTACAATAATTTGCAAATAAATCCACGAAAACAAAGAAATACATTATAAAGTAGAACTGGGATAAGAAAGAAAAATGCTCACATCAAACAAATATAAAATAGAAGAGCTAAATAATTTGCCATATTAAAAAAAAGATACGTGCATACATAAAAAGAAATGTATAATATTTTAAATATATGTTAATTATGAGTGTCTGTAAAAATTAGGTATATTTAAACATAGTATATCTATTGAAATATTACAAAATATTTCTTTCATTATTTAAACGTTTTGAATATAAAGATTTAAAAATATATAAATTCCTCAATGACTCGTGATAGTTTGAATAATTACTATAATTCTTCGCTCAATTTTAAATAAACTTTTCGTAGTTTTTTCCATAAACTGGACATTTTCGAAGATACAAGAAGAATACAATTTAATTCTGTTTATTTTTAACAATATCTCATACAAATTTCTGGACTAAAACTAATTTTGGAATTTTTATAGCACTCTCGATCAATCGATGATTGAATACCGACGATAAATATCTGAAACAAAATAAAAAAAATTACCCTTCCTTTCGTTTCTCTAAAATATTTGTATAAATATTCATAAGTATTTCTTTTTAAATCAATATATTTTCGAGTCAATATATTTTACCATTATACAAATTTTAAAGTTTCCGCGTTAAATAGTTTCTAAAAAGATTAGAAATACCTTAAACAAATTAATTCTTTTTTTTTAATTCTATAAAATTGATAGCCCACACGACATGTCTCACACGATCCCTTATGAAATTAATTACTTCATTTACTATTTCCAAATTTTCCATATTTTCATAAACATTTTTAGTGTCCTTTATTTTAATATATGTGGGTTATTATGATTGAACATTGAATATATTTGGCGTTCATTTTGTAGAAATTCATTATAATTTTTTCCTAACTAGATATAAATATGTGATGTAGTGTTATTTCTACTTTATTTAAATTCTGTACCACGACCTTTTTCGTTGTATGACAACATCTTCCGGTGGGAAATTTGTAAATATTTATACAAATTCGAAATAATCTTTACAATTGTCCACCTATTGTCACACAACGAAACCTAGGTCGTGGTAAAGAATTGAAATAAAGTGGAAAGAACATTACATCCTGTGGTTTCATTTAGTTGAGAAAAATTTAATTATAACGCATAATAAGAAAAAAATCAAGTTTCTGTATCAAACGATTTATGTAGTTCTAATAGATAGAAAAAAGGACGGACACGTACTAAAAACCGCAGGAATTAGGAAGGCATTAAAATAATGACAAAAATCAGAGGGTTTTTTTTGTCCACATGTCTACTTTGTTGAGAGCAGATTGCAATTTTCTAGTCGAACCTTCCACAGTTCCCCCCACTGCCATTATTGCCATATCATCTGCAAAAGTGGCTGTTGTATTATATCATCATTATCAGCATCTGTTGTTTTTGGAACATCATTAATGTATAGTAGATACAAAACTGGGCCTAGAACACTACCTTGAGGGACCCCAGCCATAATCAGCTTCAAGTCTGAATACGAGTCTTCGTATTTAACCCGAAAGTGTCAATTAGTCAGATAGGATTTTAAGAATTGGTAGAAGTGATCATCAAGAAGTAATCTTAATTCGTGTAGGAGACCTTCGTGCCAAACTACCAAATGTCTGTGCTACATTCAAGAAGACAGCAGAATATACATTTTTGTTTTCTATCGCTTTTTCAATAACATCAGTAATACGATGTACTTGATCGATTGTCGAGTGGTTGTTTCTGAAACCAAATTGATGTGGTGGTATCAGGTTTCTTTGATCAAGAACAGGTTTGAGACGCTTTAAAATTATTGTTTCTCAAATAGCGTTGACACGATCGGTAAGAGTGAGATGGGTCGATATGATTCAACTTCTAGGTTGAATCATGCTTCAGGTTCTAGGGAAGAGATACACTTAAAAATCTTTAGTCTAAAGTGAATAATTAAAACTATTCCAAGCCGAAGAAACAAACGGCCGCTCAAAAAGCGTACAATAGACAACTTTTAAAAATATAGGCTCATAAGTTTAATATAAAATGTGCACAAAATCTGTGGCAAAATAATATTAGACAGGATAAGCAGAAATTTAAACGAAAATCAACGGAAAGAATAGACAGTTTTGAGGACATTTTTGTTTATTCAATTTGATACAGTTTTTAGTTTAGCCTTCAGCGTTAGTTAAATAAATAATATTAATTGCATTAAAATAAAATTCCATGCGTTTAAACTACATCCCGCGGTGTTTATATTTTAATATTTTTATTAACGTTGCAATATTTTGGCTACTTCGTCATGAATTAAAATAATGAAATATATTATATTATATTTTATGTACTATTGTAAATATTAAGATATGAATTAAGTCAAAAATATGAAAATGAATTTTAATTGCGAACAATCACAATTAAAGCTACAGCTTTTCTTGTAGCTTTTCCTGTGATTGTTCACATATAGGTTATTTCTACATTAGAAGTAATTACTTGATTAGAGCCCATCGATTAACAATATAAATGTAGCAGTGGAAAATCACGATTTCACGAGTGTGCCCTATTTTCTAATACTTACAGCCTGGCCTCATTGCTACCTATATACGCGAGTGTGTGCGTACGCGCGCACACACGTAAGTATGTGTGTGCGCGTGTGTGTGTGCAAGCTAGCGCTGTGTGTTCCTAAGAAAAAAGTAGTTTAAAAAACGCGTGTTAAGTAAAACTATTTTAACCTAGGCAATGTCAGTGTGTTCTCGTAATAAAATTCACAATCCTGGCTAAACTAGTACAGGAACAGTAAATGAGCCGTTGTTAAACCTAACATAACATAATATAACCTAACTCAAACCAAACTAACCTAAACTGACCTAACCGGACATAACCAAACCTAACTTGGCTTAAACCGAATCTAATCCAACCCAACCTAAACTAGCATAACCTACCATAAACTTGCCTGACCTAACCTAAGCAAACCTGACGTTTATAATCTAACCGGAGCAGTTAACCTAACTTCATATTTTATGTTTTATTCTTTTTAATTTCTTGTATTTTCTTGAATTTCTTGTACGATACTTGTCGACACAATATGTTGATTTCTGGTACGGTAACAGAAATAGTCAAAATATTTTAATGTACATGTGTGCCGATATGGAGTTCCGCGATTCGACCAGATTTTCCTGTCTGTAGATGAGGATGTAATAGTTAATCTCAGCGTACTTTTTGAATATTTAATTTTATACATGATATATTCTTGGGTCATCTTCAATAAATCGCTTTTTAATACGAACATATAAATAACTATTACACAAAATAAATACAACAAGCATTTTAATTTATATATTGCAGCGCCAATAACTTAACAACGCTTACAAATATAGGTGTAAAATTAAGGGAATATTCTGACATGTCATAGACTTATAGACAATTTCCTTATATTATTTTGACATTATGTAGTACCACTATATATATATAAATATATATATATATATATATACATATATATATTATATTATATATATGTGTATATATATATATATATATATATATATATATATATATATATATATATATATAGTGACTTATACTAATAAAAGCACGTATGAAAGATTTGTAGAACAGCAGATATATGAATATAAACTAACCTTGAGTAGGAAATAGTTTATGAAATGAATATAAACAATAAATAAAAGAAACAGATGAAAAATTGTCGAATTTATCACATATTTTCCCTTAATTTGAATACTTCTGTATTTTGTAGCTTTATTGAAATAAAATAATTTAGTTTTTGATGCTTATATATTTGAATTAAAATGTTTGTTTTCTTTTTTGTATGTGAATTATAACTTTTATATAACTTATTTTTTCTTAATTTTTGTTTTCATTGATTAAATTTATGTTATTATATGTAAGGAATACATGAAATAATTTTGAATATGTTAAATAATCCACATAGCATGATTTCATGCTATTCATTCGAAGTAGACAAAATCCATTCAACAGTACAAAATTAAAGCATTCATTATCATAAATAATTAAAATGGAACCCTGAGCACCCGAAATGTAAAAATTTAAAGACGAAAGAGAGAGGGAGACATAAAAAAAATTATTGACATTTTAACTTAAACCCTATCTTTATTGCTTATTTGTATTTTCTATCATGTTTATCTATTTGTAGTGTCGCTTATTTTCATCCATTTGTACTATCAAATATCGTTATTGCAATTCCATAATTACCATAATCGATATTAATATATTATGTAATATTTTGTTTTTAATATTTATGTTCGACCTTTTAATATTAGTTACATTTTTCTTTTAAATGATTCGGACAATGCTTGGTAAGTAAATACAAATTATATAGAACTATTCTCATTATATAATAAAATATATATAATTTTATTTCCCCTGCCATATAGATGGTCTAATCTAGATAACTTTTTATTACATGTGTTTTCATATTTATTGCATGAGACCGTTGCAATCTAATTGAAATACTGAAAACAAACGCGCAGCACTTTGGGAATTAGATAAACTATTCAAATTCATTGTTAAAGTCATTGGCAAAATAATATTAGATAAAATAAGCCAAAACCTTAAAGAAAATCAACGGACTGAATATGTAAGTATTGAGAAAATTTCTTTAACTACCGATTATAAGTTACGATAATAATTAAAACAGAATATTAAATGTCTTCCCGGACACGAAAGTAATGTGCTTGTATATATATGATTATTTTTTAATTCTTAAAGTTTTCTGGTCATAAAGATATACGTAACATTGTGAAATACCTAGAAACATTTTCTTTAAATCATAATGAATAAAATGTATTGTGTTCTCTAGGAATTTTCTACAGTCTAAAAATATTCAGTAGCAACATAAATGATTACAGCAATGTTTTCTTTGAAATACTCAAGCTAACGTAATGAAAATAACTTTTTTACGAGAAAAGGTTAGGCGACATCTGTTACGTGACCTTTCAAAACCTTATTTAGGCACTCGAAATAGCAACAGGGGATATGCGAGGATGATATGCAAGTTTTTTACTTGTGTACACCTTCTCAATTTGCGTGTTACAAAATTAGCCATTTGGATTGTATTGTTTGCCGAAACGTGTATTTGAATTATTATTTTTAAGATATTTCTGTACGTATATACAGAAGTGACATTATAATCGCGATAAAAATAAACGAAATAAAAATATTTTTTCATTTCTATTTTTAAATATCTTCTACCTACGACGCTGACGTAGTTTTGGAAAAACGTAAAAAACTGTTTTCCAAAGAAACAGGCTTAGATCGATCAGGTCAATTGAATAGTTACGAGACAAGTATTGTTTTCAACATAGTTTGCAAAACCTTACTTTTAATATTTGCAGTGGTTAAGTGTGGGGCATTGCGTGAGTTATATGATAGTAGTCGCGACTAAAACGACCGATCCTATTTGACGTAATATGGCACCCTGATTTTTAACTGTTTGAAAGTCTCCAGTGACTCCAAAAACAGTGAATAGTCACTGTTTTCTTATTTGTGGTAATTTTTAGGAACTTAAATCCCACAAATAGATAAGGTTTAATGTGTATCCAAATTGCAAATAAAGTAAATTTTACCTTCACTCTTAAGTCAACAAGTGACACGAATCACATGCACACCTAGAATCTATACAATTCAACTCTATATCCTGTCGTGTGAAAGTTTAAAAATGTTCTTTAACGTCTCCATATTTTTAGTCGATTTTCTGTGAACAAAAATAATAAAAAGCAATAAGCCCCTTTTGCGTAATATACAATTCTCAAACTTCATTTTGAATTTACAGATTTTAAATTTTATTGTTTTAATAATTTTCTGTCTTACATTCCTTTACATTCGATAAAAAATAAGTCAATTTAAATTCAGTCTCAGATTTGTAGTCGTAATTGCCGACAGCTTGGTTGACAGTCGCTAGAAGTCGGATCTGCTGGATATTGTTGTGTACTATTATTTACTTTTATGAATATTTATGTAAAGCCCAATTATTTAAGTTAAAAAGTTTGACATGTCAGCTGAGCAAGTAAGGTTATGTAGACCAATATTGTTCCGACCTGCCGTGTCTAAGTTGTTTGGGAAATTGTTGTTACATTTCTTGAACCCAACTTGATTTTCAATTTTGATTTAAAAATTACTATTCACTGATATATTAAATATATAAAATATTATTTGAGCCGAAACAAGCATTTAAAGGAAAAAAATATTATAATTTTTTTTTAAATGTCTTGCAAGCGCTGATATATGGCGGCATCAGGGTTTTATTTCAGTTTAAACAAATTACTACCAAAGAACTTTTCTCAAATGCTAGAATCATACACCTCTCTAAAGAAGAGTTTAGGATATTTCTTAAACAAACCTTTCTATTGGATTAGCAGCGGTTTCACAAAGAAGGATCCTAGGACCAATACTTTCCTTAATTTTTCCTAAATTAAAAGAAGCTGTAATAGATACAATTGCCGATGACAAGATTATTATGTCAAAGTATGATTTTTAATGAAAAGCAGCTGAAGAATTTCAAACTGCCATTGACAAGATCCATAAATAAAACTGGGAGAAGAAAATAGATCTTAATGTTTGAAATCAGTTTGCGTCAACGTTTTATTGAAAAGAAAGGACAAGAACCTAAATGTAACTATGAGGGAATGCCGAATTCCCCAGACCGAGTCAACAAAATATCTTTGTCTCTATCTTGACAATAAATTCAACTAAAGACATCGCCTGATATGAAAAGCTGAATAAATGAAACTGGAAATGAAAAAAATGTAGGGATATATCGGAATTTATTCCCAATTCGTTCACATTTAAGGACGAATTGGGAATATATTTAAAAAATAAAAGACGAATTTATTAAACAAAAATTGATACAATCTGGACGCGTGGTCTATAAATATAGTATACAAGTTTAACCCCAGTTACACTAAGCTACAATATCAACATACAATACAACGTCATAAAAAGAAACTTTTCCGTCCGGTAACAAATGGATAAAGTAACGTAACTAATGAAAAAATCCACAATGATCTGGAAGTTAAGTGGGTTAGTGAAGTGATCCAATAATTTGCCATAAAAATGAAGAGACTATGAAAACATACCAACGTAGAAGCCATCCAATTCTTAGAAACACCGAAGAGCTGAGAAGACTGAAATACAGCAAAGTGTGTGAACTCTTATTAACGTTAATGAAGCTAAAACATAGGTATTCAGTTTTAATGTTTTATGTTAGATTAGTCTAATTGTAGTAAAGATCATACCGGTATTCTAACCTGTAAATAGCCTACTTGCAGTGGAGATAGGTAAATATATTTCAAAGTTAATAATAAGTTAATTATATTAAGATAATTCTAACCATGAGTGAAAAAGGTGTTTTAAAAAATATTTTGAAAATACTATCTCAACTTTATTTTAAAAGATATTACCTAACCGATACAATTCAATGAGCCGCGATTGAACAAATAGTCGCCTTTACTTTATGTATGAGAGGAGGGATATCCAAAATAATATTTTAATACATATTAATAAAGAACTTTTATGAAGCATCTAGTTGAATTATCTTGCATAGATCAAAAATTGTAGTAACTTAAGGCAGTCAGAATCAAGTGGAGGAAATTTTAAAAAGGAATGAAAATAGCTTTTTTACATCGGAAGTGCAAGATGTGAGATTCTCAAGTATAAAAAATAATTTATGTATTTTTAAGCGAATTTCTAAATTTTTTTAAGGGTACTTCTTATATTTGCGCAGTGCCTAACCGTATAAATTCATAAATAAAAGTTGCGTGCCCACATCGGGCTTCATTTCCGACCAGATTAATACTGTCATCTAAACTGTCACTCTCGGCTAAATGGCTGAGGTAAGAAATAAAGCTTTTAAATAAATTGATGAAGTATCTTTGTCTGCAAGTGGTGGAATTTATATATGGCCACTGTTTTTTTTATGAGCGCTTTTGATATTGTATCAAAACAAAAATATTCTATTCAAGAGTAAATCGGGAATGCTAATGGAACATGTCATTTTTTGGATTTGTTTTCTGTATTTCTGAATTTGGATATGTTGATTAATTCTTAAACTATTTAAAATAATTGGCGGTTGCTTTTTTTGAAAAAAAGTTAACTAATTTTAGATTTGTAAAGATTTAAGAGCGCCATTAAAAATAAAAACTCTTTAGTAACTCGTGAACACACAATTTGTAAAAAAATCTAAAAAATATCTATGCTTTTAATTTATTAAAAAATTATAACGGTATATAAATTTTGTCACATTAAATATTTCCTATAATTTTATGTTTGTTTCTAGAATTCCGTAAGCAAAGAGGAAAAACGAAATGCCAATGAGAGCGTTCATTGTCCGTCTGGTCGTCGGTCACAGCCATTTTTTTCGGAAACCACTTGATGTATAGATTTCCAATTTAATATTATAAAAATCATGTTAACATTTGAATATGTTTATCTAGAAATTATGTGGGGGCCAATTAAAAAATAGAAAAATATCGGGAATCCAAATGTAATATTTGGTAGGTATCAGGGAGGCCGCAATTTTTTTTTACACTACACTTTAGGTATTATTATTAAAATAATTACATCGAAGTCTGTGAGAAAAACAAACGAGACGAAGAAACAAACAAGAATTTGAAATGAGATGAAAAACGAAAAAGAAACTGCTCGATACTTAAAATGAAGAAAAACAATATCCGCTGTGCCAATATAGCAATTTGCAAACGTATCTATTATGTAAAAAAAAAATTGGAAATAGTACAGAAGTGGTTAGTTCCAATGCTCACCTTTGCCTAAAAAAAGTTGAGAGAATTTATAATTTATTGAAGAGATTAATTATGAATATGAAGAAGATTTATTTAAATTATTTATATATTTCTTAATCTATTACAAACATATTTTTTTCATATCTTCAGTAGTTAGTTAAGTAAAAAAATCTTCGTTAATTTACGGAGAAAAAATATAAGAGTCAAATGTAATTAACATTGAATTAAAGATAACTGCCTGATAAACAAGGCGGAAAAGAAATTTGCTATAAGTTTCGGTGTATATGTTGCGATAATCTAGAGGATATAAATTTGTGAACTAAATAAAAAAACCGAAATATAAATTCAGAAAAAAGATTTATAAAATTTAATTGTAAAACGTAATTTTTTTAATTACATGATTATTTTTAATAAAGACATTATGTACTAACGAAATCATATTTGTTAGTAATATTTTTCCGTTTATGATTGCTCTGCTTTTATATATTACTATAACATTAAGCAAACAAAGCATTTACAACTTTTTAATACGCCGATTTAAAAAGCATTCCCACATTATTTCATACTTACTCGTTACAACCGAAAACATTGCGTAGGCAGACAATATCGAGGTAATAACAGGCGTTAACGGAAATGAAATTTAAATGCATGGCAATATAGCCTATATACATGCTCGGCGTGGAGTGGTTGTAATTACAGTATTAATTACAGTACGGGTGTGAACAGAAAAAAGAACAAGGCTCGAATACGATGAGTGATACAATTACAAGTCAGTTCCTCTTAATATTATTTGGCCTAAATTGACTTAATTGACTTTGAATCAAACTATTAATTAAACTCTAGAATCTAAATTTTTCTACATTTTCCAAACCGATATTTGAAAAATTGAAAGGAATGAGATGTATTTTACGTTATTTCACAAGACAATTTTTCATGAACAGACCGCTTTAATGCGTTATAGAGCATGACGAGATAATTTTCTATTTATAATTTTCGGAAAAAAATACAATACGCGTGTTTTTTCCGAAACTTGAAACATCTTCCTCCCTGCAAAATTAAGACAAGTCAGTAACAGGGACGTGCAAAAACTTACATATGAAACAAAATAAATATATTTTAAATTACTGTGTACGCGTGCACAATGTAATTTCTAATAAAAATATGGATACAGCAGAATTAAATTAGTATAAACTAAAACAATGATTAAACGACTAAAAAATGAGACAGAATTTAATAAATTATGAAAGGAAGCAAATGTGTCGAGTTAAACACGTTTCTTTTTTTAGTTCATTTCAATAATTTTCTGCTAATTACCATCATAATAGTGATGTGTTAAAATACACAATGTTTCGAACGTTAGATTTTTATTTAACCCTTTTTCTCAACAGTTTTATAAGACGTTATGCGTTGTTAAAACTAATAATTGGAACTATTTAAAAAATTAAGGTTTCACACAAATTTTAAAATTTAATTATTATATAAACTAGACGACTTATAAAAAAATTATTATCTCATATCAAATCGTGGTTTCGTGTTAAAATACCCATCTAATTATATTTTACTCGGTATAATGCGAAAAGAAATTTCGTTCCTATGTTGCATTTATGAGAGATATATATTTTATATTGAGATATATAAATGTATAATCTGCTTATAACATTTTATGATCGTAAGTCTAAAACTGTAGAAATTAAGGTGTTGACCGATGAATCAAAGAATAGGCGTACGGATATGTTGAAATATTACAAGTAGCCTGTTTCACGGAATCCTCAAAAAAAAGAAATATATCAACGTATCCCGTTTTATGAAAATATTACGCAATATGTTTTTAAATGTATTTTGTGATATGACCTTGATTTACTACTCCAATTACCTAAACGTCTATATTTCAGGAAATATAATAAGGCGCGACATACTTCTTTCTAGTAAATATTATTTACGAACACTAAAATCAATGTTCATACAAGCGAAATAGAACGAGCCAGAAATATAACGCGCAGACGAATCAAGCTAGCAAGGCGCATAAGGATTAAATGAAATGGCACATCATTATTATCGCCTACTCTATCTCAGTAACTGATGTCGAGGTGACATAGATCGCCATAGAATAGGAACTCACCTATATAGATATATATTATGTATTCTTCGAATATGTCATATTTATAAGTATTTTGTAAATAAAAAAATATTTAGGCAATTCAATATCCAGCCTTTGTCAGTAACTCATCCGTTTATATAATATTTTAATTACAACGAAATTTATCTATTAAATCTTAGATACTAAATGGAGAAATATAGGTATTTCTAGCATAATTTGAGTCATATTAAAGAGTGATATTAAAAATAAAATGCGTTAACTTTGGGTAGAACCCACAGCATGACGATTCCGTATTCATGTCTATGGAAATTTGTATATATATAATATGTATATATATATATATATATATATATATATATATATATATATATATGTATATTTCTATATGTATATATAACTAAACATGTGCGCCTTGTTGTGTTTTATCCTTAACAATGGTTTGAAATATATTATTTTTTACTACTTCCTTTCTGTCAATCGTTGAATTTTCTGATTTCTTAACTAATAACTTTCCTAAGTAACATATTATTAACATTCTTAACTTTTTACGCCGCCAACTTAAGCAATGCAATGAACTCAGGTGAATACTTATAAAAATTATAAACTTATATATTATAAAGTTACATATATGAAAACATTTTGTAAATAAACAAATATTTGGGCACTTCAATATACAGCCTTTGTCAGTATCTCAACCGTTGATATCATATCTTCATTACAATGAAATGTAGTTATTAAATGTTAGATAATATATGGGGAATTAAAGGTATTTCTAGTATAACTTGAGTCATATATTAAGAATAAAATGCGTTAACTTCGGGTAAAATACATCTTGACGATTTCGTACACATTTAGGTACAGGTGAATACTTATAAAAATTATAAATTTACGAAGGTAGGAAGAAAAGTATTGATATTAATTTTTGTTACGTAAATATATTCCTCAGTACATTTTTGACACGCGTAAAAACAATGTGACCTTTTCAAATAATACGATTACAAAAAAATTGCTACACTTTTGTAATAAACTTTAGGTAAAATTCTAGTAACGGCTTTCATAAAGCAGTTGCGGAGAAGTATAAGCTTTTTGAATGATGTCAACCATATCCCTAGAAATATCGTATATAAAACTCGGCAAAAATAGTTTTGAATTCTTCTAATTTTCTCTTTGAATTTGTACTCGATACGATGTTAGAATTTAAAACAAATCTGTTCCTGTATTTGCTCCTTATAAAATTTCTATAGAAATATTTTCGAGTTATAACTTCCGAAATTTATGCGGAATTAAATTTGCTTTTTCCTTGCGCTAAATTTTACATTTCTATTATAGACGGTTTCTGAGATAAACAGATGTGATAAACGAACCGACGGGAGGACATATAAGTAATATCATTGGGTTCAATTTTTTTTCTTTTTGAAGAACGGAACGTAGCCCTATGCCTTTTTGAATTCTCGTATAATACTGACCAATCCCTTTATTTCGTTATTTCTTTATAATTTAAATAATGAAGGCGAATAATAAAGCCTTTTAAGTTATTATATGACAAAAGCTAATAAATAAAACTGTTTTTTAAGCAATAAGATATTAATGAAGGAGCCAAAAGAAAATGACAGGAACTCTTCAATAATGAGGAGTAGACTTATCTAGTCAAACGAATTAATAATTAATATGTTATCTCATCATAATTAAGGAATTTTTGTCATCACCATCCGGCTCCCTTATTTTTCACTGATTTTGTTATAAAGTAGATTTATATTGGTCTCACTGGTGTTTAATTACATTATCATTAGACTTACGTCAACCAAATTTGATCACAGCACCCGTACCGCTTAATAATATATTGCGTACTTAAATTTTCACGGTCAGATTTCAACCAAGTTTTCATAGGATCATACTTGGGTGTGCAATTCCACTTACAAGAAGGATAGCCCAAATGTTTGCCCTCTATTCTATTCTCGCTGTTCATCAAAAAATATTTCACAGGCTTATGAATACATCATGTATTTATAATAATAATTGAAGGGAAATAAATGAATCACAAGTCTTAGACCAGTTTTTTTCCTTTTTAATATCGTTTAAAACGGAACAAAATTCTTACTTGGTACTAAGTTCCATTCGAGTAAAAAACATGTCACTACTCAGAAATATACTTTTATTTTCATATACATTTGTTTATCATGCGACAAAAAGTTATTTCAAAGGTAATAAACCTATAACATAACTAAATTCATCGCTTTACAAGTTATGCAGCTAGGAGTTGAATCGAGTGCAGCGGGTAAATGTGACCACTTAAGATTTTAGAAATATATCTGATAAAGGTAATGATATTTTATTGATAAAACTGTTCAAAGTTGATATATCTTTACGGTAGAGAAATTTTGCCAGCTAAATTAAAACTTGAGAGTTATACATTTAGTTTAAAAAATCCAAATTCCTAGTTGAAGTTTTCAATCCTTGCTTTAGGTTATTCCTAGGTTTTGATAAAGTAAATAACTAATCGGTTATCTTATTAGGTTACAGTGTCTTAGTATTTAAGTTAGAGCTGCCAGCTACATTTAAATTTTGGGCAAATAAGCAATGATGACGAGCTCTTGTCTATGTTTCCCTCTTGTACACAGACGATTAGCTACGACGAATAACGTTCGTAGGGGTATCGTTTAAATGTCATCGGAGTATATTATTTAGATATTAACTAAGTAAGGTTTAAAGTTGATCTCCTTACATTATAGAATTATTTTACTGAAGCCTACCAAAAAGTTCTTTCTTTCTTTTAAATTCTCAGTATTATTGAAATAAAATTATTCATTTCGTTTCAATATCGAGCTAATTACGTGCTCATACCATAAGAAAATATTAAAAAAACAAATATCATTATACAAGTTATATTTAACTTTATTAGTAACTTATTTAATGGGTGTAGCCTGACGTGAATTTTTGGCCGTGTGTATTATCAAAGTCTTTTTTTTAACAAGAAAATATTAAGTAAGAGGAATTACAGTTTATTTTCTTACTGAAAGCGTTCATAAATAGTCAGTTGTACTCACTAATATGTGCGCGTAGACCAAGATAGTGTTTGCAGCGCATATAAGTCTTAACATTTTATTCTATTCCATTAAACGCTTCAAGGAAGGCTCTAAATAATTTCAGCATGCAATTCCTCGAAATCTCTGACCTTTAATAAAATATAATATTCGTTGTAATTAAAGGAATCCATAATTCTCTTTAAAGATCTTTGAAATATTGGATTTTGCATAATTAAAATCATGCATGTCAAGTTTTCACTATTCTGTTATTCGGTTCAGTATTACTTGATTATTGTCACTGTAATATGTATGGTACGTTAATTAAATTTGTTTAATTTTATAATAATAAATATTATATGTATCGTAAAATAATAAAATTTCCCGTCAGAACGTTTTTAATGTAAAAAAGATACATAGATATCAATACCGTATTTTTGTAGTTATACAGGATATGCAAAATGACAAGAAAAACTGTATTCCGGTTGGTATTGAATTCAGTTATCAATTTATTTTTTCAATTTAATGAAATATACTAATTAATAACAACAGTTTTAAAGTTATTGTAAAAATATTTTAAATTGTGTATTAACCATGAAGTTCCAATAAAGTAAATGCAAATGCAGAATATTGCCTGTAAATAAAGCCTCTTACTTTTAAATGGGAAAAATTTGCATTTTTGTTAAGATTGGTCCTTTCGTTAGGAAAAAAGTTCCCATTTTGGAATTTGTTTCCACTCAAAATTTAACGTAACTTTGTTGCTACATTTCAAATGTTTTATATTAAAATTTTTATGTAAGTTATTATAAAGTCAGTTAATTTAAAAAAAGGGTATTTAATATTTTATGTCTTGCTCGAAATATATTTCTTAAATGTTTATAAAATGAATAAAAGAAATTATCAGTACCACTATACCTAAAATTTGAAAAGGTAAAATTTGTTGTTAAATTGATATAAATTATAAACTCAAATATTTTGAAAAATTAATATTATTAACATTACCTGCCTAAAATATATTTGAGTATTTTATTAAATTATTTGAGGATTTTTTTAATTCGTACGTTTTCAAATTAATTTTAATTTAAAATTAGAATACGGGAAAAATTAGTATGAATTTTCATGTTTCATTGGGCGCAAGATGGAATTTCTCTTCCATACCAAGTTTTAATGCATACAAACTGGATTATTTACATTTAGTTCTGCCATCCCAAAATGTGATTTTTTATTATTTTTCTCGACCGGATTTTCAATACCAACTAATCTATAATAAGAAATTATTAAATTTAACTCATTCGGTCGATGGCAACTCATTGCTCAGCCATAATTCGATCTACAATTACGTTCTTCTTAGGTGTCTTGGAGTTGCATCTGTAACTCATAATATAGTTAAATATTGTTCACGGCTTGATTGCATTGAAGAATTGGTACGTATATTTAACTAGCTTATTACCCGCCGCTTTGCTGACGTAAGTGATTCATTTTCTCAACTTAAGCCGAATTTTGAACTTTCAGTCTTTCTGGCCACACAAAAAATTAAGACGTGGTCAAGTTAAGAAAACATTTGAAAAAAGTAAAAACTTAGCACTCCTTTCCAATCCCTTAGTATTGGAATCTGGGAAAATGTTCAAATTTTCGTGTTGATAAGCGTTAATTACAAGTTTCACGTAAAAAATTACAATAAAAAATTTTCGTACTAATTTTACCGCCATTTTTCACCCATTTTTAAATTAGTGTTGAATCGCAAAAAATTATGAATTGCGTGTTTTAATGTTTGTGTTGAAGAGCAATAACACCAAATTTTTAGTAAAAATTACCATATAAATATTTTCTTTAGCGGTTGAATCTCAAAATTTATTTCATTCATTTACTCTTAGGGGTTGAATCTCAAAATTTATTTCATTCTTTGAGTTGAAAAGCATTAATACCTAGTTTCAAGAAAAAAATTATAATGGAAATATTTTTGCATAAAAATTTAGCCATCCTTTTTCACCCCTTAGGGGTTGAATCTCAGAAAATGCTGAAATGCGTGTTTCATTATTTGTGTTGAAGAGCATTGATACCAAGTTAAAATAGGTCTTTCATTACTTTTACCCATTTTAATCGGTAAAAATACCAAAAAAATTGTGTGTGTCAGCTCCGACACGCGACTGGAATTTACTCATTAAATGCATGTATATATATATATATATATATATATATATATATATATATATATATGCATATGGATATGTATTGGACAAAACTTATTTTAAGATTAAAACTAATTTTTAAATTTTTATTACACTCTCATTCAATCGGTGATTGAATGTTGATGATGAATAACTGAAATGAAATAAGAAAAACTATCGTTCCTTTGGTTTCTCTAAAACATTTGTATTAATATTTTTAAGTACTTCTTTTAAAATCTTTAAGTAATATATCTATTGAATTATATGTGAGTCAATATATTTTACCACCATACAAATTTTAAAATTTCCGTAATTATAAAACGTGCCCAAATTATTGGGAGTGACGCGCTTATAAGTAGACTCGCTTCGGCACTAGAATAATTTGACTGATACATTGATCGGATTCAGCCGTCGAAACCTACTAATCATCGAAAGTTTGGGCCGTGAAATAGAGTTTTTAATTTAATTGCTCGGTTATTTTTAATAAGTTACTACACACACACAAACACACGTGTGTCTGTGTGTGTATTGTACCTACTTCAATTTATATATCGACAAGTTCCATTTAATAACAGAAATTTCTTTTGTTATTATATGCGACGGCAAATAAATATGCGATGTCTATAAATAATATGTAACTGAATTTTTGTGATGTCTAAAGGTACATTTTCTTAAAGAAATCTTAATAATCATTAAAACAAAAACATCTCTTTGTTCCGATTATTCTTGCTAAGTAATTCCATTTGAAGATATATTAATCTCCTACCAAAGCGCAATAAATAGTTAAATATTAATATTGGAAATATTTGCTGGTATCCCACGGTTCGTTCAGGATCTCACTTTTGTAGATCACGGTATAGTAATGAGCCTAGCTACTACTTATTCTATTTACTTATTTTATCTCTAATATATTCTGCGCCCAACTTTGATAATATTCATCTATTACTGCTTCCCTTAATTTTCCATTTGGTAAGAAATATATCAACAGGTTTTTTCGTATATTTTTAATATTTTACGGTACCCCTATATATGGTGTCATTCACGTTTAGTTTTTTGTACCAATGTTTTCACTTAATAGTAAATACATTTTGGCGTTTTCCATAATAACCAGTTTCTTTTTCGATTGTGTTCGGGATTAAATTTTTTGTAGGATAACGGTTTAACTGGTTCGCCTTTCGTAATTGTGATAATTATACATAATAACATGTGATGATTATAAAAGAAAATAGTACAAAGATTAATTGAATATTAAAGCGAAATGAAAAAAATTTAAAATGTCTAATAAAACCCAAAATTTTATATAGATCTCGTGTGTCTTTTGACTAAAAGATTTCTGTTTATAATGTTATGTGAGTTAATATTAATAAAGGTCAAATTTATTTGAATAATATTGTATTTAATTGCATATTCACGTTAGAGAAGTTTTATTTATTCACAATTTTCCCAAAGAACGAGAATTTATATTCGCACCGGCATCGTGCTTTTCTCTTCTAATGTAATGAGATAAATGAAGATGAGTTTAATGAAGAGAATGTATATCAAAACTAAGAGTTTTATACTTTTTCCACAAACATTTCTTAATAAACTTTTTTCATTAACATTGAAAAGTTTCTTCATAACAGAAAGCTCTCAAAATATCAAGAACAAAAGCTTTCATTCTTAATTTGTTATTTTCCTGAATATGAGTTTTCACAGGTTTTGAAAGTAAAAGCAAATAAATTTTATGCTAAAATGATTCCAACTTTGCGAATTCGTAGCTATAATATAAAATAATGATGCACCCTTATATTAACGATATTATTATTCTTATATTAATAATGACTATTACATATATACTCGACAACATGCAAAATCGATATTTTATGCTTTTATTATATATATATATATATATATATATATATATATATATATATATGTATATATATATATATATATATATACATATGTATGTATATATATATATATATATATATGTATTGGACGAAACAAAGAAAATTAAGGCCGTAAAAGCAAGAAGGTAAAAAATTGGGACAAATGTATTTGCATCGAAAATTAAAATTGTGACAATGGACAAGAAAAAATATGAAAAGTCAATAAATACCCGGATTTCATTCCTAAGAAACTTTAAAGGTATATGAACTACCGGAAAATATAAATAAATTTCGAAAACTACTCTGGTATAAAGAATATAGTAAATTTTGACCGAAACAAGGTTACTGCGTAAATGTTGCTGTTGACCAAAAGACAATCAAGAGAAAACTGATCATAATTAATCAATATATTAAAATCTGTTTCTTGAGGTATAGATTGACTTGTGGATGTTTGTGAAGGGTATAATGGTATAAGAGTGATTAGCAGCTATTTTAATCATTTTTATGCCAGTGTAAAGAAGTATGAAAGACTTGTAGCTATTAAACTGACTTAGAGTAGGAATAAGTGTGTTACATAATTATATACAATAAACGGAAGAAACAGTTGAAATATTTTCATCTATATATAACAAGATTATCTTGACCTGGTCTTTTTCTTTAATTTTATTATATCTCTATTTTCTAACTTTGTATAATTATAATTGTTCAGATATTTACGCCCGCCAAATTAATATATTTGTTACCTTTTTCTGGCTTGTGTAATACTTGTTTATATTGAGAAATTTTTATTTTCGTTTTCATTTTTAACCATGATTTTTTTTAATTTAAGAAAAATATGAAAATGGAATGTTAGTATATAATTTTTTTCTCGTCGTTAGAACTTTTTAAAATGTGATTATTTATTACATATTCGAAAATATAAATAAATTTAACAAGGACAAGTTAACGCTTTAAAAATGAATTTAATATACATTCATTAATTTACGTAATTTATTACTTACATAAATGAAAAAAAAATAGTTTATCATCCGACCTACTAGATCGAAGCAGTACCATCTTTAGAAAATTTTAAAAACGATGTAAAATTTCCTCTTTTCCTTACCAATTATTATCTTTATAGACTTAGCATTAGTCTAGCTCATTTAATATTATGTGTATTTGGTATGGAACTAAATAAATATCAGCAAAAAACCATACAGAATTGCTAATATCATTTAATTACCCAAAATAATGAAAATATAATTGACACTTCAGCTTCATTAAACGCTTTGGCCGTTATCTCGTCGTCTTCGTCTACTAGTATTATTGTTGTTGGGTAGATTCTAATATTGTTTTTGTGCTTTTATATTCAATGCTCCGAATCGATGCTAATATATACAACATTTTGTTTTCAATATACAGGGAAGGCTTTTTATAAAAGGTGGTTATGTGTTTGGCAAAAATCTATATATTTCCCACATATAGATTTAATCAGATTCTAACTTAAATTTTGTTTGAACGGATCGATCCTGACCCTATCACATTTAATGAGATTTCTACTTAAGGTATGTGGTCACCACCAAGTTACATGTATGGGCAGGCATATTTAAAAGCTATGTTTTCAATACCTTAAGATATGTTAAGTGAAAATAATTATATTCGTATTCCTAATGAACTGGTTCTTAAATTTTGATAAAATCAATACGGATATTTCTTGACAGACCCATAGTACCCAATTATGGAAGTTGCCTATTAGTAGAGAGTCGCATTAAATACTCGCTTCATTTTCGACCCAGATTAATATTCCCGATTACTATGGCACATCCGGTCGTTGCGAACTATTAAGTGCCAAATGACTCGATCAAGGAAGAAAGCTTTTGAATTTATTGATCAAGCGTCCTTGCCTGTGAATATTGTAATTTAAATATGGCAACAATTTATTTTAATGATTTCTTTTGATTTTTTATAATAATGAATATTATTTTCCAACAGTGAATCGCAAATACTGATGGAAAATATTATTTCTATGATTTCCATTTGTGACGTGGATATCTGTATATAAATTTTTAGATTGTTAATGTGATTAATTTTAAGTAAAATAACTGCCATTCAATTGATGCAATGTTTTGATAGGAAAAGTTTAATTTCATTTCAATTGAGAGGGTAAGTTACTTATTCAATCGGGTTAAGAAACAACTTAGTAAAAGTTTCTTTAAAAAACTATTTTATTTCTTTTTGACATTACCCATTAGACATTTGATTTTCATTAAACCGGCTCTGAGTTAATTTATTTTCCATTAATAATATTAAAAACTGCCACGGTGAATACCTGAAACTTTTTTAAAATATTTTTATTTATGTTAAGATTTCAATGTGGCATTATGTTGGGTAACCAGAAATCAGCTCTTATTAACTTATGGTTTGAAATATTTAAACCACACATGTTATTCATTAAGCAATAATGAATAACATGTGTGGATGATTCATTAAGCAATAATTTAAAAATTTGACCTTGAAAAATTAATAATAAACAACGCATTAATTAATATTTTGACAGAGGCTAGCAACTTTAACCCGATTTTCAAAAGGTCGAGGGGTCTTTCAGAGGTTTAGTTTACATCAGCAAAATGTTATCAAGTTAGAATTTTCGTCTTATTTTTTATTTGAATCTTATGTTTTCATACTTTAAAAAGAAAAAGGTAACCCTCATAACTGATTGACGTAGAAAATTGAATTTTTACATATTAACAAAACGTATTTTACCGCACATATCTTCATATATACCAATGAAAAATATGTAGGGTGAAAACCCAACATGTTAACACTGTACAATTTTGTTCACACTTACAAGTTTATATCTCTAATATAAAATCTATCTTATGGGTGACAATAAGAAAAACTACACTTTTATTATTTAATACCAGTTATCATACTTGTCAAAATATAATAGTTTTGGTTAAAAGTTGCTCATACCGGTTTAGTGTGTATCAACGGCTAATTTCCATATTCAGAGGTCAAAAAGTTACATTTTTCGTTTATATTTTAAAAAATGTTAGTTACATTGAAAAATAGAGATAATATCTGTTTTACAGAAAATTTAGTCATTTTAATACAGAGATATCTGTAGGTTATGTTTATTGTTATTAACATGTATAGAAGTGGCAATACCTGATTATAGTATTATGTTTCAACTATTTTTTTGGTATTCACGCTAATAATTAGTACAAGTAAAATTTCTGAAGAATACAATTATAGGCTACATGCTGTTTGATTATGGTAATTTTATTGATCGATGATGTTTTCAATCAGACAATATGGCTCATAACATAAATGTGAAGAGAGAAAAAAGACAAAATAAGGATTTAAAAAAGGAACAGTTTAGAAAATGGTACGACCCTGAAAATTTTACAACAGGTCTTGAAGCAGTAAAACATGGCATATCAAAGAAAATGGCTTCAAAAGAATTAATAGCATCTGGAACAATAACCTGGTTGATATTACGAAACGAATATAACAAAGATTTACCAAAGTCCAAACCCCATTTTAACAAATGAAATAGAAGACCTTTATTATTATAGCCCAAAGATTATTGTCCAAATTTTTCCCCGGGCAAAAATTAAATTGACGCTTTTGTAAATAAATCTAAACGGAAAAATCCTTTTAAGGGAAAAACTGGTACCAGGTATTTTACCGTCGATATCTAAAAGTCGCTGAAAGATATCTGGAGGTTGTTACAGCAGCTAGGTCGGATATTTTAGAGCAAGACATAAAACGTTGGTTTGCTCGAATCGAAACATATTTCCAATGTAAATACATCGGAAAGGATATAAAAGACTCTTTGTCTTTGATATTTTTTCAATGCAGGTCGAATGAAGGCTGTTATTTTTTGATTGTATAAAAAAATGTCTTCAGCCCTTACTTAAAATGCATTCATTCACAGTTCCTTGTAATAATGTTTGCACAAAACTCATATCACTATCGAAATAAGTGAGATCTGTAAGAAGCTGGAATTTATCTTGTGGCTCTATATCTTAACGCTACCAAGTTTTTGCAATCTCCCGACGTTGTGGCTTTTAAATATTTAAAGGAGGCTTGAGAAAAAATAAACTGGAATGGATTTTTGTCGATCTAAGCATCCACTCCTATAATTTGCTAAGAACGATTTTGCACCTGCGACTAAACAAGAATCAGAAACAGGCATAGTGCAAACAAATTTCATAAATGGTTTTAGAGCATCCGGACTAGGTTCAACAAAGTGCGTCGTAAAAGAAATCTACGAATAGGCAAATATACAAAAAGTACTACAGTGCTGAAATTATAAAGCCGAAGAGAAAAGGAAACAGTAAAAAATTAGCCATTGCGCACAAACGAATTACAAAAGATATGTTTATACAAAAATTTGAGAACCAGAGAAACCGATCCCATTAGTCTCTTGCAAAAGACAATTTGGCAAAAAGTGGTAAAAGCCCTAAAAATGTTTATAATTTTACAAAAACTTTACAAAATCATGAACAGTCAGGATATGCCGAAAAATATTATATTAGACCAAAAATCCCCAAAAATACAACTATGGATAGAGAACTAACCGAAGTAGCAAACACCGTAAAGTAAGCGCATAAGAGAGAAGGAAAGAAAATCCTTTGATTTGACGTGAGCTAATTGATTCAATATGAAAAAAGGGGGAAGAACAGAAAAAAAACCAAGAGATGGAAAATAGAAGAGGAAAGAGATTAAAAAGAAAAAGTGCGACAAAATTTTAAAAAATTATGCCTCCAACACTAAGAAAAATTAAACAAGAAAAAAGGCAAAAATTAAGATGTAATAAGTACTCTCCAAAAAGATTAAAATTCTTTTTTATATTAGAATAAGATATTCCAAGTGATTTAATAGGTGTTAAATTAGAAAATGCTTTAATTTCTAAGGATCTTGAAGGAAAAGAGGATCTGAAGATGAATTGTTAAGGACTTTAAAATATATTAAACTTATTAATCGCGCTGGAATAAATTATTAACAAAAAATAATAATTACTTGTGTTTTATTAAATTTAAATAAATTAAGGATTAATTAATGCCTTGCTTAGATATTTCTATTATATTTACTTAATAAATACGTGGTAAGTGAAAATATTTAATGCAATTTAATTTGTGATATTTAACTGTTACCATTTGGTACTGTTAATTGGCTAATAGACTACCTACAATTGGATATGGTAGACTAATATTTGGATCTTTGACTTTTTGAAACAAAATTTAGTGTGATATTACGTTTAACTGGAATCGCATTAAAAAAATTCAGATTAGCAATCTATTTGACAGGTAAAAAATGATCAATTGTGACATTAATCCTTAGTGTCAGAATAGATCACTTTAAATGTTAGTAATTAGTTTTTTTACAATATACAAATATTTTAGGAAAAGAAAATTTAGTGCTCAAAAAACATTGTTTTAAGTCCATATATAATGCGGGATGTCAGTTAAAAGTGCTAATAATAAGGTCATCCAAAACATGTTTTCTATAATTTCATGTGGCATATATTCAAATACACTGAGAAATATGGCAAAAAATATATACAACCCCTCATTTAGGAAAAAACTTACAACACTTAGTTATAAAAAAAAATTCGAAACCTACTCAAAAGTTATGGGTAACTATAATTAAATTTATATTAAATTTAATTTGTTTCTACGCCTGTAAAATATATAGCGTTTACGTCGTGAAAAAATAATATTTGTTATGAATTTAATAGACATGAAGACATACTCTATATCCTTATGTTCCTAAAGGTACCTAAATATGTAGGGAATTTGGTACTTTATTTTTATATAAATTTCTCGATATATTTTACGGAAATATTATTAAAATTTTACTCATACTCATAATAATTATTAATAAAAAAAGGATACTATAATAAGTTACTACTGATGTGAAATAAATATGTAGAGTGGGGGGCATATATATTACTTGAATATCTCAAAAACTATGATATTACCACTCATAGTTTTTCTACAACCTCTGTATAGGTTTCTAAAATTCCTGTTCTTTTTATAACTTTAGATTCAGTAGTTTTGGAAATAAGGGAGGAAGTACCACATTTTTCTGTACACAAACTGAAAAAAGAATTGACAAATACATAAGTATTTAACATTGACAGCATGAACGTAAACTAATGAATCTTTTATTGTTGAACATAAGCAATGAATCTATCGATGTATTTGTAATATATAATTTAATATATGTGTAACACATATTATATGCAAATTTTAGTTTTCCGCACATCTTTTCCATATAAGCTTTAACTGCACTGAATCTCACAAGCCTTTGTGTGCGGAATATGCTTAAAAAGGGATACAAAATTATCTCTTCACATATTAATTTATCGATTTTTCCTTATATTAACTGTGGTTTTCATATGAAACTCTTAGTTACATAATTTCATGCACATCAGTCTAAAACTGTAAAAGCTATTAAGCCGAGATCTACTGATAGATTTTAAAAATATTTTCAACTGGATAGAACAGCAACAATTAAAGAGATTGGTGTTATGGGGAGAAACTCATTTCATATATGCGAACATTTTTTTGTTTTTGCCTAAGGAATACTAATTGGATACACGGATATTATGGTCTTCAAATAAACAAGCCAAGTGGTTCCGTAATTTATATGACGTAATATTAATAAATTTATATTAAATCACTACTAATATAGCCTTCCCAGGTCAATATATATCTAATAAAATTAAGTAGGGGGAAATATATTATAGTGAAAAACCCAAAAACTTTGCGTAAAGGAAAATCCTGCTCGTCCATAGTTATAAGTTTATAAATATAGTTATAAGTTCTAAATACAGAGTGGGACATATTGTTTCCGCCGCACACTATATTTGAATTTTTTAACCGGAATTTCCATCCAAAAATTTTTTATGCGTATGCGACTTCATTACTATATCTAATTTCAAGTGTCTACGTCAAACGGTTTCTCGAAAAAATTATTTCATGAGTCGTAATATTCATAGCGGTACAAAAAAATGTTCTGTACTAATGCCGTAACTACTTTAAATACTTTTAAGTTATATTCCCTTGCGATATTTATTATCTGTAATGTTTTTAAAAGAAAATTGAACGGACCTGGGAATATTGAAGATTGAATAGCATTTTTCAATTATTTTGTCATTTAAGTGCAAATTGCTAATAATTTACATAAATATTGGAAGATGATTTGATTATCGAGTGATAAATAACACTTTCAAAAAAATGGTCATTAAAGTGTAAAGATTGTTGTTTGGGATGTAAAAACACAAGGAATAAAACATCACTACATAGGATAGAAATTTTATAATAAAAATTTTCCTGAACCCTAATATTTCACTAATAATGAACTTCACAATGAAATTACCTTCCTGATACTTCTCCATTTCTTTGTCTCCAATATCCCAACATAAAGAGAATGGCACTCCACCAAGCCAACTATAATAACTAGACGACGCGAGAGCGGATGAGAACATTAAGGTAAGAGCATTAATAAAGCTCATACAAGTAACTAGTTACAAGCTGGCCGATTATTTTGCCGCATTTCTAACTATGACAAAATTGAAACTTGTTTATTAAAGTAATAACATTAATCTGCTAACAAAAAATTTATAGATAGAGATAAATTTGAAAGTGCGCATTATTCTGGAGTTTCCTTTTTAAAAACTTTCATAAGTTTCACTTTAAATAAAAGGGTAGAATTAAGTGATGTTGAAAATAAGAGTCATTATTTACTTTCAAAAGTTATATGTCGTAAACATGAGATGCATAATATGATTGGTAACTTCCTTTTGTAGCCAGTTTTGCTAGAATGATTGCTTTCTTTACTCCAATATTCTTGTTAATAGAATAGAATATTTGTAAAATTATAAATTCTCATAATCTGACTTAAAACCAGTTAACGTCTCGTTGGTATCAGTGCAGTAGTTCTTGAGTTATAAATATAAAATTCATAATACAAATTGACAAACAATTTTCCTAAATATAATTTTTCTTTTTACTTTCTTTTTTCATCTAACAAGCTATAAATAATAGGAAACTTTATTTGTCATTACTCTTACTATGAGATTAGGATTTTTCGTTAGAATCACTCATTCATTTAACTTTTCTATCCAGATGACGTATAACAAATTTGTTCTAATTATAGCGTCATTTCAATAGCGTTTCACAAATACATGCAGAGTTATTATGTTCAAAAAAGTTTTTTGAAAAAAGTTTCCGATTCTCAATTTTGAAAAAATATTGGAATATGGTGTCGATAAACTTGCTTTAATTTAAATGATTTGCATGTAAAATAATACAAATCTTCGCTACCTCGAATACTTAAGATGTGTTTTATTCTCTCTCAAAACTGCCGTGATTAATTGTTGTTTGTTTATAGAATTTCATATAAAGTGAATGAAAAATTAAATAAATTGAGAAAAGAAACGGGTTAAAAATATTGAGTATAAGTAATGTGGAATAAAATTTGTTACTCACAATTTACAAAAATTTACTTAAAAATATTATCATTGAATTTATTAAAAAGTAGTTTAATATTAGACATTAAGCATATTTATTTATATTGTTAACAAATTTACTATAAACAATATAAAAAATTACGACAAATAAAAACAGTATAAATAAAAATAAGTTAAATGAAAGCTTTGTAATGCTTTAACGTAGAAGATTACGTTAATTCATATAGGAAAGAATACCGCCCTCAACAGCAAGTAACAATAATTTCAGCGTCGAAAAATATCATTTACAAATCGATATAAAGCATACAATTCAATGACGTGAACCAGTGATATATATATATATATATATATATATATATATATATATATATAACCATATTATATATTTATACGTACAGGAATATATTGCTATGTGTAACAGTGCATATTTATAAAATGTTCAATTACGATAATAAAAGACGAGAGGTCTGAATGACATACGATTTTTATTCACATTTTACGATAAATCCTTTAGAAAACATGTTGCCATAAATATATAAAAAAATTTGTTATAAACAAAAAAATTAATGACAATTTTACTCTTAACGTTAGAAATAGTATTTCTTACAAAAACTAAATTCTTTATTAATGAATAATTTACGTCTAATTTATAAAAAGATATATTCAGTTCCAAGCGCTATTCACTGTATTCTCTAAATATTATACTTGCACATATATAAACGAATGGACGCATACCTAATGAGTTTGTTCGAACCCACTTTTTTTTAATTTATAAGCTTGTAATCATTGTTAAAAATGTTAATGGAATGCGTCACAATATAATTTTTATTTAAAGTGACTTAATAAATTTCTCAATGCATCATTGCCGAAGATACTCATTATGCAAAACGCGAAGTTAGCTTATAAAAAGGATTGGTTTTGAAGTCGGCGTTTCATTATTATTAAACATTTCTTGTAACACATATATACTCATTACTGTATATGTATTCGTGAGAACAAGTATAAATATTATAAGGGTAGTAATAGATAAAAACAGCTATAATACCATTGTAACTATTACCAACGAGGGAAACATATTTCACTGAAGTTACGTAAATTAAGATAAAAGTTCATTTATTTGTGTCGGCAAATCTCGTTAAATATTTTGTTTATAAATGGAGCTTGATTTTATGTGAATCGAAATTATGTGTAACTCCTATTTCTAATAAACATATTTACTGTAAAAATATCAGTACTTACGATTTCAGTAATGAATATTTTTGGGTAAGCGATCGTTATAATACAATTACTGTGAAGGTTATGTTCATAAATATAAATGAAAACAAGTGAATGAACCAGTTCCTGTATATTTGTTTTGTTTCCAATATTACTGTAAATATATTAAGTAAAGAATATTCAACATTATTACAAAATATTTAATGATATAAAATAATTTGGAAGATCGCTAATAGTCACGCTAGCATTCAAGCTTGTAGACAAAATAAATTTTAAATATTTTTATATCTAAATTTTCTGCTAATTATAAGTTGTACTTGCAACTCAAAAGTATATTTTATGAATAAAAACGATTTATATTTTGCTTTAGATTAAATCACTTTCACAATCGCGACATTCTCAAGTAATTGGCAAACTTGTTTTTATTCAATGACTTAAAATAACGGAATTTTAAAGTCTGGATATGGTATGCGATTGATACAAATTAGAAAATATCATAATAATTAATGTTTTGTGACTAATTATAATATAGTTTAGTTTGTTTGGTAAAATATTGTTTAGAATTAGTTTGTTATTATTTTCATAAGCATTTCAATACTTTTTAATTAAGTGTTCCTTATTCTTTATCCCGATAAATCAGGGATCAATTTGAAATAATTTAAATTAATATTGCAAGTCAATTGGCACAAAAATTCGTTTCGAAATTGATTATTTTCGGTTAATTTGAATTTGAAGGCAATGAACATGAATCGAACCGAGTAACAAAACGTTTATTGCATAGGAAAGGTTCCTTCAGTTCGATCTAGTAGTTTGTTTTACCTCGTAGTCTTACAAACAAAACAAACAAAAAAGGAGACAGATAGAAAATTAGTCACTGTAGAAACATTTGTCCGGAGTCAAAACTAGCCTAGATTCGTTTCTCGACCCTAATGTTATTCCATTGGAATATCTGTATAATTGGTTCAGGAGTTTTTTTGTGTTGCTTTAGAAAACTGGCAAATAAAAAGACAAAAAAAATAAATGAAAACTTTATTCAATCCTAATCGCTTTCATGATACCTAAATATGCCTAATATTTTTAATATTGCCTTCACGGCCGGCTTTATGTAATAACGTTCAAACTATTGAAGAAACGAAAATGTTATAAAACGTTTATCTCAAATATACACGTACTAGGATTTTTTCTAACCGAGGTCGAATTCCAGATAACGACCAGTCGCTGACCAACACATGTGCTGTACGTAATTATAAAGTATACCCAACTAGTGCAGAGGCCGCATGTTCGTAGCAGACTTCGCTTCCAATCCAGATTAATAAAGCAGATTGCCTGACTTGGCTCAGACGTTGCGGATCATCAACGGTTAAAGCGAAAAGCCGAAAAAGAAAATCTCCTCGAGTTAATCGGATAAAGTACTGCGTTAAAGTTTGTCATGATGGCTGTAAATACGTTTTGTATTTTGTGTTTGTTATTAAATTTTTTCTTGTACATGTTTATGAAATATAAATTAAATCTATGCAAAATTATAACACTAATTATGAAAAATAAATTGCAAACTTATAAAAGATAACTATGAAAAATGAATTACACACTTGGAAAAATAAATTATACTTTCTCCACAAAGTAAAACAGGTATTAAGGAAACCATGCATTGTGAACGTATATTTCGGACAATGTAACCGAACTATAATTAATTTTTACTTCAAAAAATTAATTTTCAAATGCTTTAAACTATAAACAATATTTTAAACGTTACTTCGTTTCGCACAAGCCGCCCCTAATTCTGCGCAAACATTTATAAAACTACGTACACTAATTGTTTATTACTACAAGGAGGTATTGTTGACAAATTCGTTTTACAAGCTTTATTCTTTGACTTTCATGTTTAATGGCTCGAGACGTCTAGTCAGTTCATACTCATTAACTTGACTCAAAAGTAAAGCGTATTGTAAGCTTGCGTCTCTGTGCTAAATTGTACGTGCTTTGTAATTATGTAGTTTATTTGTATTTGGTAGTTTTTTTTAAATTTAGTTATTGAAATTTTGCTAGTTTTATTAGATGGTTAATAATTTTAATAGTTATTGGAAAATATTAATTACTAATTGTCAATTTTTTTTGCTGAGTTAACTGGAAAATAAGGAAGGAATCAATTTTATGTAACTAATTTTTGCTCGTGGTTTCGTTCACATTATTTTGGAATAGAAGGGGAAAGGAAGGGAGGAGAGAGGGTTCAATTAAAGTTACTGCTCTTTTCAATATTACTGGTGATCAATAGAAGTACCACCTAACACTCTTAATGTGAAAAGATATAAAAGCCTAGTCCGTTATCAGGCCACTTTCGTAAATTTATATCATAATATAAATACTATAATACAACACAAGTAAAGGAAAAATAGCCAATTTGTAGTTACATCACATAAAATTTTTATTTATTTATATATATATATATATATATATATATATTTATATATATATATATATATACATATATAGTGTGATATATAGTAGGTGATTCATTTTAGCTCTAAAATTTTAAAATTTAGTAAAAAGTTTAATGGGAATATCGTGTACGACTTAATGTTCTTAAATTCCTAAATGTGTACGAAGTACTCGTAGAGTGGGTTCCACTCGGGCTTAACAAATGTTTGTTAAATATCTCCAAAATTAAATAATTCACGAATTAATCCATAGGGAAGAATCCTTATATTTTCATATGAATTACTTTATTGCTTTTTGCTCAAGTTGTAGGCATTACATGTGGTACTTACTTATTAATAGTATTTACCTTTCACTAAGATGTGATGTAATTTATATGCTTGTGTATGACGCATATACATTTCATTATTTATACACGCCTTCCTCATTTCAGTATCTGAAGAGAGTATATGAGCTTTTTTTGTATTTAATATTGGAAAGGTCTGCACGGGAAATTAAATAACTTTGCCAAGACATGTAGAGGATACGTTAAATGCAATATTGAAGAAAACATCAAAGAGGTATTTGAGAATAGTAAAGATTCGCCTCAGTTTAGAAAATGTATGAAACGACGTTAAATCCAGAAGAACGCGAGCAAACTAACAGAGATCCATTCAAATTCTAAACAGAAACATGTTCTACTTTATTATTCTAAAAAATCAAGTATGCAATGAAAAGATATGTTTCTGCAGATCTATTTTGAAACCGTAGTTCCCTGACAGCATAAAACTATGGAGGTTCTAAAGGTGCTTAAAAGGTCTAGAGAACACAAGATTCTAGTTTTAACTTTC
Source organism: Druceiella hillmani (assembly GCA_039881145.1). Lineage (NCBI taxonomy): Eukaryota > Metazoa > Arthropoda > Insecta > Lepidoptera > Hepialidae > Druceiella > Druceiella hillmani. The sequence goes on from JAYKKI010000114.1 coordinate 2,431,230, forward strand.
CTCGGTGTTAACTTTTATACGCCTGCTAATTTTTTTGGTTTCTACTAGTGTCTGTATAAACAATAACAAAACTAAGTAATCCTGCCGAACAAAATAACTACGAAACTATCTGCTCAACTTTTCGTTTGATCGTTAGCATCCTGAAATAAAACGATGAGTTCCTGTTCACAATTTAGCTGTTTTAGCTGCGACACTATTGTGGTATGTATTATTTTGTTAGTTGATAATTAACAATTACTCCCTCGTCTTTTCAGAACATTTTTACAAATGTCTAAATATCATTTAAAAAAATTCGAAATAAAATAGAAATTTCAAAGATACATATACTCGCTTTTTAATGAAAAGATTTTAAAAACCCATGTAAGTTTTTTTTGAAAAATAATAAACTTGAATTACTTTGAAAGAAAAGCTTATAGTATTACATGAGCTAGTGTTACAAAATGGTTGAGCAAAAAAATAGTTTTAGGTCAAAATATTAATATTTAAGTAATTGAACTTTGAATATTGCTATTAACATATTTAAATTAAGCTATAGGTTTTGATATTTGTGCAATCGAACATACAATGTTACTGCAAATGTTTTTTATATTAGGCAGCAGATTTTTTCGAAAATTCAATATTGCTATAAGTACATTTAAAGTAAACATTTTTCTCTTTGTACTTCAGTTTAATTCATCTATATTACAATATATCAAGATTAGATCTCAAAAAATTAAATAATAGTAGTTTCTGTAAAGTAGGAGAGAGATATATACGCTAATAGTACTTCACTTTGCGTCGATTTCTTCTATTTTTCCCATAATTACTTTATCTAATTCGAAATCTGATAATGATCGTCTATTTAAATATGGACTCAACCATTACGTAATAACAGAGTGATATTCGAACATGTGTTATAAATCTTCGTAAGTCAAAAAACCCTTTATTAAGTATAAAACATTTCTAAAACGAAGCAAATTAATATTTAATTTCTCAAACTTTCTGTAAATGATTAATAGGTAATAATATACGCCATATCTATCAAGCAAAGTGTTCAAAATTGCTTCAAACAAAAGTTTTAATTTTTAAAGGGGTCAGCAATATGAATTATTTTTTATTGCATATAATACATATCACTTTTTATTGTTCTTTATTTCAACATAACAATCAAACACATATTTTTCAGAACAAAAAGCAAAGTAAACATTCTAGTCATAAAATCCATAATAAAATATTAATAAGAAAAATTTAATCTAAACATTCCATAGAATCATTTTAAGCCTTTGCAGTTTTTATTGACAACAATGCAGACATGTTGAATGCTTAGACTATTCAATACTGATTTTTGACAAATTTCATAGCGTCAACACGAATAGTTAACTGATCTAAGTTTTTGCCGCAATATATATATATATAAAACTTGTGTTTAAAATTTAGCTTTAGTAGGAGCGAATTATCCGTAGTTATTTTTAGAAATATAATGCATTTATCCTTAAGATTCATAGGTAGAATATCAACCCGTCGATTTATTAGAGGGTGCAAACAATCTAAGGGAAGAGAAACCAAATAATCTCATTGTGATGCAGGACGACACATATTATTAACTCTTGTTATCTTCATGTGATAGGACTATTTATTTTTTTTGTTTATATGCATATCAGCATATACAGAAAATATAGCAGTCATACTCATACAAGTTCACGATAAATAAAAAATAGAGTGGTATCTCTTTTTGATAGCACCGCTAGAGCTGCTCTATTATTTTTGGGTTTAAGAGGACTGGGTTCTCACACTAGATATAAAAGAAAAAAATTTCCATGGCAACCTTTAAAAATATTTTTAGAGATAAAAAAGTGGAACGTCTTTTATTCAATATTTCAATGGGTCTCTTTTAGATTCCACGTATTTTTCCTGAATTAACTCTTATTCAGGTATTCGCTAATCTTTCTCATCTTTCGTACTCTATCACATCTCTTCTAAACCTATTTCAATATGACATTTACTAACATAGTTATATGATTTCCCGCGCGGGCAAAAACGAGCTATAAGGACATTAAATCCGTTATAAAACAAAATTTCATATATTATGGCGGTCTATGGGCTATCGCCTCATATGCTGATATACTTTTTTCAGGCAGTGAGACGAAGAAGGCGGACAATTTACGGATTTACAAAAAAAACGTTTGTAGTTATTAGAAAAATAATGAATATGGTATGTTCAATGAGCGTATAACGGACTGCAAAAAATAGCTTGGATATATTAAAATCGAATAATGCACTTTATTCGAATGTCGTCGTAATGTCGTCGTGTATGTCGAATAATTGCACTTTATTCGACATACTAAACAGATTTCTTGAGTAAAATGCAATTTTTTTAATCAATTATAATTTAAATTATTTATGCTAGTAACTCAAGCTTTATAAAAAAATTTAAGAAGTTGTCGAAAGTACTGCTTTCAAAATCTCTAGCCCTCCTGCCCTATTACTTCTTTCTTTTAGCAACATAACTTAATAAATTTTTAATCGCTTTCATTTCACAAAAACTAAAATCGTGGAAGGGATTTTGCAATTTCAAATAAAAGTCAATTTCCTATTTAGTTTTTTTTGGTTGAAATTTCACAATATATTTTTTTTAAATATGTATCACATTTCTATGGCTTTACTTTCATCCGTTTTATCTTGCTATTAATTGATTTTGGAAAATTAATATTATTAATATCACTTTACATACTCCAATTAACTATTTGCGTTTTATTACATAATTGATGCTAAAGCCCCCTTCCCTCTTTAATAGAAACTATATTCTATTGTCACAATAAACATTTTGTTGAAATTAAGTTAAGCTAATAATAATTATTTATTGTAGAGTATCGGATTTAAGATTAATTAAATAAATCAACATTGTGTTCTCATTCAAAGTCTTTCTGTTAAGTGTAAAATAAGTATATTCTAAGACAATCATAATTATAAGAGAATTAAATTTGCTTGGTTTTGTCAATCATATCTTCGTCATTTGTTTTTTAAATTAATTATCTGATATGTCAAAGTTATAGTGTACTCCAAAAATAACTGAAAAATATATTACAATGTAAAATAACTATGGAAAATCATTATAATTTCTTTAATTTTCGATTTCTTTAATTTGCACTTGCTTGAAAATTTTATTATATCCAAGAAGAGACCACATTTCCGCGATGGTATTTAATATGCGATCTATCTGTAGATTCGTTTATTTCTTGTTCATAATTTCTAATTAGTTTAATAAAAATATAAATATTCTACCGAAGACAGAAATTCTATCATGGAATTAGGCAGAAAATAAATCCATTAATTAAACCAGAAATGACGTATTAAATTTTTATTGCTGACAGTTACTCTTTCTTTTTTAAAATAGTGGTAAAATGTTTTTATACCTTGTACCTATATAATATAAATTTATTTTCATATACGCTAAGAGAAAAAATGGATGTATTTTTCATTTTCCTCCAACTTTCTCTACCATTAATAGTCATAAATTTGCCATTAGCCAGTAAAACTGTTTTCCTGCCTATATGAAAGCTCGCCACATTTTTACTAACACTTTACGTGTGAAAAATGGTGTTACACAGATTCAAGGGAACGTGTAAGTTTTTAACGTATCTATAACTGATAAATTGTAAGGTTTAGGGCACGATATCGACAAATATGCAACTTAGTAATTGATGGCCAACCCTTCTGTGTGTTTGCTACTTTATTACGTTTTAATTTGAATTGTGATATAAATACATTTACGCTGGTTTCTTTTCGGATTCATTTTCCATTAGTTTAAATTTAGTTCTCCTATAAGAAAGATTCTGTTTAGGCAATTTATAGTTATCTTATAATTAGGCCTTAAAATACAAAACTATTATACACATAAGTAAACTTCCATAAATAACTTTCTTAATAAAATGACAATTTTTTCACATAATGAATATGAGGAAAAAAATCGATAAAAAAGTTTGTGATAGCAATGTCCTTAATATTTATTGAAAATATATTTAAATAAGTAATAAATTCTGATTCATAAACCAAATAGTAATATTATTTAGTTAAATCTCCTTGCTGATGCTAAATTAATTTTTCAGCCGTTTTATTTTTCTTAAGAACAAATAACATTTTTATCCACCCTCTTTAGTGACCGGGTTAATTTTTTTCTACTGAATATTATAGGTTCATATTTAAAATAAAGTTCCACATGCGCAACAAAACGTAAAATAAAAAATTCACCTAGCTTAAACATATAAAAAAAAATGTCCCATCCAATGTCTATCCTAGCGTAAAACAAATTTTCATTTAGCTAAGTTCTTAAGAATATATGTACCCGGTATAAAGTTTTATCCCAAGTTGTAAAGTTCCAATACGACAAATGTTTTTCCCGTCAATAGAGTTTGCAATAATTGATTAGTCCGCTGTGGTAATTTGTCTTTACATTTTAAAAAATGCAAGCAACATAGCAAATAATTTTTTCACGAAAAGAATAGGACAAAGTTTAATATTAAAATTACATATTAGCATATCTTGGAAAATTTATTAATGTCCAATTTCTGTCTGTGGGAAATAATTATATTTTGCAGCTGATTGAACGTTAAGTTCTAAAAAAAAATTGTTTTTGCCTACTGTCTCTCTTTTTGGACACAGTTGTCTTTTTGGAGATTTGCATTTTCGATTGGAATCGAATAAAGAAACAAGTTGAATCAAAAAAGAAAGAAAATAATCAAACAAATTTAATTAAATAATAGTCAAATATTTTTCAAGAATTAGACGTTTATTTTAATGTACATGTTACACAAAGTTATTTTAATAACATTACTTTGAGTTTTACTATGTCTTTTTTGGAGGACTGTTTCTACATGAGTTACTATTTGTGCGAGAAACAATCATTCTTAAACCAACGTGGGCGACCAGTATATTTGTGTTTTGTAATGTATATTCGTATTATAATTAAACTTTCAGCGTGCAGAACTATTTCATTAAATATGAAGGCCAACAGCTAGCGGGATTTTAATTTAATCTCATAATTATATCAAGACAAATTTATTTCTTAATACAAACAAAAATAATTCTGTCAATCAGGAGTGGAACTCTCACTACGAGGGTTATATTCCTATTAAATTATTTACAAAATTTTAACTTTTTAGAACGAAAATATATTGCCCCCTAAATCTTTCATGGACGCACATTTGAAAAAAATTATGTTACATGACTACAAATTCACAATTTTTGGAATTTTTGCTTTATTCACGCTGTGAAACTTTGCTTTTTGACAAATTCCGTGATTCTCGGTCAACGGGAAATATCCTATAGGTTTTAATTTATTTGAGAATGTCAAAATATGCGACATAAATAGCCATATTTTTAGTTTGTATTGATTGCGTGGAATTAAAAGCTTAAGTTCTACAGTTCTAAAGACTTACAGAATTAAATATTTGGTATTAATTTCAACTTGATATCTTTACGTGTCCTTGAAAAAAGGGTTTGGGCACGCGGGGAGACGGATAACGGAAGTTATCTTACAGGAGTTCCTTTTTTTTTTTGAGGTTCAGAACCCTAAAAAAATGGAACCATAGTCTTTGCTGCCGATTAACGAATAAACAGAATATTTATTCAAAGAGTATATAATTCAATTTCAATATTAGGTTCTATTCTGTACCTAGTTGGATTTCACTATTTACCTCCAAGACCGGGCATTGAAAAAAATACAAAGTAATATAAATTTAGGTCTAGTTTAATTTTAATGTTACCCAGGCGACCGAGCAAATAAGGAGGGCTGAATAAATAGTCTGTGAAATAAATTTATTTGGTCGAAATAGTTAATTAATTGTTATATAGACTTCAGGCTGATGAGAAAATATATTTTAGTTTGCTTTGAATGTAAACTATTCCAGATAAAATCAAAGGTCAATGAATTTTGATGGTAATTAAACAAATTTCCTTGATTTATTATTTTAAAGACAAAGTTATTTACTTTTTCATTCCGGCCAGTGATTTTGGAACTGCGTCATCATACCAACACTAATGGTTATAAACCTGAAATGTTTATTGTATTGTTTTTTTCATTTAAACGCTTTGTTTATTTTAAATTTTTTTTATGTAAATATTTTTTTGGAGGAGACCCGATATATCGGCCAGATGTCGACAGTGATTAGATAAATTATGTGCCTTTCGTCGATAATATATGGAAATTCGCACTAAAATGTTAACAGTATAAAAATAATATAATCAAAAAATAAATACCTATTTCAAGAAATTAAAGTTTTATTAATTTAATTTAGAGAAATTATATTTAATAATATATTTAATTTATTTTTTTCACAATAACATTTTATGTTCCTAGATGTATCAATAAGAATTTATGAAGTTATAATATAATTGTTTTGCCTTTCTTGTGTTGTGTTAAACGGTAATTTAATAAAACAAAATATATTTTATTACAAAGCTTTAGCAAAATATATTTTATTACAAAACATTAGCTGTTATATAAATATATAACAAAGTTCTTGAAAAAAAATATGATAAGATGTCTATTCTTTGAAAAAAATAACCGCCTTTTTTACGACTTCTTTGAATATGAGTTTTTTATAATGTAGCGTAAAAACTTTAAGTTTAATTTATAATAAAGGTTTTATCTTGTATTCATTAAGAAACATGTTATCTCTATATCTTCATTTTATTTAACTGGTCCTATATTACGGTATAGATTAACATTTATAGTAGTTATTTTAAATAAATTATCTATAAAAATATTTAAACTTGATTATTAGCACTCCAGTAATATAACCAATTGGCTTAAAATTTATAAATATAAATTGTCAGAATTATAACAGTTTGATTTATACTAATATATAACATATTATATATGGAAATACAAACGTTGTTCAAGATAACATATAAGTTTTTAGGGGTAAAATTTAATAAATTGCTATTTAAATCTCGGTGAGGAGGGCTAGAGGGGATAGGGCTTCATTCCACTATTTCAATGGTTTCACCATTTACTTCTTGGAGATCTTGGAGATATATTCAGTAATAACGTTGGGTTTGGGCAGTATCGATTGAGGTAAGTTAGATTAAGATGTGTCCGGTTGGGTTAACCTGGTTTATGTTGTTAGGTTGGGCGAGGTTATATTTAGTTAGGTTGGGTTAGGTTTACTGTGAATTAGTTAGATTATGTTTCTATAGTTATACATGCTCACACTGTAAATTCAAAGCGTTACCATTAAGAGTTAATCCGGTTGAGTAAACGAAAAAAACAGTTCACTACCAACGGAAAATTTCATAACATTTTCCGATATGGTATCGCTTTCGCACGTTACAACGAAAATAAAAAATTTCATACATTTTTAAAGGTTTAAGTATTTTAAACGGCCCCACATAACTACCATGTTTTTTTAGTCGCTTCCATATCATCTAATATCTATGTTGTAAACGTGAAAGAGGTCCGAAAAGGTATCAACAAATTTATGTTTAATATCGCCCTCTTTTTCGCACGGAGGAATTAGTCATTTACCTGACAGTTGAAGCAAAGTAAATGGGAAAATAAAATGTGTAAATTTTTTGTGTAAATAGATTGTTTTTTTACTTTGAAAAGGCACCGATTGTTTTTTCCAAGTAAGTACACGTCTCTGTCGGGTGGGAGTTAATACCCTAGAGAAGAACCTCCTCTGCTGCTTCATGCCCTCCTGTTTTTTCTACTCACCTTGGGTAGCATGTTTCTAAATTTGAACATTATTAAATAAATAGATAAAATCATTATTACTGGAGAAAAACTTCTCAAACAAATAAGAAAAATATTCGTGAACGAACCTATGTTTCAAAGCTAATATTGATTAAATTATTTAAATTAATTTCTTACAGAAATATACTGTTAAAAAAGAAATATTTTCGTATTTCTAATACGGTTAGTAGTATGTATATACATATACATACATATATATATATATATATATATATATGTGTGTGTGTGTGTGTGTGTACATGTTGCGTGCGTGCGCGCGCGCGTCTGTGTGTGTGTGTATGACCTCATGACTATAAGTTTCATAACGAATATAAAATATACACAGATGCCTACTATATTTTTTTTTGATATCGTATAGTATATCTCTTGAGATATTACACTTAATACTATGTAAAAGGTATATTAGAGACCTTTACAACTAGCGTTTTCACATAAAATCCCACACTATACAGAGAATGAAAAAAAAATTTCGATTATTTAATTTACCCATCCCAAAATATCCAAATGAAAATTTTTGATAACTGTGGTGAATTTCTAATTTCCACATCAAGTGGCTTTGGAGAAAAGCAGCTAAGACGGATGGATGGACAAAGACTTGAGTGATTTCTTTTTTTTATGGTATGATTCCCTAAATAATTGAATTTAATTTAAAATTATCACATAGTAATTATAAAAAAATGGCATGACGTTGTATTTGTAAAAAAATCATGAAAACTTCTTACAATATATTTAAATAGACTAAAAAAATAGGCAAAATGCGTTTTAAGTAGTAATTAAAAATGTCTGTGAAAGATGTATTAGGCAATGTATTTATATATTAACATTTGCAAATAAGTAATAAAAATATGTACTTATGATACGCACGGTGAAATTTACTGGGTATGCACGGAACCCTCGTAGTGAGATTATACTAGTACTAAAGAAGTTTTCCATTTCTTGATTTCACGAAATATATATCATGTTGCAAAAGTTATTTTAAAACTATCAAACATATATAATTGTGTACAGTCTTATAGTTACAGCTGGTAAAGTAATTTACTTGATCAAGAGTCATTTACTTGATCTAGATACAAATGAATATTATTTATATTTTGCGGTTTCTGGTTGCTTTTAATTTATTGAGTACTCTTTCAATAAAAACCTATATTTTGATGCCATATGTTATGGGTAAGAATATACATTCAATTTCAACTTCTTTCTCTAGTATAAGAGGGAAGTTGAATTTAAAAGCACATATTTTATAATTGACCATTAAAACGTATATATAAATTAATTAATTCAAAACAGAACAGTTCAAATACGGTTTCAAGTTAAAAAAATTAAAATAATTTAAGTAAATATTTACCTTATTACTGTTCATAAAATGTTGTTAATTTATATTTCATAATGTTATTATTATAACATAATTATATTTCGATTAAAGTATACATGTGAAATATTACCATTTTACCAACAAAATTTAAATCTTATGATTAAGGGAACTTAAAACTACTTTCTTCTCGATCTCTCATTTTGAAATGCTAATATAGTTTCAAGAAACTCATTAAAAGAGAAGAGTCTTAATTAGTAAGGAGTCAGTTAGAAGTTTTGTTTGAATAATGTCCATATTATTTTAAATAATTCAAATATATAAACTCGATATTTGAATAAATCTGAATTGCTAAATATATTATTCGTTATTCTGAAGGTTTCCTACTTTTCAAATCCGACACAGTTGCTGTTTAATATTGTAATAATAATAACTTTTTCAAGAAAGACAATCCACTACAAAATTGTGGTTAACACCGGCGAGATGTAATATATATTTGAATTTTTTTACATAAATTATGTGTCCTAGTTCTAGGTGATAAATAGTATTACATCGTTTATATTTGAAGTAAAATTTTAAGTATAAATACTTTTCTTAAGAAAAATATTTTTGGATTTTTATAATCACGAAAAAATCTTTTTTTTTATTTTAAAACCTGCATGCTATGAAATGTTTACGTAAGGTTTTATATTTCACCGTTTTGATTTTTACATTGAATATTAGGTAAATAATTCTCCTCTATATTTTATAAATATATTGTAGTAATCTATTTCAGGAAAAAAGTGTTTATTTATAAATAAACCCATTTCTTTATAGTGATTCATATTAACGACATTTTCAGGTAGAATTTATTATAAGGCGTTAAATGTGCCAATAATTAACGGAAAGATAAAAAAAATAAATTTGTAACGTGTTTACGTGGAATTTGGTATAAGAAAAGTAATTAAATATATTTTGGCGGTTTTTTTAAATTTTTTTCTCTCCGAACTCTACGGGCATAACATTTACTAAACACGTTAAAAAATGGCGTTGACAGTACCTATATCGGAGGTATAGGTATTGGAGATGCGGATCATTTTCATCAAGTCGGAGTGTTTTTCATATCTGTAATATCCAGGTAAAAAGTATATTATTTTTTGTCTATTGCCGTACCAAATTTTATCAAAATCTATGCAGTAATATTAACGTGATTGAAAAAAAAATTACCATGGAGAGTGACAGAGAGAAAACATTTTGAAAACAGATTTCCTGGCTTCTATTGTCATTTTTTAGGGTAAATCAATTGTACTTTTTAAAATATTTTTCATGTACAAAATTGACTTTGTTACAATTTTATTACACGAGTATGTACTTATATACAGGCCATTCCGACCCTACCAGGTTTATGGCTTATTATTTTTTAGTCCTGTCATTTTAATTGTTATTTGGAGAAAAGACTTTGTATTCTGAAATTAATATTTATTATGAATATGAGAAAGTACTAGGCAATGCGTTTATATATTTACATGTCGAGAAATAACATTATTTCAATATTTATCTAGATTCACTTATAGCATCGTGTATATTATCTCTATGTAACGTATGCTTAATGAGTAATAAAATTGAAATAAAGGGTAGCAAAATTGTGTCAGATACATTTTTCAGTTAAGCAAATTTTAATTATCGTGCTTTTATGGCTATACCTCAAAAATATATTGTTTAGTAATATTGAAAAGAATTCTACATGTCCATAAAACTATAACAGTTCCAGGATACATTCCGCTAATTTAGATTATTTTGTCAAAAACCTTCTCATGCTGCGAAATTCAAGCATTTAATTTTATATTCGGCTAAAGCATGAAACAGGTAATCAAATCATTGAAATGATGTTAATTAATGAACCCTAAGAAATTATTATATAGAAAATGGAACAAAATAAAATACAGCTACGGATCCTTTTTGCGGCTTTGATAAATGGTTACACGGCTATAAATGGTTATACGGCTTTGATAAATGGTTATTCAGTTTTTACAAAGCTGCCTAATATTTTCATCGTTACAATGCACAATTATATAGAAATAATAAAATGTAAATATAAAATGTGAAACAAATATAATTCGTTGCTCCCTTACTAAATCACAAGATTTGATCTTTCGCTCTTAACCTCGGTTCCACTGTTTTTATTTGTACTTGGTGTGACCAGTAAGTAAATTCTGTAGACTATACAATATATTATTGTATTTTTACAGATAGAAGTGAAAAAAAAAATTATAGTGCTTTAATTTTACACAATTCTGGCAAACTTCACTTGGTTTATTCAAACTCAGAATTTGTTATAGAAGTTTTCGAGCTATATTTACAATCCTTTTTTGATAATCCGCTTTTACCATATATATATATATATATACATATATATATATATATATATATATATATATATATAAATATATATTTGGACGAGACATTTCGAAAATCGAAATTGAATTCGTTACAAAATTTTGCATAATTTAAGGTATAAGAAAACTCACAGTAAATCATATTCTATTCCAGGCCACTATACTGTGGTACCTATGTTTTTCCATTTAATTGGTACATGAAATAAACAATATTGTAGTTTTTTCTGATAAGGCGTGACCTTGTCCTTTCTCCATTAAGGAATTGATATTTTTCTGGTTCCATAATTAGACTAATTAGTTAAGTTAATTGCTTTCATCAATTTCAGTCATGTTGTCAAATATTTCAAATCTTTTTTGTTTGTTTAATAATTGATATCCTCTAACTACATTCTTATTGTTAAATTTTTTGTGGTGTTTGTCAATAAGCAGTTTTAAAACTACAAAATATGATACTATTTATTACATACTGCTGCAGATTGGAGAATTTTTTTTTTCTCGAGTTATAAGCATAATTCAAACCAATTAAATAATAATTTATACAAAAATACGTTTTGGTTGATTTTTTTAATTTCATATTTCTAGTCCTAACCAAAAATTAATTTTTTTAAATTTATTGGGATAATAATTTTATCGTGATTGATATTTTATTTATTGAATATACTTGGCGTTAATTTTGTAGAAATTAATTATTCACAATTAAAAGAAACTGAAGAAACATAGCAAAGATCTTTGCTAATAGTCCACCTGAAGATGTTGTAATACAACGAAACCTAGGTCGTGGTAAAGTTCTTAAAGACAGTAGAAATAATACTACATCACGTAGTTTCATTTAATTGTGTTCATTGTGATTAATAAACTTTCATTTCAAAGAAAATTTATATGGAGGTTTAGAAAGAAACCTAAAGAAACCTTGGTTTTAGAAGAATAAAATAATTAAAATATCAGTGCTAATTAAATTTACAAGAATTTCATTCAGGTTATTTAATCAAATATTAGTAGTATTCAGTTATTTAATGAATTATGTACCCAAAGGATCACAACTAAGGCTTTAATTTTTTTTTTAGCTAGACGCCTAAAATATCATTAAAATAAGCATTTTGAGTAGATCGTAAATAAATTTTAAGTTTTTCGTTTTAAAAATGACCAATTGGATGACTCAGAAACATATATTCCAGACCCATATTTTAACAAGTATATCTCAAAACGAGCAACTCAGAGTTGTATTCAAAGATGAAGTCGATGGAATGCAAGCTACCCCTACACAATTAGTGTTCCGTGCCATCAGTCCTACCACTTAATTATTTATAATAATACACTCTGACTATGTACTTAGAAAAGACCCATTTTGCTGCCATAAGGTTCAAATGGCGTATGACATCGCTTAAGCACGAAAGTGAACGGGGAGTGTTATGTGTTCATTAAAAATGTTTGAAAAACAAGAAAAAACTTTTTCCTTACATCGTGCGAATTTTTTTTCTTTTAAAACGAATAGTTCCGCGGCTATTAATCAGGAATTAAATCTTCAGATACACCAAATCAACCTGGTATCTTTGTACTTACAAAACTCGAAAAGTAGTTGGTTTATTGATTTAAAATTTGAACAAAACATTGCATTTGTTCAATACTAATTATGTTGTTCCGAAAAATCAATAAGCCAAAATTATACAATGGCACATGATTAGTAGTTTACACATTGATGGACAATCTAATTAAAGTAACAATTGTGATCGAACCTCATAAAGGTGAAGATGTACTAGTTCCACGACCAATACTCATTTCGACTGGCGTTCGAGTTCAAACAACTTAAAACATGGCGTTCGAGTTCAAACGACTTAAATTTTCAATGCGTCTTGCGTTCGCTATGACTATCAACAAAGTCCAAGCGATATTGGCAAGTGTTTGGTTTGAATTTAGAAAACGAATATTTGTCTGATGGACGTCTCGTACAAATTACACGTCGCATGGTTTAGAGTCCGTAAACCATCTGATTTTTATGTTTATGCAGAAAACGTACAAACGATGTAGTCAATCCAATAGCTTTATACAAAAGAAATGATTTTTTTTTGAAAACAATATTTTATCTTTCTGTCCTTTCACTCAACATAGTCACCAAAATGCAAGGCAGGGTATTGAAAAAAATGATGTATTTTCTCCGTCAGTATATATTTTCTAGAATACTTTTATTTACTTTTCCATTCATTTTACATCAGACTAAGCCACAATGAGGCGTGACCGAGTTTAGAGTGTTATTTATAAAAATCATTTACCCTGTAATTTTTCAATCCTGTCAATTTTTGTTCAATCAATACCTAATTCCCAATTTAAAATTATATAGCTATCTATTATTATATGGATTTACTATATATTATATGTATAGCAATTTTTTAAGCTTTTTTCCAAAAAATTATCAAAAAGTTCAGAAAAAGTACATCGTATATAATATAGAATTTTTGTTTAAATAAGTTTCCTTTTGACATCTCACAGGATGACATTGAAAGAAATGTTGTTTTACCAATTTAAACTTCGAGGTTAACCCCCATGAGCAATATTAAATTATTTGAAATGTATTGAGACACCATACACTACATATAATTGAGACACCATACACTATCGCAGTGCAAAATTTCGAAATGTTTCGTCAGATTGTTTCCGAGAAACTTATCCGTGTCGTTTATTTTATATCAGACTGAGTCACGGCTAAGCGTGGCCGAATTTAAATAGGCAGACGGAGACGAAAGTGATTCTATTGTTGTTTCCTTTTGGTGTTTTTTCCAGGGAATACTAGAAGTGAATAAGTTATGCACTTCTCAAAAGTAAATTGTTTTGGTGTCATTCCTACAGAAGATATAATACGCAATATTATTGCGATAATTTTATACCACGGCTTGATGATGAAGGTACAAAAATTTATACATATATATATATATATATATATATATATATATATATATGTATATATATATATATATAAATATATATATACATATATATATATATATATATATATATATATATGAATATATGTATACATATATATATATATATATATATTATATATATATATATATATATATTTATATATATATGTATGCACGTAGTATTTATAGAAATACTATACTATATGCACTTTAAGGTTCAATGTTTCATAAAGCACTTTACTAAATTGTGTGTAAAGTCCTCCTTTGATGAATTCTGCTCGAAATTGATGAGTAAATTTCTTAAAATTTTGTAGTTTTTCCAATTTTCAATTAACGATTTAAATAATTAAACATTATATATGTAACTGGCTATTTATCTAGGAGCTTAGTGTATTACCAACTTACTGTCTGATGTAGCACAGCTTGCTCCCAACTAACATTTTAAACATGAAAAAAGTGACTTTTTAAGTTATTAATTATTTTAAATAATAGGGATTATAGTTAAGATATCTGAAGTTTAAAATTCTTATATACTTACAATAACGTTCAATAAAATACTTTCTCAAACAATAAATTTGGATTTCATTTCTTAAAAGATCAAAAGGAGTTAATATAATATCAGCTAAATCATCAATTTAAAAGCTCCTTATTTACTATCATAAATAATGCACTGTTTGTATTGCTTTTTATGTTAGTGATTTTTTTTCAAATTAGTGCCACTGTTTGCATTGCTTCTTATGTTAGTTATTTTTTTTCATATTAGTTCCACTGTTTGCATTGCTTCTTATGTTAGTTATTTTTTTTCATATTAGTGCCACTGTTTGCATTGCTTTTTATGTTAGTTATTTTTTTTCATATTAGTGTCACTATTTGCATTTCTTTTTAAGTTAGTTATTTTTTTTCATATTAGTGCCACTATTTGCATTGCTTTTTATGTGTAGGTCGAGTACCTCATCAATATTGAAAATCTCTCAATGTTTAGCGGTCATTGCATTTATATTTGTGGTATAAAATATGGAGTGATGTGAAAATGTGGTTTTATATTATTCATTACTTCTAGCCCAATTTGATTGTAGAACCTAGTTTAGAAGTAACAAGTCCATAATTTAATATTCGTGAACTTGTTGCGATTATAACAAGTTTCATGGAAAATCTTAATTTTATTTAGGTCAATGCTTTTTCTTCTGGACCAAAAACCGATATTCAGAACCTTTCAATTAATTTCAGTTGGGTATAACATTTTCTATAAAGCGACTAAGTCTGTGTCTTTACATATAATAAAATACTAAAGTTGAAAGTCTGTATATTTTTGCATTGTTTGGAAAAATATGAGGTCCTAGGATTAGAAAAAAAAAGAGGAAAATATTTTAATACTAACTCAACAATCATTAAGTACTAAGCGTATTTCATAAAATTTACAGTATTGTAGAACCTAGAATTTAGGAAATGAAATAAATATAAAAAATTGTGCCATCAATTAGAAAAAAAATGGGATTGTTTAAAGCTTATCACAAGTTGTATGAAAACTATAACTATGATTCTAGACGTCATAGTTATATATTATTTGGGATATTGATGATGATATATATATATATATATACGTATACATATATCTTCTCTGCTTTACTAAGTTTTGTTTAATATTATAGTCCATATTAATGAAGATCTATGATAAACAATTTCACTTCAAACCAGGTACGGAATCCTTAGTGCACGGGCTAGACTTTCATTTGAATTTTATTTTGGGTTCTTTAATTAAAAAAAAATTATTTTAAACTTATGTAAATAAAAGGAATTCTTAATACCAATCTTCCTTTTTATTTATTTCACAACGAAAAGGTTATGGCGAATAACGAAGTTGTGCCAAAGCTCAATTTTGATATTTTAAAGAACCTAGCGGTAAAATGGTATAGACAATGTTGAGTGTTGTTCCTTCCATAAAATGAGTCATTTTGTTTATTAAATTTCACGAAAAATCCTAAGTTGACGTGGAACACAAAAATATTTTGGGCCCACCCGAAATGTGATTTACTTATCAGTAAAAAAAGAGTGATTTGATATCACGTCAAAAATAATAGGTTTCAATAAATTTCAATATTAAAAATGTATCCCTGTATATATATATATATATATATATATTTATATATATATGTACACATACATAAATACATATGTGTGTGTGTGCACATAATTTTTTTGGAGAATTAGAAAATCCTATTGCTTTAAAAAAAAAATTTTGCCCTGGTTTTCACTAAAAGTAGTCTAAAACGGACAGCCTCCTGATAATTTCGAAAAAGCAAACCGCGGTCCAAGTTTTTGGCACAATATGAGAAACTTATCTAAAATTAATTAAATTAACGGGTGATTGAGATTTTTGGGAAATTTGTTAGATGCAAAATTATTTCACAAATCATGTAGCCCGGATATTTAATATTACTCCAGCTACAAGATTGAACTACTCTAAACATTTTTACTTCCGAAGTTTAGTAAAATACAACCTTTAAAAAATATCACTCTTTTTTCACAATTTGAAAGATTCGAATTTTTTTTCTAACCTTTCAAAGAGCAATAAGCAAAGAAGTCTTTTTCTAATCGTTCAAACCCCATAATGATAAAGAACACTAATGTCTAATGGTAATACTTTATGATTTTTTTCAAAAGATTCAATCATGTAAAATAGATTTAAACTTCCAAGTTATACTACTTCCAAGATATATGTAAAATAACAAAAAGCATTTGACTTTTTATTGTATTACCTCAATACAATAACACATTCAAATGCTTTTTGTTATTTTGCATACATCACTTAGAGCGTTTTTGGGTATTATTTTCCTTTCCATTATAAGACTTGATCGATATAAGATATTATTAATGAGTCGAAAACTTTAAACTATATCTTACCAAATAATTTCAAAGAACGGATCAAAACGTGGCCATTTTAATATTAATGAGGTATTAAACTTTCTGTCTTAAATCTAAATTATTCAACTGAATTAATGAAGTTAAATTATGATAAATACAAATAGCAAGTGTTTAAAAGGGATAAATTCCTTTAAAACTATAGATTTCATTATTGTATAGATTTTTATAAAAGTAATTGGTGTCAGAAATGTAGGTAACTTATGTATGCACTCAATGTGACATTTTATATTAAAATTGTGTGTAACATTAAAAGACGTATGGACTAAATATCTTTCGTTCCTAAACTATATGTTCAAACGGTAACATTTTGATCCACGTGACTATTCGTAGTTAAAAAAGACCTTCATTTAAATGAGCATGTGAAAACTAAGAAGGCTGACAATATTTAGTTAATATTTAGAGTCACATTTACATAAGCTGTTTCGAAACATTTGCGTTTGAAATATTCTTTGCGATATTTCTGAAATAATGTTTTATTTGATTTACATCAATTCAGTTTAGTTTATTAAAAGAGGTATATATTTTGGTAACATAACCAATAATATAGTTATTTTTAATTTTAATTTAAAATATTAAGAAAGTATTTGCTTTTTGGCAATTGAAATTAGTCGTATATTATTGCTATTTTATCATTTAAAAATGATAAATAAGTTTAATATATTTAAAAAAATATAAAAAATATTAACGGTCATAAAGTTTGCCGGCGAGTGATAGCATGTCACATAGTCATGGGGTACACCTATGATCCCCCTATATATATAGATGTATATATATATATATATATATATATATATATATATATATATGAGTGTATGTGTATATATATATATATATATATATATATAATATATAAATAATAAGTACTAAGTAACACGGTTCGTTAGGTTAGGTTAGCTTATAATAAAATAAATGTTCAACGCTATTCTTATTTTCCTTCTTTGACGACTTTATAGACAATTAACCGGCAAATATTTCCTTGCCTTAATCATTACACATGCATGCAAGTTATGAGTATAGAGCAGACCATGTTAAATTTTCTTCTAAAGACGTCATTTGATCTAAATAATGTTTTTGATCTACAACAGACGTTTGAGTAAAGAACGAACTCGCTCTCTCGCCCACGTTCCCCTGACTTAAACGAGATCAGGGCGCTCGAACGGTGCCGCCCACGCTCGAATAGGTAACCACTGATACGTTTCTTAGCTGCAAACGTGATAAAATAAAATAGAAAACGTTAGTATGTAGCTAGTCACTACCCTTTGGAGTATTATAAAATAAACTCGTATGAAAGTTCTCAGACATATAAAACTGAATATCATCGGATCATATCAAATATACATGTGACCACATCATATTCGTGTATTTTCTGAGAAACATACATCGAATTTTTTTACATTTTTCTTATAAATTAAATATATCACTTGAGCTTTTGGAGACAGTAGAACAAAGGATAGCATTCCTTGAGTATGTACTGCCGACTTTAGGTTGGGCATCATCTTTTCCGTTTGGAACCAGTATTCTTAAAAAGTCAGCTTTTATTCCCACTTCACTTCTTGAACATTTTAATCAATTTATACTTTTTATTGTATCCTAGATAAGTTTTATTATATAATTATACAGGAAATTTCACAATTGAATATCCTTTATTCGATACAAAAAAATTATCGCTGAAGAAACGCTTCAAAATATAAGTGTTCGCTTGTTGTTAACCTAGAGGTGTCACTATAACTCTAAAAGCAACGAATACTAAAGATGGGGAGATAAAAAATTGCATTACTGACCGATTCTACATTAAAATATTACCCAAGAAAAAAAAATGTCAACATATTCAGTACGAGTGTTCACACATAGTCATATTTATTGTGGACATTTACTCTTTAAACTTTATTTGCCTCTTAGCAATTTCCCCAAAAATATTTTCATGTCTGTCACTTTTAATTACCAATTGAAAGAGAAATTTAAAAATTTAATTTTAGATAGTTTCAAATTTATTTTAGATTAGTTCATTTTAGATAATGTCCACAAAAGTTTATTATATATGACAAAAATAGCGTTAACAAAACATTATTTAAAGTTCATCACGATACTAGAGCAATAATTCAAAATATTAAAATTACTGATAACTATACAACATGTTTAAACCTCTTATGGCCGGTTTATGAATACATTTTATCGAATAGATATTCAAAACTGTTTTGTATGAAGAATTTGAAGCAAAAGTGTTATACAATAGACACCTGTTCAATAAAAAGTACTCAGAAACCGGCTATGACAGATAGATTTAGTAACATATACTTTGTGAAAATTAATACTTATATTTGTAACTAATTTATTACGAAGACAACCTTTCCGTAAATGCTTATAGGTCTATAACCTATGTACGAAACTCTCGTAGTGTGATTTCTACTAGTACTAGACAGTTTTTTTAATGCACATGAACTTCTATTGCCAATAACTCTTGATTTTCCATTTTCTAACTTGCCCTTTGAATTCCCAAAGGGGGAGACTGGTACAATAAGATTATGTTTTATGATTTTTACTCTGCGTTTAAAACCGCACTCAATATGGATAAGCAAATATCAGTCATATTTAAAATAAAATTGCGGTATTTAGAAGAATTTTCGTCAGATCCTTTACCGCTCATCAACTCCTGTGATGAAACTTAAAGTACTTATAAAAATGATACTAAATCCAGTTTTTCGTTGAAATGCCCAATTCTTAGTTTTGATAATATTATGGTGAGTGTTGAATTTGGACATCCAGAGATTTGCTTTCAGTCCTTGGATGGTTTTTTGAAATTAATTAAATAGTATTTTAAACAGTGTTCTTTAATATTTAACTTTTTCACATTCTCAGTCTTTAATCTATGGGTTACTCGTAAATTAGGAATATCAATAAATACTCCTATATGTAAAATCTTTTAATAAGTCTCATGTACTGCTGATTATACATCAACATATGTGCTAATTATACATTGGAAATACATACGTAGTATGAATGGCTTTAGAGCAGTTTATTATAGTAATTACTATTAATTATAGTAATTACTATTAACGTATAAGAGAAATCAAGGAATAAATGGTGTGTTAGGTTAAGACCTTTGACGATGCGGTGCCCCACAGGGACCCGGGTTCGATTCTCGGCCATTTGTCGAACGGGGCAGGACTGGTGTTTTTATTGGCTGTAAGATATTGCTGTCATAGCAATAAGTCCGCCATATGTAATAATTAGATACATTAAAGTAGATAAATAATAAATAAAATATTTTAACAAAAAGTTTAGAAAATTAAAAACAGATAAATCGTGTTCGAAGCAAGTGGGATAAGGAAAAAGAAATCAAGCCACCTGAGCTCTTGTAAGAGGAATAAGGTTTCATGCGCCATCGGGAGTTATAATACTAGGCAGAGCATCGGTACGGGACAGATAAACCACGGCGCAGGACCTCATATCTTTTACGCAAGACTTCTTAGAGACGAGTTGTCATCGTCATGTCTTCCTATTTTTAAGAAGGTAGAGAAGCCAACTGGCCAATTGAACATTTTTAGAGCAACTATGTCCGACTTGTCGCAATGTAATTTCATCTCGTGATAAAGTATACCTATTTCACCAGTTATATGTAAGGTGCAAATGCAAATGGATAATCAAACGCAAATATTAAGTTAACACAATTATGACAATATTAAAACCGTTTATATTATACAATGTGAAAAGGTGAATGATACATCTGGAAAATTTATTCTATTTGCGTGGATTCCCATGAACAAAGGCATATTTGTTTACTTATTAGCAAAACGCACGGCTTTGTGAAGGTTTGCGAGTTTTTTTTACATTACAATAAGAATGCCGCGCTTCTGTAGTGCATCGAAAATGTTTGCAAATCCTTATGTGGACGACTCCTCTATTACACAGCCCAGGATGCGCGACAGCTCCAACACCATCCTAAACATGATCACTAGTCGATTAATCATTTAAATTCTTGGACATATAACCAGTTTGGTTAATATCCATATAATATATAGGTACATACAAATGTATGTGTATATATATATATATTTATATATATATATATAAATGTGTATATATATATATATATATGTGTGTGTGTGTGTGTGTGTATGTATTACATGGATATTAAATAAATTTGTAATACTCCTATAATGATTTTATATAATAATCATTTTAACGAAATATTTTTTTTATTATTTAACCAAAATTATAAGATAGAAACAGATTTCGAAATCACTATATTAATATATACTAACTGTAAATTTTTAAATTTGGATTACCTGACATTTGGGTAATATAAAATAGATGTCAATTAACAATTAGAAAAAAACAAAAATTCATCATCTTTTAGTAGATATACTGTAATAACTGGGTGAACTTGAGCGATTAATTATTCTTCAAGAAATGTATATTTTTTAAAACACCAAGTTGTGGTTCAGAATCCATATTGTTGTTTATTTAAAATTTATTGATTTCACTTTTTACTTTAAATTTATGTTTCAATTCCATTTTCTGCGCAGTTTCAAAATTAGCGGCCTATTTAAAAATTGAGCGTTTTCTTGATGAGACTACAACTCAGCATCCCGAGTTTTTTTTGGTCATTTTCTTGCATCAGACATCCAAAAACGATTATTGTCGCGGTCTTTACGATCAGTTAAAGTACATCTTGAAGGAATTTCGCTGAAACAATTACAAATATAAAATAATTAAAATTGTATAATTTTAGATGGTTAAAAGTATCTCATGGTATGTATGCATATATATATATATATATATATATATATATATATATATATATATATACATACATATACATATATATATATATATATATATATATATATACATATACATATATATATATATATATATATATATATATATATATATATATATATATATATATATATATATATATATTTATAAATATAGGGTATGGACCTAAAAATTATAAAACTAATTTTTTAAATGAAGATCGATTAAATTTCATGTAAAGATCATATTATTTTAGGTATAGAATGAAAAAATCGGAACAGTAGAAGTTGGTTAAAAGTGCCAATACAAATTGTATGAATGGATATGAAACTAAAAATTAAAGCTTATTAAAGCTAAATAATTTTAAACATCATTTAACATAAATTTTAAACTTCATTCCGTTCAAAATTGAGTAAAAAATATAAACATAATTTTTGATTTTAACATATCTTTACCTATTTACGTACATCCACAATTTTGTAATTTCGCGTCTTTCTATATCTCATTTCATTCGAATTATAAAGTTTATTTAATCTCCACAACTTACTATCCATTCATTTACAATATAAAAATATTACGCACCACGTCTTTATTTTGTGAGTAGACATTATTTCTAGAAATACCATATATCTGTATGCCATATTAATTCTGTAATTTTCTAACAGATGGCGCTACTATGGTTACTCCATTAGCTAGTATTAAGCATCGTTCTTTCGTATTTTTTTTATAATTTATTAAAATGTTTAAACACAAAAATAACTATAGATATAAAATCTAGACATGACTTTAAATTATTATGTTAAATTTAAAATCTTGAAGCGTGATAGTTTTTTGGTAAAGTATACCACAAACTTTATTTGCTGTGGGATAGTGTTGGGCTCGCTTCACTTGCCCTTATTAAGGTTCCTAATACAAAAAAAATATGAATACCAATATAAGTTCAAATATTGTAATAATACCACGGTTACGTATAATTTTTTTTATAAATATTCTATTAAAATAATGTAACAGACGCCGTAGTAATTACGCGGAACGTCGTTCACTATTACCGTTTATGGTAATAATATTTAAGTTTGTATTTTTACCGTGACGGTACTAATGTGAAGTTCACTAGAGCCGGTACCGGTAGAGTGCCATGATGATGTTAGCACCGCTGAGGATAAATGTCCCTTATGTGCCCTTATGTTACTATACCGTTGTAACGTAAAAATGCCCATAATTGGATTATTTTTTGTTTAAAGTAACGTAGCAGCTAATTTCCAGTGATAATTACTCTTTTTATAACCTAATATTAATCTTATTTTTGCAAAAACTTGTATTTTTTATGTTAAAGTTGAAATAATTCAATTTAAGTATAAAATACTCAAACAGAACATATAATTTTTACACGACTACTTTTGATGCTGATAATTATAATGTTTGTATTTGATAGCGCTTGCTATTGAAAATGCCATTGAACAATTATCTTTATTCCATTTATTATCTATGACGATTTACACTTTTTTTTATATACTGACATACGTTACCATTAAAGTGCGGATAGAATATTTAATACCGCCAGAATTTTTGACTGAAAAAGTTAAACAAATTAAGGCACGGCATATATTCCATCCAATTTAGGTCTCAAGGAAATAATAGAAACAGAATTCTATCTTAGGGCATATACTTGTGAAAATTAAAATGTCAATTGCGTGAAGAAATTTAAGTGAATATTAAAAATAAAGGAGTTGCAGCTTGTGATTAATAAGTTTAATAGCAGACTACTCTAAGCTTTTATCCATAATGTATTATGCTCATCAGAAAAGAGTTAATGGGGCATTTTTTATTAAATTGGATTAAATAAAAATTGTTAATTGGTTTTTATGAATTAAACATTTGGTTTTTATTCATATATTTTGCAAGACAATCTAATATTTTTTATAACAAATATTTTATTTTTCGCGGGTTTACTTTATAATGGACATGCAGAAATTATGGCCAAACTTATGCGGTGTCGTAGAACTGGAAGTTAATGTTGAATAAAATCTAAAGATTTTTTAACAGATAAATTCCTCAAGTGTTTTTTATCGTAGAGCCGATATTTTGTCTTGGAGCTCATTGTATAATCATCTACGATAAAAGTATCTATGACTTCTTTGACAAAGCCGTATCCACTTTTATCGTAAATTACTATACAATCAAATATCCAAAATAGACAAACAAAACCAGAATCTTCTTACCTTTACGGTAAGATAAAGCCAATTTTTTGTTTCTACGATTGAAAGAATAATAATTTTAGGCATTCAACTATACAAAACCATGAAAGAAAAAAGGTGAAAGTGACATCTTTATAGGATATACTAGAATTAAAATTTATATCCACAATTTTGAAACGAAAATATTGTTATATATGTGAACCTTTGCAAAACTTCTACAAATATTAACATTTATTTCTTCTTTTTAATAAAATATAAAAGCGTAATAACTGACATAAACATTGTTTATGGGTTACGTCATTCCATATTCACCTTAAGTCATGGAATGAAACACATAAAATAAATTTATCAAGTCTTATAATTTCATTTACTGTAATGTAGACCTGTTCATTGATAATACTTGGTATACAAGAGAGATATTTCGGACACGTAGAAATATCAGCAACCTAGCCAAACATTTGCTGTCATAAGTGTCATTAAAATTGTAATTTCTAATTTAATTATTAAATGTAAGACGTAGCAATAACTAAAAAGATATTGGTAATGGTAACTAAAGATATCACTTATGAGGAATCAACTTTTCAATTATTTTAAAAAGAAGGAACTAAAATTATGATTCGTAGAGTATATGCCGTTTTGCCGGTCATGTCGCCCGCAAACAAAGCTCCTAGTGCAGCGCAGTGGTGACATGGAGACCATGTGGGGAAAAACAGCCCCAACAAAGGCTACAGATAAGAAAATGGCTAAAGAAGAAAAAATGAGAATAATCCAAAGAAGAAACATTGTAAATTTCTCTCGACAGAGAAGGGCGTGGACTTATGACATTCTCCGCTATTTGATCGTGTAAATCTCAACATGTGATTGCTAATATATTAGTTTATTTTTTCATTATATATAACGCAGTTTTGAAAAAGAACCCACTGATGGAATCATTGAATAATTAACTATATACGTTTAAAATATTGAAAAAATAGTGATTGTTGTTTATTTATTGTTTAGAAAAATGAAAACCATATACAAATTACTGGGTGTTGTTAATCCCAAGATTCTTCTAAGGGTTAATTACTTGATCACAACAAGTCTGGAAGCGAATGAATTAAGATCCTTATTGAATCAAAAACATCACAAAAAAGTTTTGATATTCTATTTTTGTACAGTAAAGTCCATAAGCCTTCATTAAAGAATTTTGTTATTGACATTGATAATCTTTTGAATAAAATAGTCAGCTTACTACTTGCTTTACTACGTATTGGTTTAGTAATTACTTCATTACTTGACACGTAAATACTAAATTAAATTTTTCGGAAAACTTTGCTACTATTGATGTAAATAGTTAAAGATTAATGTCGTACCATTCCTGTACATTAAAAATCGATTTACGACATGAAAAAAAACGCCAAGTCATTATGGAAAATAAATCTCATGAAAGCGTTATCCTTCAAGTTTTTTTTTCCTTTCATGAAAGGGCACGTGTATCACATGTTGCGTGTTTCTAGGAGAACGTTTAATTATTTACATTAATCACTCAATATATGACACAAATATATTGTCAGTATTTGTATCTGGATGTCACAGTTTTGTATTATTTTTACTAGTACAACAATAATGACAGAGAAGTCTAAATGTGTTCAATCTTTAGTTCATATAATCTGTTGGGAATTTTAAAATTTTGGTTTTTGATTATTTGGAATATTTAAAAAGGTATAAATTTATTTAAATATGCTGAAATAATACAAATGTAAATTAAAGGACGATTGAGCCCTCTAATTGTAAAATTTCTCTTCAAATATATCTTTAAAAAAATAGAGAAGACGAATCGCAATAGCAGGTGTGGTTGGAATAGTATAATAAATAGTTACTATATACATTTATGGACATTTAAAAGGCATACAAATTTTAAAATATATAAAAAAATTTCAAGTCTTGTGAATTGAATTTACCTTGGCCTGTCTGTCAAAGGCTCCTAACCTCTAGATGAAATAAAATAAGGACATAAAATTAAACGTAGAGTGTATATTTTTTCAACTCAAAATTAAAAATATATTTAAAATGGGTGGAAAATAGTTTTATGGTGCTCCCATATATGTAAAAGTGCAAATACGCAACTTTTTGCATCGACCTTGAAAATAACTCTTCCAGTGTATACTTGTCAATATTGTTATTACGTAAGAATCTTTATTTCAGCTTTATATTTTTACATACTGAGTTTAAAAAAAATACGAAATAGAGCTAAATGTACTAAAATTAAAAAAAGTTGATAGAAGTAAAATTACACTACATTTGTGATATTTTCAATTCTTACGCCTACCAAAGGCGTGCTAGGTGAGCACTATATTTATATAGTGGAAAATTAAATTAACATATGAAAATAGTATAATATGAAAACATGACTCCGTAACGGACATACTGACATGACGATGTTATAATTAGAAAATGACAACACTATGTGTTTACTGGTTGTTTAAATTTTGACATATACCTAAGATTACGTAGAACCCTCGTAGTACGAAATCTGTTTGCTCTTAACATCGTATTTTAAATTATAGTCGCATTAAGTATATAATTACAAAATGCGTCACAATGACGATATGAATTAACAGGGCACAGGGCTTATTTTTTCATTAATTTTATTAAGTTTTCAAACCATCGGGAAAATAAATATTCTTTTAAGCAATCCATTAGGTACCAAACGCTCAAGTTGCAAATAAATTTAAGAAATTTAATAAGTAAACCATTCTCTTTCATGATAATAAATAACAGAGCTAAAATTAGAACACTAATTTCAACGCAGGCTGTTAAATATTGTTTTGATCTATACGAAACGAGAAAAATTTCGGATGGGGAAGTTTGGTGAGGATGGAAGCCACGGGAAACTATTGACCCTGTTTTAGCGAATATCTACAATACTGAAGTTAAATCAAACTTAATTGGCATTATATCCAATTTGAAATGACTATGTTTGATAAGCCAATTATTTAGCTATTGTCATAATTTCAAAGAGGATATCCGTAACGATTGACATCAAATTTTATGTTCCAAAATATTTCATTGAGTTAAAAGAAAAGGTTGGTTTGTTTTTAGCAGATTAAACTTTCAAACAAAAATATTTCAAAAATTAACCAATTACACTCAAAATTCCAGTACCACAGTGCTTGTCTATATATATATATATATATATATATATATATATATATATATATGTTCCTATTTAATAGCTATTTTAAAACTTACGTACTTTAAACCACCACTCCAAAATTTCCGTTGTTTTGTTTCTGCCCCTCTGGTGTACTCTTACACTTAATTATTTAGATTATTTCTTAACCTGTTTTAACCTTTTTCTCCCTTTGTTTATACATAATAATATTTATGGTCCCATGGTGAAATGAGGAACTTTTAAAACCTCGTCAGTGTATTTGTCTCTCCGTCTTTCTCATCTATTAGTCGGTCTTTAAAATTTTCGGTATTTAAATTTTAATACATCGTAAAATATTTAGAAAATAAATACACCTCCTCATATAGATGAAATTATAAACTTTTTGCCCACCATAAACCATGAATAGAATGTTTTTGGACATCCATACAAAATGAACTTAATTTCAGTTAATTTTTGATGGACTTAGTAGTTGTTTCACATGCATATGAAACTAGTAATAACTTATTTAACATTTTACCATTTTTGTAAAAAAAAATTATTTATGAGAATGATTACCATAAATTAGTTTCAGTACTAACTTTTTAAATCCCTACATTTATATCTTTTGAGATAATTTTTTTTATAAATAAGCTTAAAAAAGCTTTTGTTAGCATCTCTACAGTCACTTAGGTGTGATTGAGAACCACACCATTAAACATATTTTGTAGAGCAGAAGTTTTATTCGAAAACGAAGTTACAGGCAGTTCCTTATGTATTACTTTATTTCACTAATGATATATGTTACAATGATAAATATATATATATATATATATACACACACACACACATATATACATATATGTGTGTCAAACTTTATATTGACCTGTTATTTAGATGCTAAGTTTTGTAATAAAAACCAAGCGTAAAAAAGAGTACTTTCTTGCTTGAACTGAAGTAATTACACCGCTGTGAGATATGAACGGGCAAACCGACATGACGATATTATAATTCGAAAATTAAATGAAAACTGTACTCAGAAAAAATCTTTTGAACTTATCAATACGAACATCAAAAGGTTAGTAGGTAGTCATCAATATTTTATCGCTGTGTATTTAATTGTTACATCTGCACACATTTTGGTCTATTACACAGTTACTTATCATTAATTTAGCGATATTGGTGATAAAATATTACTTGAGTAAGAGCCCCGCTAATTATTTATTAATTAATTGATAATTAACTGAAATTTATGTAAGTGAAATATATTACAGGCAAACACAATAAAAAGGCACATCCACGAGAAAACTATGTATATTGTCTACACTCATGAAATATAAAATTAAAATCATATATATTAATACGCTAAGGTTAAGATGTTACTCTCCCTTTTTAGAAAAAACCTCACAACTAATCCACATAAATTATATATCATTTTATAGATAATTGCTTTCTCTACCGGCATCCACAACTAAAAAATTTATTATTGCTATTGTTTTTGCAAATTAATTAATTATTAAAATTATGTACACAAAACAGCAATGCTACCATCTAACGGCTCAACGTCAATATGATTGACGGTCGGTAAAATTTTTGTTTAATCCACTCACTCAAATCCACTCACGTATAAATAAAGTGGCGCTTTAGCTCAATGCTTTTGATACTTGCGCCTCTATATGTCAATTTTAGTAAAATATTTGTTTGATCTGTCATCTGAGCTTCATAATGGAACACTAGTAAAATATTAAACGAGATTTCGAGCTTGAATTTTATAAAACTATTGAATTTTGTAATACTACAAACGTTCACATACGAGTATCTTAAAACCGGAGGGTAGATAATTGGCCCATGTGTCTTTTTAACGACATGATTAATATTATACACTTATTATTAAAAATATCTTTTACCATAACATGTTAGCTTCAAAAACAAACCAGCGATTCTATGAGGTTTCATGGGAATATTACATTCACAGCTTTTGCGACAATATCTGCACCACAAATTTAATATTTCTATAATGTTTAAACATGGAAAAGGAAAAATTAATAAAGGTATGTGTTTATCTAAAGTCAGTTGAAATTAGTCTATACACAGAGAAAGACGTGAACTTTCCTCACAAAAGTAGGTAAAAAATATATATGGGTTCTGACGATTCTAAAAAGTGAAGAATGACGACAGTGGCTCACTGTAGTTGTGACAGGCTATGTGCGGGAAATGTACAGTTGTCTTTAACCCAGCTTTTGCTGAAAAATAATAATATTTAATATTTTTGTTTCTTAAGTTTTATGCATTTTTTAAATTTACCAAAGCAAAATTTGGATATATATAAAGTCATATTTACATACTGTATTATAATTATGTACATATCTGAAAACGATTAGCTTATTGAGCACATAAAGAAAGGCTTATTACACACACACACACACACACATATATATATATATATATATATATATATATATATATATGTGTGTGTGTGTGTGTGTGAATGTGTATATGTATATATACGATGATTAGTCAAATTATAAAATTTACACATTAAACTTCAATGGATGTACAATACATTGATGTATAATGTGGTAAATTTAGAATAAATATCTACAAAAATTGACAAAATTTTCAGAAAGAGGTAGTGCGAGATTATTACCAATGTATATGTATGCATATGTATATATAAAGGCTATGTATGTGAGTTAGTTTTTTTTTATCGTTTTGCTGGGCCCTTTATGTAATCATTTATAATTAAGTTGGCATGAGACCACAGCTAAACCTAAGTCAACAAAGTACCCATATGGAACTGAATTTAATATATTATCTTTTTGAAAGCAAAATCCAATAAATAAGTTATTACAACGAAGATTTTTATAAATTTAGAGAAAAATTTTTCACTTTTATTTTTATTTACAATTTTAGATATGATTTAGATCTATTGTTCGTCAATTTAGTGCATTCATGGAATTAGTGCGCAGTGCGATGTTTTTAATTATTTTTCTGACGGGTATATTTTGAAATGAATTAAGCTGGTTATGTAATCCACCTCGTTTTCTTATGGAATTATTACTATATAGAATTATTATAAATTTTTTAATAAAATTTAAAAATTTAGGAGGTGCCAGCTCACTTATCAAGAGACCTTGCAAAATTTTTACTTTTTTTTTAAAGTAAATCGTTGTAGTCTGTGTTCATTGTTGCCCTACGACAATATTAACGGATGCATGGTTCTATTAATTTTGCGAGCCCCTTTTAGTCCATCATATTTTATGTTTGAAATCTCACTTCTAAATAAATCCGACAAAGGATCATTACGATTTCTTGGATCATCAAATATTGATGGGATTGGGTAATTTCCCTACATCGACCTATCCTCGTATGAAAAGTGGTCAGTATTAAGAGTATTTCTATATAATACCCATTGCTCCATTAATTTGTGGACTCTATTTTTTTCTGGGCACAGATCGCTACTCAATCCCAATTACTGAACTTGATGAATTGTAATGATTC
This sequence comes from Druceiella hillmani, assembly GCA_039881145.1. Lineage (NCBI taxonomy): Eukaryota > Metazoa > Arthropoda > Insecta > Lepidoptera > Hepialidae > Druceiella > Druceiella hillmani. The sequence goes on from JAYKKI010000114.1 coordinate 2,462,073, forward strand.
GACTGGAATCTCGAGGAATGCATTTAGGCTAAGGGATTTGGCCACGCGTTTTTGGGTCAGTGGAAATATGAACAGTCTTTGCATTGTAATTTTTTTAAATTTTTCCCAATAATTCAGTAATTTTCTTTTACTTTTATAATTATTGATTTTTCTAAGAGTCCAAAATATGGAAACGATTTGAGAGCATTAAATTTTATATTACATTATATATCCTAGGATACTCTCCAAATTAGGTCAAACCTAAAACACTTTAGTAGTATTAATCAGCACGAGAGAAGAAACCTACTCATATGCATACATAGATAGTACTAAATACAAAATAACGTTATATACTCTGGGACACTCACTGGATCAAAACAATATTTGTTGAAATCACTTTAGTATTTTAGTTTGTACGAGGGAATGAACTTATATACATACATTCATACATAGCTTTTGAAATTTATAACCCTTCCTCTGGCATAGTCGAATATAAATAATGACTTTGTTAACTTTTATCTGACTATTATTTTTTATTGTATTTCGTGACGCTTAAAAGCACACATGACATTTTAACTCTGTAGCGATGTTGTTCGTAGGAATGAGAATTAATACCTATCATTTGTTTTGAGAATATACTGAGGAATTTATTTTCATATAGTAGTTCCTCTAATCAAGTTTCATTTGAAAATATGGTACTTTAAAATTTGGTAATTTACTTAAGTAATGGATTCGTCTGTCACAATAACAAAAATAAAACAAAATTAAATTAATAATTTACTAACGTAAATCAAACTTGCTGATATATATTTGATATATCGACTAATCTTATGTGAAAACTATATTTGAAAACTTCAGGGCACAAATACGATTGATACTTGTAGGTCTGTAATATTTCAATGGCTTCACGCTTTTAGAATTTTCTAAAATTACATTCAATTATGTTCAAAGACGTAAATTTATTTTTCATATGATTTCCGATACTACTTATAATACTTGATATAACTGCAGTTTAAATAAATCACTATTGATAATTGTGATTAACCTAAGTCTCCTTTTTTAAGACTTCCTTAGAGTAAAAAGACGAAAATTTACAACCACTTTGTGCTTTACAAGGTTAAAAAAAATTTTGATTGATTTTGAAAGTAACTGAAGTTAATTATATTTAAACCTGTATTTATAGAAAGGTGTTTGATTTCTCATAACATAAATATCTAGAAACCTTAACATATTTCGAGAAATAATTATACTAAATAAATCCTTAATGAGGAAAAATAAAATTAATACTTTGCATAAAATCGATAATAAAAATTTAAACTATGATCAGTAAAACTATGAAAAAAATTAGAAATAATAGAGATATCTGAACGTTTCATGTACAGAAGAGTCATAGATTTTGTCGGGCTGCTGTTTTTTTTACTTTAGTAAATCTGGAGAAAGAAATAAACGTGGTTTATTTTTTTCGAGTAATTTTTCAAGTTTTGCTTAAAGAATACCATATTTGTATTCTACTGATTGAGGGGAGCATTTTTTTTAATCCCCGGATCACAAAATTTATAACTGGAACATTTTTAAATTAGTCCTAGTGTGAACTGACGGGGTCGTGTATTTTAAGAAAATAAAATAATCAGTTCTAAGGGACAAAGTATTAAGAGTAAAATTCTAATTCCACAAGGGATTTTTAATCCTAATTTGTGTCCTGGATGAAGTGATCCCATAAAACGAAAAAAATTGCCGAAACTCTTTTGTAATTTTGCATGTTTTAAATACAAGTAATAATTTGGAATATATCTTCTGAAAAAGAAAACAAATCCAAAGGATCACTTAAATATTTCCTTGTACATAAGTACCACAATTGATCTTTTTTGCACTTAAAATGCGAAACCATTATGCATTTGAGATCAAAAGTCATTAGCGTCGCATCTCCTCATTGTTTTTTGCAACAAACATTGATATAATTGTGTTTCATGCTAAACAAAAACATAAGAACCGGTGAGAATTTGCGTCGTCTTTGAACTTTGTAAAATAATGCAAATATAATTGACGCTACAGCTTTGGATGCCTTGCTTCCTGGTTGTGTGACTGAATACTATTTGAATTTCCTTTGTTTGTGTGCCATTTACTTCTAATATTATTTTCAAGGCAGTTTACTTTCAGAAGTTTACTTTGTAATATTTACATGTTGTATTAATTTTATTAAACTTTTTTGACCCGTGATTTTTGTGACACTGAAATATGTCTATATATGTATATCCCATACTGCATTTGATTTCAAATGTTTTATTACAATTATAAATTATAAATAAATTAATGGGAATATTTTTAAGGGTAACACGTATTCTTTTGTCAAGTGCAGAGCTATTCTGCCTTTTGTAATGTAGAATCCTCTATATAAAACAATTTGAAATAATTAATCATATTATTGAATTGTAATTTTTTTACAAATTTCTTTATCCTATTCATTATTTATACGTTGTCATCTTTTCATGAGCGGTTCAAAGATTTAATCCAACATATACTCCCAATACATTCCAAAATAAAATTTTATTAGGTAACACGGATGCGAAAGATTCGTGTTAATGTAATGAGCCCGTCTTACCAAAATAATAAAAGTAAAAGAAACAAATTTTTTCTCTTTGGATATTTAGTATGATACAATTAAGAAGCCACGATTTCCTTATCTTGTTGTTTTGTGTATACAGAAAATTTCAAAAGCCTCAAAATACTGTAAAACTGACGCTGCCGAGTAAGGTACTCGTGGTCTCTGGAGGAGTTTTTGCGGTGATGTATCGAGTTTATAGGGCGATGTCTTGATGACTACACAGTCAAAAATATGTTAATGAGTTCGTTATGAATCGGTCCCATTTCTAGAGTTAAGTTTATCGGGATGGATTTTCATGTCTTCGTTCCTAATTTTAAGAAATTTAGATTGAGAGATAAGAATGAACTGAGAAGGTTGGGTAAAAAGATGCAAGGTATTATCATTTATTTACGTGCCAATGGTAGTAAATTAACTTATGATTAAATTAATTCATGTTAGTCTAGTTAAAGTAAAAAAAAAAAGTATATGTATATATATATATATATATATATATATATATATATATATATATATATATATATATATATATATATATATATATATATATATATATATATGGAGAGATAATGAGAAGGCTTTTACAGATAACTATAAACTGCAGTTTTACTAGAATAAATATTTGAAAACATCTATGAAATTATTAATGCTTGCTACGATCGATGTAACAAAATAGGTTTTGAAGAAAAACAATTGATAGTGGTTTTAACTATCAAGCAGATAATTTAGTTTATTTGAAGAAGTCTAATATTAGGTAAGGAAAAGATAAAAACCGTATGTTGTACGCATTGTCCACAGATCACAGGCAATCTTCTAAAGGTACTTAATAAAAATAAATATGCTGTAAGTAATGAGAACTAAACTTAATTAATAAATTACGGATAGAAGCGAGTATTTTATTTTAAAAATAAAATTAAAGCCAGCGAAGTGCGTAGCGTCAATATGATGTGGAATAAAAGGTAAAATGCTTTCCAAAATAGAAGAGTATGGTGCATTTCAATTCCTAAATTTATTCCATATGCACTTATACAAACGATAAAAAAGATGATAGATATTTTCCTTTTAGAATTACTTTTTCATAGATCTTATTTTCTGCTATATATTTTTGTGTTGTATTTCAAAATTGCATAAATGTGATTAACCTTATAGTAGCCGGTATACATTTGATGAAACTAAATGGACAGTTACTCGATATTTAGTTCCCAGTTCATTAGGTAGGCGGCCATTATCACCAAAATGTACAGGTGACAGTACTTTTTATAGTCGTTAAAAGCTGAAAGTTCAACCAAACATAGGAAGCATTAAAATTATAATTTGTATAATTACTACACAAATCAAAGGGCTTTTCAACTATTTGTAGCATGTCGTACCTTTATGTTACGTCGAGCAGAATAATGAAAACATATTTGAAATAATTTGTTGTTCAATTTAGTTAAACGAACTGGATATGTATTTATGGTAAATAGGTAATTTACGAGCTAGTTCCATTGTATAGTGCCGAATAAACAATTTTTTTGTGCCGAAGAAACATTTTGTGTTGACCACGTATTAAAAGGAAATATTAAAATGGAATGCTACGCAAATGAAGTACCGGAAAATTAAACTAGTCATTTTATATTGAACCAAAATATTACCAGGAAGAAGTTGTAAACAATCATGTTAGCAGCGATGAAAATTTAAAACCTGGTTAGAAAATTATCATCAAGAAAGTAGTTCAAGGACTATTTGAAAATCGTTGATAAATCCAAAAACAAATTATGTTAATTATTTTACTAAATAGATAATATTCTTGAAATGAATAAAAGATAAACATTTATTTGAAATATTAATAATTTAAGAAAATAAAAAAATTAATAAAGAACAAATAAAAAAGAAAAAATATTACCGTAGTTTTTTAAATCCGCCAAGTAATCTAAATCTAAATGATACTTCATATGTTTACTGCCAACTACGAGCTATCTCGCAATGTGTTTATTTAACATATTTGTACAGCTACGATTAAATTCAAAATATATCAGTATAAATATGAAAATATAGCCTTAGGGAAGAAGACAAAAAATCAAGGTTAGCTTACATGAACAAAGAAGTATTAATAAATGAATGGAAAATATAATCATACTAAGTTTATTAAAAACACATTGACTTTGGCGTTATTTCCTGGGGCGCCAACTACGCGATAATTCGTATTTTGTTTACTTGCAATATGATGTGTGATTAAATTCAAAATATTAGTGTAAATATAAAATGATAGCCTGACGACATAGGATAATAGATCATTGTTGGTTTACCTGAACAGAAAATTATTAATAAATGAACAGAAAATATAATTATATACAGTTTATTCAAAACAAGTAGACTGCAAACTAAAAGTGATCTCGAATTATTGCCTACGGCTCCAATTAGAAGGTTTGTTTGTTTGCTTGCTATATTTGTGCAGCTATGAGTTTATTGTTAACAAAACAGTGTAAATATAAATAGATAGCCACAGGAGAGAGGACAACAAATCACGGATGGCTTACAGGACCAGATAATTTGTGATAAATGAATGGAAAATATAATAGTTCGAATAAACTTTATATTCTAAATCAACAAACGAAAGAATATTTTTTATTGATTGTGACAATTTTGAAAACAATCTTCCTTGCAAAATGTTAGCTTCTTTTCACAAATTGGCTGGAAGTTTTCCAGTGTTTTTTTTATATTGGGTACAAATTCGGCCTAGCTTATGCCGAATATTGTTTTTTTTCGATGGGTAAGATACTCTATAAATAATGAATTTCTTGTAATTTATTTTTTTTTAAACTTTTTGAATCTCTTCTAAAATCAACGCATCGACTATTGCTCCTCTAAACTTAATAACTTTTGTTTTAGAAGAAGTTACGTTTTAAGAAAGTTTGTGCGCGTTCTGTGTATATACCTTTATAATAAGTCATGTAACTTTTTTAAGCCACTTAATAGTCTATCATAGAACTGTCAAGTAGGACAGCGTTTGATCTGGTCTGTCAATATCAGACATTCCTTGAATATAATTTCAAATTATATTCGGTTTAATCGAAAGTTTTCCAACGTGACTGGATACCTCTAGTATTTCAGCAACAAGCATGTATGAAATGGTAAAAGGTGTTTACATTTACATAGAGTAATAGGACCATTTCGTTGCCAGATAAAGTCCTCTTTTTTAATTTTTGATTTATCACACTTCTGGGATTTCCTTTTTTATTTCGCAGGGTTCGACATATTCAAATTTATCATGTAGTCAGTAATTTTGTAAAAGTAACAGAATATAAATAAAATATTCGTCTATATTCTATATCCCTTACTTATATAGCCTTAAAATAAGTGAAAGACATTATCAACAGTACGACCTAAATTAATGCCAGTTCACTCACATTTCGCGCTGTAAATTTTTATTTTCATAGAACCATCATGGAATCCACTATTATTCACTAAATATAGTATTTGTGTTTTTTTTTATATTAACGTACTGACATAAACGTAATTTTCTACGCCATAACACCGTTTAGTTGTGGATACAAATATTTTTGTTTGGCAAGTAGTTTTAGCACACAATATTATTGAAATTATCATTTTTGTGTAATCTGTGGCAAGGTAGTATTGAGTTTTCAACTAACTGAAATAACAATTTAATTTTAATAGCACAGTAACAATTCAATTTTTTTCGATTATGCGTGATAGCCAAAACTTTATACAATACATTACAAATATTTTTGTTTGGCAAGTAGTTTTAGCACATAATATTATTGAAATGATCATTTTTGTGTCATCTGTGGCAAGGTACTATTGAGTTTTCAACTAATTGAAATAACAATTTAATTTTAATAGCACAGTAACAATTCATTTTTTTTCGATTATGCGTGATAACCAAAACATTATATAATACATCACAAATATTTTTGTTTGGCAAGTAGTTTTAGCACATAATATTATTGAAATGATCATTTTTGTGTAATCTGTGGCAAGGTAGTATTGAGTTTTCAACTAAATTAAATAATTAAATTTTAATAGCACAGTAGTAATTCAATTTTTTTCGATTTATGCGTGATAGTCAAAACATTATATAATACATTACGTCTGGACTCGAGTAATTTGAAGAAAATTGAAAAATTTTAATTTTTGTAAAATACTCAACTAACTGGCAACTAAATGATTGCCAGGTAAAAAAATAAAAAAAGATTTTCACTCGGATGAGAGTAATACTGCACAATTAAAAATAATAAAATCACGCAACGCACATGCAAACAAAGAACTCTGAACTAGATTTATATTCGTCGTGCAGCGACAGGCCCATTTGCAATAGAAATCCAATATAAAACTTTAATTTCTGCAGAACTCACGTTTTCCCACTGTAACACCACGTTACTTTTTTTATTTGCTTTCATTTTTAAATTTCTTGCCTAACAAATAAATTTGCTTTTTGAACCACTAACGCAAGAAAATTTTCCAATAAAAGCCACCAGCCCACCAGCGTTTGCAGAGTAAAATTTGTTATAATTAATTTTATATCAATATTTTTTTGGAAAATAAATGTGGTTGCTTAAAAGATATTGCAATTGCCTTTAAGTTGGAGAACAGTATTATCTTCAGGTTTAGAGACGCCTTCATCATCAGTGTCCGCACTTGAGCTCTCAGAAAGTATACAATTGCTACTTTCGTTAATATCCTCGCTAAAAATCTCGACAAATAACGTGATACGCAAATTGTCTTTTTCTTTAGTCAGTAGTATTATCGATATTGGGTTATATATAATTTAATTATAAAAATAATTATTGAACAACATAAATAAGCAATGACAAGCACTCTTATTCAAGAAAAACATAAATGAGATGGACTCGACTCCATATCTGATTTATAATCACGAGTTTTGATGCATATTTATGACTCATCAATAGCAATAGGTTGATGTGTGTATGTGTATGAATAATTAATTTTTAAAAGAATTTTCTCGTATATATGATAACTGTTATAAATAAATGTTAAATATTTTTTTAGTGATTTCATATATAATAGGATTAGAAGAATTGGCTTTTTAAACCGAAATTCTGAGAGTACCGTGGTAGTAAAATTTGATTCAAAATATACACCAGTGGAAACAATTTTTGATGATTTTAAATCGCTGTAACTTTACAAAAATCCTATAGAAAAAATTAAAAGCATTTTAAATCTTAACTTTCTGCTTTTAAAATTTTTCATAAATTTTTTTTCCATTTACAGTTAATTTTATACATAAATATATTTACCCGGTATGCCGATATGACTGTGTATATACCACGCCGCCATAATAATAAAAAAGTACATAAAGGGCACAGTTTGATGACAAAACCAACTTATTCACATATATACATACATATGTATACATATTTACATATATATATATATATATATATATATGTGTGTATATATATATATATATATATATATATATATATATATATATATTATAAATCACCTTTTAACATACACCACCGTCCACCGTACCTATACAAAACTGAATTAAGTGTATTATATTTGTGAAAGAAAATACATCTTACAGTTTTTTCCAACACAGATTTCCCTGAATTTAGAGGAAGATTCAGGTTACGACGTCATTAAAATGAATATTTCATTGTTTCCCACTTTTTGGTTCGTTTTTTGAACAGCGAGGTTTTAGTTCTTTAAATTTTTATTTCGTAAATCTAAATACTCTTCAATTTAATTATAAATAGGTCAAGTTATTTACCGATAATCCCAAAATTAATTATTTTTTAACACATTTATTATATATAACTACGTTTTAATAGTAAATGTAATGTATTTTTGAAAAACAATTCATTATCCTTATTTTCCACTAGCCGCCAGTAGATCTAATAATTTCATTCGTCACTAATTTATCTGCGATTCAAGTATTTTTTCATTCCATTTTCCATTAATTAATTATTGTTGTATTATTATAAAATATTATTACTGTTGTAATATTGTTTTTGGGTTTTGTATATATAAAGCCTGTACATAATATTTGTGTATATTTAGTATTATACAAGGTTTTATAAGAGAAAATACGTTTCCTTTTGCCCATCTGCCTGTCCGTCTGTTACAGGCATTTCCTTCAGAAACCTATTAAATTAGAAATTTAAGACGATATCTTTCTTGTTGAACTAGAATCTTAAAAGGGGTTAATGACCTCCGTGACGAAAGTAAGATATTGTGCAAAAATTATTATTTTAAACTTTACGAAACTGAAAATATAAATGATTTTAGCCCGGGATAATGGGAATATTTTTGTAATATTTTTATGTAACAATATAATATTATACGTATTTATAAAGTATTTTGCATTAATGAAACAATTTTTTTACTTCTATTATATTCAAAACACTTTCACCCTTACTCTTCAGAAAATATGTTTCTTCTGTTTTGTGAGTTACTTAATATATAATTGTAATACACAGAACTTCTGCGTCAATTAAACGCACGCTCGAATTAAAAGATTTAACAGTACTACCGCACGCCACAATGCTGTATGACTAAAATAATATCTACTGTTGTTTCCGTGAGTGGCTGCTTCACGGCTGAGCTACTAAGCCTTAACATTTATTATTATCCGTAGCTTCTTTATTATAAAATATATTCTATTCGTATTAAAATTGAATTGTCTACTATATATATTTTCATTTCGATTCCCTTGTTAGTTAATCAATGTTTCGAATTTTTTCTATAATACGAGTATTAATTCTATTCGCAAAAGAATTTTAGGTTCGTTAATTGATTTAGTTAATGATTTTATTTTATATTCGTTTTATATACGATATCTACACATGTATTGAACAGTGGTGTCTGTTTCTTTTTTTTCATTTAACTTACATCTCTAATATTTACGTCATAAAATTGGTTAATTTCCCAACTAAATTTATACATTAACATGAAATTCGGTCTTGCTTGATGGATTCTATATTAATTTCAGAGATGTTGGTATATACAGGTAAATCCAATGTCTATATATTCACACGTAGGCATCCGATATGTTTTAAAGGGACCACGCCGGGTATTAGAACTAGTATGTTTATTTGATAAAGGATTTTTTTTTAAATAATGGAAATTGTTATAACTTCAAAATAGTTTTTTTTTAATCAGTGCAAAGTAAATAAAGTGATTGGTTAATCATAAAGTCAGAATTTATTCAAGAATACGAATGTGAAATAGTATTCCAAAAAGTTTTGAGGACTAGAATTTTTTCAAATGATGTAGTTCCCTGGAATCGAAAAATTACTGGAAAGTGACTTTGCATGAAGAGAGTTAATTTCTGCAATTATTTTGATGTATATTTTTAGCTAGCTCCTTATCAAAATACAAATAAAAGTTAATTATATTTCAATTATTACAATTGCAATATTAAATTTATAAAACATTAACATTTTTCACAACACTTTACATTTTTCATATTTTTATTAAACTTTATTATTTTTTTACTTTTTGACAAATTGTGTTAAAACTTTCCAGAAAATTCAAGTGTATAGAATGTACCGGAATTTCCAACCAATTCCTACATATTTAAAAGTTTTCTAAAAAGCTCCAACATTTCATATTCTTCACACTGTGGTAAATTTTTTTTAAATAACTGAAGAAACTCTTCTAAATAATTATTATACTCAACTTTGCCTTAAGAAATAGAAACTTTTTATAATATATCTAGAACTTCTGATGAAGTGAAATGTATTTTAATGTTATGGAACAAAAAATTATAGATGCTGAATTCCAGAAATTTCTTTTAGAAATTGTATAAGGCAAAGTTTGGGTAGCCCTCATTAGTCATAACAAGAGCATTTCAAAGAGAATAATACCTGAAGTTTCAAAGTGATTATTTTAACGATAAATTTAAATCATTTAAAAATATTTGTATTTTATTTGTTTACTTTTTTCTTCATTAAAATATTATTTAAGTGAGTATTAATTTTATATAAAAATATGTATAATTTGTCAAATACTCAATTTTTGTTCTCATTTTATACAATTTTTTTTTTATTTCTTTTTTATTTTCCTTTACAGAAAAAATGCCAAAATCGAAGTGTTGAATATATTTGGCGTTAATTTTGTAGAAATTCATTATTCACAATTAAATGAAACTACGTGATGTAGTATTATTTCTACTTTCTTCAATTTCTTTACCACGACCTAGGTTTCGTTGTATTACAACTTCTTCAGGTGGGATATTAGCAAAGATCTTTGCTAATATCCCGTAGTTGTTTATATACTTTAAATAAGTCCTACATGTCGGAAATTAAGGGTAAATGGTTGCAAAAATATTAACGCCTTTTCATAGGTTTTTAGCGTATATTTGGACATAAGCTATATAAACATATAAAAAAGTAATTTTTTTAAATTCATGTGACTATGAATAGTTAAGTTCAGAGTTTTATTTTTAGTGTTTGCAGAAATAATAATGTTTCTTTTCTTATGTTTTTGTAGAATATAGGGGTAAAATATTTTTGATATGCCTGTAACTAGTTAACCAAGAGAAATGTGAAAGCCAACAAATGGTTTATACTTATTAAATTAACTAAGCTACTACTACACAGCCATATGTAAAGGTGTAAACTGCATGCCTATTATAAAGAAATTACCTATGAGCTTAAAAGCAAGTAGACCAGATATATTAGAAAATCAATATTTTATTATGACTAGCATCTAATTGTGCTATTGTACAAAACTAAACCAGAAAAAGCGTTAATCTTTGTAATGAATTAATACATTTTACAATATTACAAAAGTTGATGTAGATACATTTAGGAAAATAGTTTTGTAACTTGAAGATAGATTGATAACCATTGTGTCTATACATGATGAAAATTGCATTTAGCGTTGTTAAAGTAAATAACTTTATAATAGATTAAGCATAAACGCAATCAGTCTCATGAAAAAAAATCGTGAAAACTTTATATTTATAACATTTGCGACGATGACTGAAACAGTAATAACGTTAGCAAGGATATATTTTAAATGTTGTTATAGTATGATCACATTATTCAATTGTATTGTCAATTAAAATCGAAATAATGCCAAAAATATTTCTTTGTACTTTCTTCAACTATTTACTCTTTAGGATTCTTGAAATGAAAGTAATACAATCATCTACATTTGGGTCAAATTATGTAATCAATCAAAAAGAATAGAAGTATTTTGTATTTACATTTTTCCTGTGAGAAATATACACAGAAATCGACAAAATGATAAAAATCTAGCATGGTTATTACTTATTACACAATTCAACTTGAAAATTATCTTTCAATTCAATTAAGGTGAATAACTGACGCAGTTACTTTTTAAGTTTTTGTGCGATTTCATTATATATTTAAAAAAAATAAAGAGGATGAAATGAAGAGGCATATTGTAGAATGTGGTATGTAAATAAACAAAGCTATTTTTAAAAAAGTTCCGACATTTTATAGTGCCGTGAGGCTTATTGAAATTTTTAGGATATTTTATTAAGATATATCTAAGTTAAGGCGAAGTAGATTTTAAATTTATATTTCTTGTTCGTGATTATTAGTACTACTATGTCCAAAATTTAAAATGTTAATTTTATTTTAAAAATAATTAAAATAAGTTATTCTACTACAAATTATTGTTAATGGAACTTACGTAAAATATATTTGAATAAATCAATTCACAATTTGAAATATTTTTATGTAACCCTCCATCACTGATTCCATTTTTATTTGTAATTTGATTCGGGGAATAATTAGTAAAGATTCCCATATTATATTCAACGCAATTTAGAGTTTTCATTCTAATCCCGGTTTTTAAATACCAGTATTTCGTTTTGTATGTCCCAGTTCGGCCCTTGCAAAATATGATTTTTTATAATTTTTCACAAGCTGGTTGTTGATTTAACTTATAAGCAGCAATCAGACATAAATCAATCTCTTAACCCATTTGGTGGATGTCAATTCACTACCCAGTCATATTTCGATCAGTACAAAAATGCTCCTTAGGTACCTTAGGAACGTATATGCCATGCGTTGTATTTGTAATAATTTTGTTGGATTGATTACATTAATGACCGGCACTTGGTTTTATTTAATTTCCCGTATCTTAACTTTAATAGTTCAACTTATCGGTAATACTTACGTACCAAACTTCTTTGTCAATATGATCATTCCGTTGCAGTAAAATATGAAATTGCTTCTTATCTATTAAAAACATATAAGAAAAGCAAGTACAACGTGCATAAATATAGGCAATTGTGTGCAAATAAATTTTCTGCAAAATGTTCCTCATGGTGACTTTAGTGATTAGGCTTTTTATATGGTCAAAGTCATTAAAAACACTGATATGTCATTACCTTCAGGTAATACAGCAATATTATGAATTGGTGAATCTACAGTTACTATTAGGATTAGTCTGTCGGCATCACTGGCGGCTTATCTTCAATTGTTTAATATGCCTATATTTGCTATTTCTTAAAGCCATCCTTATTAGGAAAAGAACTGGAAGTAAAATTTTAAGTTACTACTTAACTTTACATTATTTTTATGAATTTATCAAAGTGAATTAACTTTATTTAAAATTAACTAAGTTCTAAATTTTAAAAATGTTCATACAATTAAAATGAATAACGAAGAAATAATCTTTCGCTTTTGATATTTTATGAATTATTTGCTTAATCTATAATATTAAGAAACCCTTTCTTTCTTTCCTTGTATGCAATAGTTTATAGAATTATGTGGGTCGAAAGAGAGAACGAGTTTTTATTTATGATGGTCATGTCTTCACTTAATTACATTATGTCAGAAGATAAAATTACAATTACCGTAAGAGTACATGTTCTTATCTTTGAGAAAAATTTGAAATAAATAATTAAAGTACGAGAATGCCATAATTTAAATTACTTTGCAGCTAGATTCAACCCTTATCTATATTCACTTACATAAGGATAAGGTGAAATCTTTCACACAATTACCACTATGAGGTACGGGCTTACCCTCTAGAAAAACGACCTCGCTGTCGGCTTCTAGGTATCAACACAATGACATATGTGCTGTACGTAATTATAAAACGTGCCCAAGTGGTTCGGAGCAACCCTCTTATAAGTGGCCTCGCTTCTACACTAGACTCATTTTTCCAATCGCTTTGTCGGGGTCAGGTGTCGAGACCTACTAACCACCGAACGGCTGGATGCTTTAAGAAATTACGTTTTTAAATTATTTTGTCTGTTATCCAAAAGTAGAAATATAATTAAAGTATTTTTTTAAATACTTCATAAATTTGACGTCCTATGAATTAATATTTAATACTCATAAAACTTTTGATCGTGACTTTTTTCGCTCGGATTTTCGATTCGATCAGTGGAATTTCAAGCATTTGAGCTTTTGAAACACATAAGAAATAAATCTACTATACACGTTACATTATTTATTATCAAATTTGAACCATTGAAAGGTCATAAAATAATAATCGTTAAAATAAGAATAAAAAAATAAGGGCCAAAAATGCCAAAATATATTTTTATGGCAAATAACCATAAAAAATTTGACGTAACACTGTACTAAACCATAAAAATATTTTGAAATTTAAACAGTAAACTTGAAAATATACCATTATGCATAATAAGTTAAGTTTTTTTAAAGAAATTAACGTAAAAGAGTTTTGAAATTAAATAAAAGGTTAAAATTCAAAGGATTTATAGAAGAAAAATAAAAAAATTACAGCCGCGTAAACAAACAGTTTAAAATTGAAATAAATATATTCGCACTGAAAAGTAAAATTGCGACAATGGACAAGGAAATTAAATAAGAAGTCAGTAAATACAAAATATTATTAAAAAGTGCATAATGAAATGAATCTTTTCCCTACGAAATTCTAAAAGTGCAGTATTTTGCTATAACTTCTGGGAAAGTACCAAAATATTTCAGAAATGTTTCTACTATAAAGGATATGTAAACTAAAAAATAAGAGCAAAGCTATTTCGTTCATGTCGCTATTGATCTAAAGACAACGGTTGATTGAGAGCAACATGATTTATGTTAACTAAACTACAAATGAAAAAAAAATCGCAGAAATAAAATATTGGGACAAAACCTATAGACTTGATTCGATTTATTAATATCCGACATTCACTAGTTTTTAAGAAAAACTGAAGGTCAGTTTAATAATACTTATAACAGTGGAAGGATATATGAAAAATTTGTAAATATTTCAGTTTAATAAATTAACTTAGAGTAAGATTTAGAAGACGATAAAATCATATAGAATAAGCTTATTGCCATTGCTATCGAATGAACATATTAACAAGTTTTAGAAGATGGTATAATCATAGAGAATAAACTTATTACCATTGCTATCAAATGAAAATATTAGCATGTAATATAAATTCATGTAGAAGTTATCGAGAAATATGTAACCGCAGATCAAAAAGAGAAAATAAAATAGAAAGAGGTATAACGTTAAATAATGAAATATAACATGTTAATAAAAAATATTACACCACTTTCCAAGTGTAAAAGCCTCCGAATAGAATTTAGTTTTAACAATTTAAGTGCTGTAAGCAGGACTCTCCTCGACCAGTGTTGTTATTTCTCAAATTTGAGATCGTAATATATTATGTGTGGGACCGCAAATATCACAAAAATTAAATTAATGTATTTGAAATGTACCCAGTAATGCCACTTTTGGAATTGTCTCTTTTTTCTTTTAAAAACATTTTACACACGAATCAACATTGGAAACAGAGAAGTAAATTATTTTTAAGTGATAATAGACATTATTTTTTTGGCTTTACCTAGTTTATTACATCACGTTAAATAAAAAATTGTAATTAATATTTTCCCTGTATATATAATTAACACGAGGTGATATTTTAATAAGACGGTAATTTGTTATGTTTTTTCACAAAACAAAAGAAATTGTTTTTCTTAAACGAATGAAGACTTACCATTATCATTTTCTGGAAATCGTTATTATCGCCATGAAAATATTTATGAAAATTAATTTTCAATTTATCTAAACATTTCTTTATTTTCTCCAACAGGCGACTGAGATATGATTTTGATCAATGTAATTAGAAGTCTAAGTGAATAGGTAAATAACTCCTTTTTAATAGTGGATAATCAAGATACCAAATTCTCGATCGAAGCTTCGATTAATCATTAAGAATATGTTTTTGTCATATCGGAAAACTTTTTGATTTCATTCAACTAAGCCAAATAGAATACAGATTTGGTTTTTTCAAAAAAGCTTATGATGTACCTCAGATTCCAAAAAAGCGATTTCACAATCTCGACGCTCAGAGTGTACATTTTATTTTAAAATGAGCGTCTTCTAATAAATTGAAATAATTATTCTAGCTTCAGAGAGATCGATTTAAAACTATTTAATAAGAAAGAAGTAGGTCCTTTACAACTGTGGTATAAAATCTTTTACATTTGCGATTTAACTATTCGTCTTCCCCTCATTGCCATATATCACCACCTTACATCGCAGTACTCTGAGAATGTGGTTAGACTTAAGTGTACAGTGGGGCAAGGACATTGCACATCTAGATGTGACAACTACGTTTTTAAATGGACATTTAAAAGAAAATATTTACATGTCAATTCCAGAAGGTTTTGTAAACAAAAGCAGGGAAAAGATTTTGAAACTCAAAACAGCTATTTATGGATTTAAGCAGTCCAAGAAGACTGCTTAAATCTTTTTTTTCTCTCTCTTTGGTATGAAAAAGTGAAATACTGCTTGAATTTGATTTTAAAATGAGTATATTTGAACCATGCTTGTTTACAAAGTTTCTGACAATGTTAAGATTATTGTAACCATCTACGTTGATGATTTTTTTAATATTTTCAAATTATAATAAGGAGACTGACAAATTTAAAACTGCTCTAAGTTCTAAATTCAAACTGAAATAATTATGTCCTGTTAGACGTTATTTAGGCATGAGAATTAATGTGAACAAAGAATGTAAGACTATAACGGTAGATCAATAGGAATATATAAAGCAGTTATTACTAACGTTTGAAATGTCAAATTGTAGACCTACAGATACTCCTACTGAAAGTTAATTGAACATGAAAAAGGTTGAAAATTGTGCAGGAAACATTCTCTACCAAAAATGTATGGGAAGCCTTATGTATTTAGCCATTTTGACAAGGCCTGACTTGTCATATTCTCCTAACTATTTCAGCCAGTTTAATAATTGTTATAATAAAGTCATTAATTATCTGAAAAGAGTATTGAAATATATGTAAAAAACAAAATATTATTGTTTAACATACATTAAGTATAATGTAGATCTGACAGGTTTTGTTGATGCAGACTGGGCTAGTGATAGTTTGGATTCAAATCTTACACCGGGTTCTGTTTTATTATGAATGGTTCTGTGATTTCCTGGCAAAGTAAGAAATGAAAGACTATTGCTTTATCTTGCACTGAGGCAGAATATGTGGTTCCTTCAGAGACATCTAGAGAAGCCGTTCACTTAAGTCTGATGTATTAGATTACTGGTAGACAATGTATAATTAAATTGAGATCTGATAATCAAAGTATATAAAATTTAGCAACAATTCATCATGGACCTATTAGATCAAAATACATAGATGTTAGATTTCATTATGTTAGAGGTGCAATCGAAAATAAATTAATAAAGATCAAATATATTTTAACTCAGGAAATACCTACTGACTTGTTCACCAAAAGTCTTTTGTCAACTAAACCTTATAACTTTATGTATATGCTGGGAATTAAGTCTAGACAAAAAAAAATATTTTGTCTAGAACCATATATCTATTTTGTTAAGTAGGGACGTTAGAATGTACGTAACAAAATTATTATAAGATATATGCAGCTCCACCTATGTGTTACTGAATGTAACGTATAAAGTCAGTCGATTAAGGAAAGCCAACGTGTCTTAATATCTTGAACGTTGAAATTGTAAATACGTAAACCAATTTAAATTCTCACACTCATTTTGGTATATAATAGTCTCAAAAATACATATTTAAGATATGTTAAATTAATATTTTCTGAGAGCACTAACAAAAACAATAATTGAAAGATAGTTGCAAAGTAAATGTTCTTTTAAATTGATCATAACTTTTCTTTTCATATCAAAAGGGTTTACTTTTTAAAATGTCACATTTTTACTTTACAAATGTCAGTAAAAGAAGTATGATTGCCTAATGATCCAATAAAAATATATTAAGTAGGGGAGCCAAAATTTCAAATCAATCGACAAACTAACTTTTGAGTTTTACGAGCACAAACTTATGCTGGTAGAATTTTTATATAAAGATTTCTTGTAATTAATGGTTGCTAATAAATATAAAATTGTGTAAAAAAAATAAGATATTTATTTAACTTAACTGATATAGGCCAATACGATTTAATTGTTGGAATAAAGAACGAAATGTATGTGTGTACATATATATATATATATATATATATATATATATATATATATACATATATATATATATATATATATATATATATATATATATATATATATACAGATACATACATATACTCATATAAATTCTTTTACGAGTTTCGAAAGTATTTAATATGTATGCGCATTTAATTTAAATGTCGCAAATTGCAAAAAGAAGGCTGATTAGTAAATTTTGCACCGCAATAGCATCATTAGTCATCGGATTTTAATAATTTTATTGAATATGAAACTTAAGCACCGAGTTATATTATTCTTATTGAAATTCCATGCTCGAAATATATTTTAAAATTTAGATGGTACCGTTTAGTTATATACGAGCATTTGTCTGATATATTGCCTACGATAGAGTTAATTAGTTTAATGTAAGAAGTAGATCCTTTAAACTTAATTAAAGGGGGAAGCTCATATCTTTGTGTCTGTTTATTTCTTCACTCAATTCACTCTCTATCCAATAGAAAAAGATGTTAGGTCATAATGAGGTATCGGACAGATTTAATGACATTTATACCATTTAGACGGAATAAATCAATTCTGTTGTCAAGCATTTTCAAAAATATTCACCTCATTTTCCAATAGAACTCAACATTTATTTCCACATTACCTTACGAAGGACAGCAGTTTCATCCAGATTATTTCTTGACTTGACAAATAAACATTATGATATCTGTTAATAAGCGTTATGTTATGAAATTGATCCCTTATTTTGCTATACAATGAATGTGTGAATCACAGAATTTCTCATATAATTTTAGATTATGTGCAAAAATTATTTGTCCCTAGAAACAGAGGAACATATTTTATAGGTCTCTAAATTCATTATGGTTATTAAGGTCATTTATGGTTATTGATATGTAACCGTCTAATATCGCGTGACTTAATGGTTTCATTTTCCTTTTTGACCACAAAGGTAAAAAATTATAATGAAGAAAATACTAGTAGGTAAATAAGAAATCAGGTAAAAATATTTTTAGTGATATTTGGGGGCTCGTAAAAATAATTAATATAGAATACACTTTAGGTTAAAAATTTCTTTTCAGTTAAAAGAATAACTACAGGTTTGAGTTTGATTTTCAAAATCATTTACTAATATGTTTTAATTTTATCATAAAGAATACAATTCTATTTTACAGAGAAACATAAATGTTGATCGAAGATTTTATTGTTATGGTTCGTTTTCAGAACGTGAATATATTAGTTACTTTTATAATACTATAATTAATTTTATCCATTTTGAAAGAAATAATTAAGTTTTAGTTAATGAAATGTTTTCCGAAAAAATTAATTTTATTTTTATTTTATTTTATTTTATTTCGAGCAAAATGAGGAACAAATGATTAAAATATTTGCTTTAATAATATTTTCTTTATATTAGGCTAAACAGTAAGAACTAAAGAAATTGTTTTACGACCACTCTTTTTCTATATATTACAATATTATATACGAAATTAAGCTCATTGAAATATTTTTTAAAAATTTAAAACAAATCGAGGTAATAACAGACGTAAAACGAGCTGGAATTTAAATGCAGTCTAATCTAGCCTAAGTACAAGCGCGGCCTCGAACGGTTGTGTTCATTGTATTTAATGATAATACGGGTATAAATAAAAACAGACACAGTAGTCGATTAAAATGAGTAGGAAGTTTATTTGTTGCTATCTCTCAAAATTATTGACGTAAATTAAATGAAATAGTTTTAATTTCAGGTACTAATTAAATGCTACTACCTTAGTTTTTTTTTTCAAATCGGTGATTTAAAATTGGTGGGAAGAGAAATATTGCATTATGTTTTAGGGCCGAATATTTATTAAACGGAGTTTAAAGACAAAAAGTCCTAAATTAAATCTTAACTTCATTTCAGAAGACTTGTCTAATGACTTTCTTCTCGATGGAACATGCAAAAATTGTAAGGATGTATATTTTTAATTCTGAGATATCAGTGTGAATTATCTACGGGAAAATTTGAAAAATGAACATGGATATAAAACTGTGGAAATATATATATATATATATATATATATATATATATATAGCTTATTTCACTGCGTAATCAGAAAATATATACATAAGTAAATTTTTGAAAATTTTGCCCAAGGTGTTTTTTAATTTATTTCCTAATATGGCCTAAACCAAGACTATTATCACTCCAATTATTCAAACATCCATATTTCGACAAATAAAATAACTTGGCACAAACCTCTTTGTTTTAAAATAGTATATTTTCGTACGTAAAATCAATATTCATACAAGCGTAAGAAAGCAAACTAGAAGAGTAATGCGCCCAATCGAATTAAGCTAGTGAGGTGTGTAAACATTAGGCAAAATGCATATTATCATTGCCTTCTCCACCTGAATAGGTGATGGTGGGGTGACACGGATTACCTTAGATTAGGAACTTACCAATGTGCCTGTATGTAATTAAGGCTTCGTATATTTGTTATTTTCAAGTATTATATATATATATATATATATATATATATATATATATATATATATATAGGCAAGTAGTTGATGCATCAAAATTTATCTATTGCATATCAGGTACAATTTTCATAACTATATTTTCATACAATATTTTTCGTCTACCTTGAGTCATAAGTTAAAAATAAAACTTTTAAAAAAGGGTAAATCTCACACTATGTAGGTTGTGTTCACAATTAGACACAGATAAATATTTAAATGTGCGTAGCACATCTTAAACTATGTAGAAATATTAATAATTTTTTTTTTCAATATATCGCTTAGTATATTTCTCAATGCCATAAAACAACGCAATTTTTTTAAATATTAAGAGATTTGGAATCATTGTTATTTTAAAAATATATGGTAATAACTGTAGTTAAAATTTTAATAAAGCATGTTTCTTTCATAATTTTGAATGATTCAGTTTCAAAAATTTTAGAGCAAAGAATATAGCTTTTGTAGATGTTATCAACAATATCTCTATATTTTGCATATATTTGGCATTCATTTTTTTGAAATTCGTTGCCACTTAATATTGTTTACCTTTAATTTAAATTCTGCCTGTTTGACAATCTTTACAAATTGCTCACCCGAAGATGTTGCTATACAATGAAACCACGGTTGTAGTGAAGAATTTAAATAAAATAGAAATAATACTATATAACATAATTTTATTTAGTTGTGGATAAATATTTCTAGAAATATTAAAAATAAAAACCTGAAAAAAATACTCCTGGAAACCTTTCACCTTTCTCTTTCACTTTATGATCCAAGAGGTATAGAATAGTATATATTTGTTTTTTCCCGTTCTAAAATTACTATATATAACACGAATTATTATTTTTTATCATTGCATTAACGATTTTTATAAAAAAACGTCTGCCACAGGCAGAGTGATTATATAAGATTGCAGTTTTTGAACTACGGAACCTTTAAACGATTTGTTATGGTAATGCTTATTGATTAATAATGTTACGAAAAATTCTGTAATTTAACAAAGATGGCCTGTGCATGGAATAAATGTATGATATTTTTGCTATTCTGATTATTGACATTTTACAATGGTACACGTTTCCTTTAAGTTTAAGAGATGGGTCTCAGTGTTAATTATGGATAACAATATAATATTTTACTATCATATCTATGAAATCAGTCAGAAGGTCTACAGGATGTTAGGATTTGCCATGCGACAACCCGATGAATTACATGATAGTGGCTATATTCTAAGATGCTTAGTTCATTTTTTCGTAGTGTCTTTAAAAGCAATGGCGTCAACACATCGCAGCATGAAATTCAAGAAAAAACACTCCAACTTTTGATCAGGCATTTTTTTCAATTGTTAAAAAATTGTCTTGATAGGTGTAAATAAAATAATTGTGTTAATGTGTGTATGTAAATAATTGGATACGTCTGCCGTATGCACACGTGTCCAAATCATTGATACATGAAGTATGACCGTGCATTTAGACTCTTAGACTTTGATGAAGACATTATAATTGGAAGACTTTATGTTTGTTGAGACCTATTTTGAGAAAAGTTTAGGTTTCTGAAACGTAGAAATAGACTGGTAAAATAAGCGTCTGAAAGGGAAGAATCCAATTCAGCTACTCGGAACGATATATTTTTGGTGCAAAAATCCCATTTGCAAATGCAGGAGATGCCTGTGCGCTTAAAAACCTAGACTTACTCAAAGCGTTCACCGTCATAGTGAACGAAGGCAGGCAATCCATCTGACGTAAATATGTCTGTCTGATCAGCTCTCGACAGTTTTGAAATCTAGATTGAATCATTTTCATAAAGACCTTGCTGATGATTGAGAGTAAGGTGATGCCACAGTAATTTATGTACTCTTAACTGTTTTGAACATTATATATATATATATATATATATATATAAAACTCAGCCGTCATTTCAGATGCCACCACATTCCTAACCTGGAATTCGATATCTTAATATATTTGAGCAGCATATTTGTTTATTATTTATTTGATTTATATACTTAAATTATACTTTATTAATCGGGTTAAAGCCTAAATTAACCATCCCCATTTGGCACTCAATACGATATTTTGTAGTCGCTTGTTGTTTCATTCGAGTTTATACTTGATAAATTTGTTCAGTAAATCCGCACCCATTGTTGACATACAAATCAAATGATGTTACCGACAAAAGTATACGAAAATATATGTCATCCATAGGGAAACCCAAAATACATCTTCTCTAGCTTGTTTAAGTTCTTATAGGAAAATATTAAATTTAAATTCATATTTTGTTTTCAGCTATCAGGAATAAAACTTAATTTACAAATTACATGGAAGTAAAAATCAGCAGCTGTATCTGTACCGATCTTTACTGATTTTTAATTACTCTCTTTACTAATTTTTAAATTACCCTCTTCACACAATTGAGGTAAGTGATATTTTAATTTTAACAACTTAAGCATATAACAACTCAATACATTTTAACCTTTACATTGGTCCAAAGCGTTGGACATACGCACCATTTTATTGAAAATTTGCCTATATGGGCCCTATTAATAAATATCAGACTGAATGTAATGGAAAGTTCCTTCTTCATTCCGGGCTTGGAAGTAGGCAACTGTAAATGGATTGGCATGAATGTGATATTATAGTTGATGACATTTAATTTATATATTTATATTTTCTTGAATATTTGTCTTTTTTGTGCTTTACTGATGACAGCATGTTATTGCTCGCAAACGAAAAAGCCTCCACGACACAAACACTAATAGCTTAATTGGGTTTTAAAAGTATTCGTAATATTAGCCTATCCAAACTGCAAGTGCTTGCTGTTTACTTGCATTGTGAGCCGATATAATTCATATATTTTTAAGGCGTAAAACTGGAAACAATTTCAAAGTACGTATATTAGAGATAGGTTTTAATCTTGGAGAACGAGACCAAAGCATTAGCCGATTTGAAATATGGAGAATATCACTACCATAAAGAATCTGAGGGATAACAGAAATTGTTTCAAACTGGTGACGATATCGGTTTCTAGCACCTTTTACTTTTTGATCATACTTTCAGGGTTCTGAGAATTTTGTTTCCTTTTCTTCCATAACTTCATTATATGAGATGTAATGAAGTATAGTGTTTGATTATATGAGATTAATGCAGCACATATTATAATTTCCTATAACTTTCCTTATTTTTAATTTAGGCTATATTTTCGACAACATATTGCTTAAAATTCCTATTTGCTTAGAAATTAATTAATTCGTAAATATTTGAAATTGGTAAAAGCAAAATATATCTAAAACATATATAATAAAAAGGCATATGGTCAACCAAACTGGTAACTTATTTTACACTAATAAAATATGAAATGAAAATCAAATAATAAACTAGATGTAGAAATAGTCTTATATACATATATTTATATTATAATATACCTCTGATTTTATATGAACATATAAGTATTCATCCAAGTATTCCATGAACATTTAAATATAGATCATTTCAAAATAGTTAGAGTTTTTATCCATTGGCATAAACGCTGTAAATAATTACAAATCTGCATAAAAGATTTCATTTCCGACACAGATTAATATTGGACATGCTGCATCCATTCCAGGCTTTGAGGGCTATTAATTTCTTTATAGCCGGCTGGAAGTATAAAACTTTAAAACAAATCATTCAAGAATTTTTGCCTGTATTTGTTAACATTATAATTTAAAAATCTGTTATTTTATTTTTATTTATTTCAATGTTTTTTTTCCTTAATAAATAATTACTTAACTTATCCATAATTGACCAAATGCTGGTCAGAAAATATTATTTAATGAATATATTTTAACACTTTGTTTAATTTTGGTCAACAGCATTAATTAAATCATTAAATTAGTGTACTGACATTATCGATGATTCCAATTGTTTAAATATATTTCGTTAAGTATTATAAATAATTTAATTTTATAACCATTTTGCAAATTTTCAAGATCTGTTTATGTAAAAAAATAGCAAATTTTTATAAGATATATCACAAACGGCAAAATTTGAAATATTGAATATATTTTGGGTTAATTTTGTAGAAATTCATTGTAATTCAATTTTCCACATCTAAATGAAACTACGTGATGCAGTATTATTTCTACTTAATTTAAATTCTTCACCGCGACCTAGGTTTCGTTGTATGACAATTTTTCCAAATCGCTCACCTAACGATCTTGTCATACAACGAAACCTAGATTGTAGTAAAGAATTTAAATAAAGTAGAAATAATACTACATCACGTAGTTTCATTCATTTGTGCAAAATGAATATATCAAATTTTAAAATTAAAATAATTTTAGAGAAATAATTAAACCTCGCTGGAAAATTTTAATTAAATAAACCTATTAAATACAAAGAAAATTTGGACTGCGATGATACCGAACAATTTAAATTCTTATAAAATTTCACCTTTAAAATTATGTAGTAGACTCACCTAAACTATTTAAAAACTAAATATTACATGTTACCATGTTTTTAATGTATTAAACATTGTCTTTAGACTATTTTAAACAGTATTTTAAACTATGTATTTCATGTGCGTACAAAATCTTATTTTAATCAAATTTCTATAAAATCATAAGATCTAGAGTTATTTTTATTGTTCATTACAATTAACTTTATAAATAACATATATTACATAAAGCAAACTTCTTGCTACAAAAGTAATATATTATACACCATTACGCGAATATATTATACACCATTACGCGTGATGAAACTACGTGATGTAGTATTATTTCTACTTTCTTTAAGTTCTTTACTACGACCTAAGTTTTGTTCGAGAGGTCGGGAATGGAATTGCGATGTGCCGAACCGTCAAAGGCCTTATGATCAACCCAACACGCCACGGTAACGACTTTAAATAAGCTTCTAAAAATTTATCATTTCAAATTTTTAGTGCTTTGACAGATAAATAGACGGGTTTTTGTATGTCGTTAGATATATGAATGGTTCAGTCTTCTTCTACTTTTTGGTGTACATAACCCAAAAATGTGGCTAAGAAATATTCAAATAGTTTGTGTGTAAGAAATAATGTAGGAAGAAATAATAAATCCGTGTGATATTATTGTCATATTATGTCCATTAAAAATATTCACGGATGACGGCTAATTGCAGTACTGGTTTGATTTCACAGTCTTACTGCTCCTAAAGTGTTTGTTGATAATTATATTGGCCCCTAGCTCATTAGATTCTTATGGTAGTTAATTTTTATTCTAATTGCGGAATCGCATATTTTAGTTGTAAGAATGTTGTGTATACTAACATATCATCAGTAGACGATCGAATATTGACGATAGACTGACCGGCGTTCGATTATATCTCTTTATTTCGACAGTTTATTTCTGTTTATTTTTTCATGGGTATGCACGTCGTGAGAAATTTCACTTCTAAAACGGGAATATTGGTCATGATGTCTTTATGGACTAAAGTGGATCAGCATTACATCACATTACTAAAAATGGAATATTACATATACAAACTGTTGTGAACTTTTTTATATTATTTTAACTTTTTATTATAATTTATTACCATGACGAGATTTATACAAATATTTCAAACCTAAATATTACTTGCGTATCATGTGTAATTGGTACGCACTTCGTGTGCTAAGAAGTTTGTTTGTGAATCAGAATAACACACTATTTTAGTAAGAGAATATATATGGTTACATATTTTATTTTGGAAGAATCTTTATAAAACATCCAATTTATACTGGAACGATTTATTATCATGTCTCATCGTGACAGTTCCACAGTGATGAAATTATCAATAAGACGGACGAAACAAACACTATTAACAAACGTACTGTTTTTTAGTTAATTGTTTTTACTCCGGGAATTTTAATTTAAAAAATTGGATAGAGGAAAGAAAAGACCAGCGGGTACTCAGAAAATTAGTTCAAGCTGGGCTAATGGTGATAGCGGGATTTAGAATTTAACACTAATATCAAACCAATATGAAGGGATTTATATTAGATAAACGCAATTATGAACGCAGAAAAATATGTATTTAATCAGATAAATGGACATCAAGAAGGAACGCACATTGTAATGCTCGTGATCTGTAGCCTTTTTTAAAAAATTAAGAAAATTGTTACCTGTAAAAGAGTGAGTTACCAACAATTATCATAACTATTTGTAATAATGATAAGATCCAGAAAAAGCTAAGGGTGAAAGTCTTTTGGTCTCAAGCCAGTATCGCCTCTAAAATTTCATACAGTCTGATGTGACAGACAGAACATAGTTGCATGTAATTTAAGGATAATTAAGGACAATAGAAAAACTCGTAAAAAAATTCAAGTAATTGATCTTTTCACCAAAAAAATTGCACATCTCTAGATCACAAATAATAACATGTTTGTTGGCTGTCTAAATTTTTGCATTTTGCATGAATTAAATTCCATATTTTTGGGAAAGTTGCATAATTTTTACGAGTTAAAAATACATACTTCAAAAGCACGCGTTTACTAAACTATTTTCTTACTTTTATACTCTCTTATTTCTATATACTCTCTATATATTCTCTATTCTATACTTCTATATACTCTCTTATTTCTTTATCTATTTTCAACGAATTTTTTCACTCCATTTTTTTATAGAAACTCCTTAAACATGTATGTTTAAATTGCGGAAAAATATAAGAATGGTATGGTTCAGTTAACTTCGATTGGCTAAAATAAACGTGTATAAAATCGTTATAAGGGATTCTTCTTTAAAAAATATTTTAATGGTCATATGACTTTTTCACAATTCGTCCAAATTTCTTTCTTTTTATTGTATACGGTGACAAACATATAACAGACGCCCAAGAAACCAATTAGTTTTATATTCGAATATACCAACTGTTTCTCTATTGTATTAGATATTTACGGTTACTGATCTTGTTTCGAAACAGCTTGAGGAAATGAAGCGTAAGACAGCTTAAGAAATTTATTAGAATCCCTTTCACTATAATGACTCTTTTTTTTTCATTGTCACCTTCTTTGCAAGTTTTTCATCTTACTTTACTTTTTAGCCCAAATTAGAATATTTAACAATCTTTTAACGCTTTCGTAGACACTAAATTCTATATTGGTATAGCTACAGATTATATATGTGTAGCGTAATCGCTACTGCAATAACTACATCAAAAGTATTGTAACAAATAAGAAATTTACATGAAGTTTAAAATCTATAATCCCATTATAATTATACAACATTTATTTTTTCGTGTAAATGTAAGCAAAATCGAAAATTGAGAGTTAATATTTTGATAAAAAATATGGTATTTTTTACCATAGAATTGAGTTTAATACAAATAGCATTTAACGTATTTAAAGGCTTGAAGCAATGACCTACGGGGAAGGCGTGCGTGAGTGTGTGGGTGCGTGCGTACGTGTGTGTGTGTGTGTGTGTGTGTATGTGTGTGTGTGTGTGTGTGTGTATGTGTGTGTATGTGTGTGTGTAAAAATGTGTGTGTGTAAAATGTTCCTTCCGATTTCAATAAATGAGAAAACATTTTAAATATATTCATTATAAGTTCACGCCACTTTTAGAAACTTTGGACACAATAGGTACAACAAACCGAAAAATAAAATATTTTTATAAAAATATGTAATAACTACTGAATACTACCTGCTGAAAAGTATAAAATAATGGAAATACGAATATTCATTTCGAATTGTTGTGGTAAAATATTGTTTCCGAAAATAAATAAATTTACAAAGTACTGCCAGAGATTTTTGGAGTCGGTTCCAATTGAATCGTTGTGATGCAAGTTCAACTCTGCTTGACAAGTTTTTTCTTTGTCTGAAGTTTATTATTTTCTTTATATGATATTTACTTTATTTGTATAAGTATATAGATATGTAGTAAATTCCTGTTAATGTTTTTCGGTAAATTACTTCAAAGCCTTTTGCACATGAAATACGAAAGACAAGATATTTCGTAAAACTTTATTTTTTCCTAATTTATTTTCCATAAACTAACGAGCAATAAATATCAAACGTGTTATAATTAGAACAATGGAATAATCACATGTTGTTTCTTGGACATTGCGCAACTTCTCATTGAATAACTGATTAATAAAACAAAAAAAACATGCAGAATATAAAAATCTAAATAACTAAAACCTAAATAAGATAAAAAATAGAATTTAATAAAGAATTTATTCGCAAGAAAAATTTTACACGTGTCCACAAAATTTTCCATTTCAAAAATTGTCCACTTTATATGCAAGTAATTTATGGATGCAAAATTCATTTCCACCACCACATGGAGCACAGAATGCGTTTATGAAAACATGAAAATATTTTTTTTCTTAAAAGTCAATTGTTAAGAAATTATAAAAAACTACAGAATTAATTTAAACAAACTAATTTTCGTAATGTTACAAAAAGCAAATAATTAATTCAATATATTTCAAATAATTATAGTACTTCTTTCGAATTAATCAGAAGCTTACGCTACCAATCTTTACAGTACAGCTTATATAGAAGTCTATTTCCAATGATTTTTACTTATGTACACTATTTGCGCTTTCCCACTTCAATACACAAAAATAGTCTGCATTTAGGTTAACATCTCAATGAACTGGATGTCACTATTTCATCACCTTTACACATTTGTGGCATATCTTCCCCTTTTCTTCCCTAGAGCATTCAAGATCTTCTATAAAGTAATTAAAGTATGATTTCAGAAAATATGCTTTCAAACTCATATTAAGTCCAAATTTTTTGAACTTTTCCATATGTTTTTCACTAATTGAATGTTATCGAAACTTTTCTTCTTACAAATAATTTTTCAACAATATTTTTAAAAGAGATCTAAGTTTCTTTTTCTCCTGAATTAATTGTAGTTTCAATATCCTTATCGTCCATAAATATTCAATTGTCTGGTTCTACAAAAAAATTCTTCCGTTAGTTTAGCGTCTCATAACAGTCTCATTGTTTCGGCAGTGTCTTCGCAGTTTGCTTCACCAGCTTCAATTTAACAAGAAGTGAATGAAGAAACACTTTTTTAGATCAACCAAGTTTTATATACTTTGTACTAAAACTTTCTCGAAGAGCAATGCTTTTATACCCTTTACTAATTTTTATTTTAGCTATGCTACTTATAAAATAGCATGAAATTTTTTTGTAACCTGTTTGTTATTTGAGGAGTATAAAAAAACTTCTTTACCATTTTGCCCAAAAATAACTACCAACATCAGAGAAATTATACCAATTTTATCACGATTAAATATCTCATTATGTTTCTAATGACAATGCTCCACCCATAGATAATGTTTCAATCTTTTATATTTATACAGATTAATTACCCTTAAGTCAAGTAAACAATCATAACAAGAATTTTTAGTCCAGGAATTAGAGATTAAACAATATTTATCAGAATATGAAAAAACCCTTAAGTGATGAAATTTATTCCGTTAATGAATACCTTGAAATCTATTAAAAACCGTGAATAAATTTCAAATAATTTAATTTAAACATACTTGTGTTATCGTTTATATTAATTTCGGATCGAGAAACACATTAATGGGAAATTATATTTACGCTTCGAAAACGCTCACCGCAAAGGTCCCTTCTTGGTATTATTGTACTGTTAATGTAGCGATTCCATTACGAAAGGGCTACCGTTACGGTAAACATTAAATTTTATCGTTTTCTGTATTAATATACATCTTCATCTCGTTGTGCATGCAGTTTGAATAGTACATTATACGGCACTGCACTGATATTTTTTTCCTAATTAACCATTAATGTGGGTAATATTAAAAACAATAAAATAATAATCCGATAATTTCGGAATTTATTTAAATTAGTTTATCTTATATTTAAACGTATTTAAATGACATGAATAAATTTCATTGCGTAATGGGTGAAGTTAGAGCTGATATCAGCCATGTTGATATTTCTGTTCAATGGTTTATCGATCAGCACACTTGATGGTTTATTTAGCATTTTATCAACCCATTTAAATTTTTCCATCAAAACGATCCGAATTTTCATAGCGTCTTACATAACGTCATGTCTTGCCAAACGACAGCTGTAAAGTTGAGTGTCATAGAATGTGTTTATAAAATAATATTTATAATTATTTCAAAATTTTAGATTTGCTTTGCTGTAACACAGTATGAAAATGTGATAATAACAATATCAAATAAATTATATATCTATGTGTCACGTGAGCCAGAAATATGAAAAAAGTGGCTGCAACTTGCAAGGCAGGATCCTAGCTACTTATTTAAAACTAACTACTTATTTAACTTACGTCAAACTTATCTTACATTTGACAATGGAAAGCATTGTTCATGCTTCAGCTGAACATAACTTATGACATCGTCTGTATACGATGCTTGCTATAACTTGAAACTAAAATTTAATTTTCGTTTTTTCTTGTGATATAACCGTATTAAACATATCTATTGAAAAGTCACATACGTAACACACACTTGTTTTTGTTAAACAATAATTTTAGATAAGTTGAGCTTAATTTAATTAGAAGTATAGTAATACAAAAATTTGATATTTCAAAATTATGATGCACAATAATCAGTGTTCGATACGGAGATATTCCGAGCGTCACCGAGTCAATTTTGGGCGAATTGTAGTTATTTGTTTTTGAAAAACCTTCTTCTATCACAAATAATTATGAATATCTGCTTATCATATCACAGAACCCTCAAATCAAAATGAACGTAAAAGAGCAAGAATTACGGAAGCACGATATCAACCACATCTTGTTTGGCAAGTTCATATCAAGGAGCACCTAAATATAGAAATCGCTTATTCCTTACAACATTAAAAATTGTGAAGGAGTTTAAACTAAGGAGTGAAACTGCTCCGAAACCTTGGCCAGAACAGTCACGTGTGCAGTCTTTTGACACTGCAACGGCATACTGATAGTATATTTTAAAGAATTATATGCTTTTCATTTATAAACTAAGGGATAAAGGAAAACAGAGAAGAAAATTGTGAAAAGGGACTTTGTTACCCTATAAATATTGTAACAGAGAATGTCGGTTTTGCTAAGGTTGCAATTCGCGAATAAGGCTTTACTGGAATTAACATTCACCCATAGAGCCCACACGTAAATCCAGCGATTATTTTGTTTTCAAATATGAAACAGGATTGAGCAGCACAAATTTAAAGCGTTAATAAATTGGAAGCGAATTGATGAAGAATTTTGGGGAAAAATATTCAATGTATTTTGATAATGGTTTAGAGAGACTTGTTAGTAAATGCTGTAGGTGTTTTCATGTTAGAAGGTCTACATTGCTGCTTCTGTAGGTACATATAAGGCCTTTTAAGGATGTTACCTGATTTTGTTTGCTCAGTCGCTTGAAATTAAACATTACAAAAAAAAATCACAAATTTATTTGATGTCCTTCTAATAAAGTCAGTTTTCAATAAACACCACTTACAAATTTCTCATTACATCATAAAAAAACTAAGATGACAGCAAAAAATGACAGTGTAGAATAATTAAGATTACAATCTTCTTTATATCCGACTAATGAAAAAAATTGTACATCATCTCGTTTTGGTAAATCAATTTAACGAACCACTCGTAAAAATATTAAAATTTACACGCTTCCTCTAGTAAATTGAAACACAATGAAAGGGATCGTAATATCACTTTTTTAATTTAAAATAAATGAAAGGATTACTTTTTACGGAAAAAAATTATTATTTATAAAATAATTTAATTCTGACTAAAATTTAAGATCTAAGTATTAAAAATGAAACCTTTAGTGACATGAAAGGGTTATCGATATAAGTGACAGGTTTTATGACCTACGTTATTGAAAGTGAATTAACCTTAATTAAGATCAAAAATAAAAAAGTCATATCATTCTTGCTCAACCTGAAATTAGTAGAGAATCAACACATATAATAAAAACTGATATTGAAATATCAATTATTTGGAATCAGTCGCAGATTTGTTACTTAATAATATTAATAACTCTCTGGATTCCATTACTAAGAGTCCTTCGATATTTTAAATCAACTGCGAAAAGTCATATAAGACACAAAGAATAATCCCTAAATTATGTTCACCGAATTCACTTTAGCATCGTTGTGATTTTAAAGTCGATGAAACGAAAAAGCGACAGTAAAAAGAGACAGACACATACATTCATAAGATTTAACGTGGGAGAAAATGAGATAGGCGACAGTAAAAAGAGACAGACACATATATTCATAAAATTTAACGTGGGAGAAAATGAGATAGGAAGCATTACACACTGTTTCTGATGTTCGTGGTTCTCTTTGTGCTCTGCTCCGTACCCCCTCCACTCGTGTTTACCAAGGCATAGCGAGCGTTTGCTTGGGTCTCAGCGTTGTACGTGTGTTAATACGTGTTTATGAGGTCTCAGCGTTGTACGTGTGCTAGTACGTGTTTATGCGCGCATGCGTAGTACAAAGCTTGAGAAAAGGCATCACACAACCGTGGTGTTTTGTATACGTGTACGTATTATACGTTTGTAGAGTTTTTTCATCATTTTTATAATAAAATTCTTCAAACATGCCGAAAACGAATGGAGAATATTGTCGCAGTTACCGAAAAAAAGGGGAAACAAGATTAAAAAGGCAGCAAAAAGTTCAACGGAACATATTTATGAATTTCGTGTACGACGAGAAGCGTCATTGAATGTGGAAAATGAAAATTCTATTACGCATAATGATGATTTTACTGTTCAAAATAGTAAAAGTGATCATAGTAAGTACTCAATATATATTTTTATCACTATGATCATAACTAAAACCTACAATTATCCTCTTCCCGAAATTTTACATTCGTCTCATTACCTTGAATCCAAAATTTTTGGAGGTTTCATTTCTACCACGTGTGAATTGCACACATGATTTTCTTTTTCTAAATCCGTCGTAATTAAAAATAAAAATATTTTACAGTTAATACTTACGGCATTTATTCACTCTTTTCTATAATATAAAGAAAAAAATCGTAAATTATTTTAAAATGTGGACCTTTGTATTTTACATATTTTTTACGAATCAAGAAGAATGATTTTTTTATTAGACGAATTGGTGTTAGTTAATTGCTTCATGAAGATTGCGTTGTAAATTTTATGCTATTAATAATAGCGAGATACATTTAAAAACAAATAAAACTGTATTTTTTCCAATTGAACTGCATATGGTGAATAGTAATTAAACTATTTGCAAAATTGTTTGGTAAATATTTTACAAAACAATATTGTTATGTTCATGTTTATGCTCTCTGTCATATAAGACTCCCAATTAACAATATACCAAAATACGATTTGCATAAATTTGAAATTTTTTGTATGCTTAAAAATATTTTAATTATAAATTACTTAATCAGAGATATATTATTTAAACGAGACAATTAAAAGAATGCAAGTAAATAATATTTATAATATTACTTGTTTGCATATTTTAAGCTAATATTTTCACTTTGTTCTTAATATATGTAGTTAAAATATGAGTGACATATCAAACACAGTGGCTTGAAAAATTTAATAATGCTCAATAAAAAGAAAGTTTCATAAGTCTCATAAGTAATATGAAGTAGCACAAAGAAAAAAAAATAGTATGCCACAACGAGTACGCAATTTCCGCACACAGAATGGCAATATTTTAATAATAGTGCATGAAATAATATACAATAGTAACCAGAACTTTACATAATGGAGTAATCACGCACAGAATCATATATTTTATTACATAAATAGAAATAAAGCCAGCCAAGTGCGTAGACGAAGGGAAATAAAACGAAAGGCCTACACGAAGGGAAATAAAATGAAAGGCGCCTGTCAGAATAGAAGAGTTGATATAACATTACAGCTGCTTACTTTGTTCTACATATTACAAATATAAACGACATGAAGCTTATAAATACCTTTTCATTTAAATGACTTTCTTGCAGACGTTCATTTTTGTGTATATCATTATCTATTTATATTTTATTTTCTGGTTTCTTAAATGTTTGGTATGTAAATATTACAAAATTATTTTATACTTATATTGATCAGTGGTGAATAGTAAGTCAATATTTCTAATTACAATATTCAATACAATATACAATATTATAACTACAATATTATATATAAGGGAGAGTTACTCAATATTTAGTTTCCAATTCAATACGCGAGCGGCTATCATTACTAGAAAATACAGATAGCAATAATTTTTCTATTTATTAAAAGCAGAAAGCTCCAGCAAATAAGTAGAACAATAAACTTAAAATTTATTTAATTGCTACGCAAATCAAACCACTTTTCAACGCGTCAACGTACGTACTTTTTATTTATGATGTCGTACTTATAATATTATGTCAAGCTGAACGAGGAAAAATGCTCTGAAATGAGATATATGAAAATATATATGTATTAAACAAGTAACCGTGTGGACAAATAATTCAATAACTTTGTGGAAACGGGTAGCACTTTACGATGCAGTTAGTTATTAGTATCTGAGAAAATATTTTTACATATTTTTGTCAATAAATAGTCTACAGCCTGAAACTCTGAAGGTTTTCTTAATAACATATTTTTTTATATTAACACAAATATTGAATTTGATTAGTTGAAAGAATTTAAATAGACAATTCTCACCAAATTTTTTTTAGGCTTTTTGTTCAGATTTTTACATCATATTATTTGGAATGGAATACACATTGGACAACGAGGACAATATTACCTTCTATTGTAGTGGCTAATTAAGATTCTGGTAATTCTTCTTGTTTCTTTGAATCATTCTCTATCATTATTCCAAAGTTTGCTGTATGTCTTAGATGTTTTAATAATTGTATAATATAATCAACCATAGAACAGAATTACTGCTACTGTGCATTCAGTTCCCAGGACAGCATCGTTAGAGAGCCAGCTATTATTACACAGCCATTACCTGCCTCCGTTTTTTTTTAATTTGCATTAAGCCAGGAGCTCCAATTAATATAGTAAAATTTAATGTTTAACCTATTTGCGCTTTTTATATAAAATACATAAATTCCGCATATTGTAGCAATTTGCTCATACAATTTAATTTAACAATATTTAATAGAAGGATATAACTTGAACTGTAATATGAATATGGACGGCTTTTTGTAAAGCTAACATAATTTAAACAAATGCTTTTATTAGGCAATACCATGCTCAGTAAATAAAAGCTTTTATTACTTCGTGTTAAAACCGGATTAACCAAGTGAAATAATTTCAATAAAATGTGTGCCTTGTAAAAAATGTTATATATTGTAATGACATTTATGTGACGTAAAAGTGTAATTAATGAAGTGCAAAGTGAAAACAATAACGAATTATTCTGTAAGTCAAGGTTTATATTAAATATATCAAGACCAGTATAATTAACTGATTAAAATTGAAACATTAGTAATTTGACATGAAAACGTCTTTAAAATCGATTGTGGGTGTGGGCAAGCAATCGCATGAATTCTCGTAAATTTACTTGAAATACTCCACTTAAGTAGGTTTTAGTTAATTACATATAATATATAACTTGAACATCTAAGTGTTTGATAGGTATATTGGTTTTAAAAATTAAATCTTTTCGTATTTCATTTGAAGACATTTTTTTTAAATTTTCTTTTATTGAAACTATGTGACGATCGAAAGGTAATGTTTTGACGCAAAAACTTTCCACACTTAGTAAAACATTAACTTTTAACATTTTATGCACAGATTATTCTTGGATCATAAAGTCACAAAAGGTTCTAAAAATACTTTTTGTGTTATAAAATAACTTAATAATAAATAAAAAAATCAGTAACAGCTTTAGGAAAAAATTATAAATCCGTCAAAAATTGGAGTCAGTTCCTAAGTTTTTATTTTCTGCCGTACGAAGTGCTCATGAACTATCAGTACGAAAAACTAAAGATGAATTGAAAATTTATTAATGACGACGTATGACCTGGATGACAAATTTTCCATTAATTATTGATTTAATATCTAAGTGTGCTTAGTCAAAATTAATATCAGTTTTATTTTAATGTTGTTAATAACAAAATGTATTATTACTATACCCTTGTTACCAGAGTATACACCTGCAATAATATTCGAACGTTGTAGGATATAAGAGGAATGAATGCCATTTAAACCTGTATACACTTAACTCTAAAGTTGTAGAAATTATGAGAGTGTAACAGATGAACGAATATAAAAGCGGTGCTTGCATTTTTCGTTCCTCTTTGAGCTTTTAGCATGACCGTAGTAAGTGAACGCTGATGGAACTCGTTAGAAAAATAAGTGCGGGATATGCGTAAATAAAACAATTACAACAGCTCTGACACAGCCATTTACACAGCTCTGACACAGATCTGACACAGCCAGCAATAAAACAATTACAACAGCTCTGACACAGCCATTTACTGCAAGAATTATGTAAAAATATTTTTCTACGATAGGTAGGTCACATATAGGTGAGACTTGCTATGAACAAAAACCAGTCGATTGGCATTTTCAAGCTTACCGTAAATAGAAAAGGAGTCTTTATAATAAATATGCTTCCAAATTAGATTATTTTTTTATTTTTCTGTATTTCACCTATTAAATATTTTTACCTTCAAACAAAAACAAATTAATTAAAAACCCGTTTGGTGTCCAATACAATTTCAATTAATTATATTCATTGTTACCTCTTTATCAAGGGAATCTCTCTGGGATGCTTCAATTTAATTCTGTTATTAAATATAACATGTCAAAATGTTGACAACTATTGTGAAATTTTCATATGATGTCAATAATTGTACATTATTTACAGAAACAAAACATTTTTTCCATTTTCATATTTCGGTCCATCCATTAAAGTAAATTTAATATTATTGCGGTGAACTTTATTGCAACCATATTAGCAAAACTATAGATTTGACTGCTTTATTAATTCCTAATATATAACATTGAATAAACAGCAAAATGCCACCTCTCCCCACCCTTCAAGAGTCATATCAACGCCGTCGTTGAGTCCCGGATGGGCTTGGGCACTTAACGCGCTGCCCGCAATAGCGTTCAATTATTTCTCGCCGAGATTTGGAGGCCAAGTGTGCTCTGTTAATTGGAAATTAACGCCAGCCAACTCCTCGCTACCTACGAACCTTTTTAATTTTGGTTCAATTTTTGATGGGATTTAGTTTTGGATCAAAGTGAAATTCAATCAACCTGATTTTGTTCCTGAGAGCATTGAATAATATATTAGCTTAAACAAAGGTAAACAGAAGAATGGCAATAACAAAAATTAAAATAAATTAACAAAAAGGAACAAGTTAATTAAACAAGACTCTTACCGTATAATATCAATCAACAAATTAAATTCTAATAAAGAAGTGAAACAAGGCACAAGGTATACATAATTAAAACATAATGCATACTATATGTTATATTATGTATATTTTGTACTTTATAAAGAGTAAACCAGATTTATCAAAACATAAGGATATTTTAGTTATGACCAATAACCAAAATCTTTAAAAATGTATAATTAAATACTAAATTAACTGCAATTTGACTGAAAATAAATACTAACAAATTTCGTACAATAAATCTTTATTCCGAAACACATAATTTTTTTCTCACCGATAGGAATAATACTTATCCGAGTGCGTATCTTGGTATTCGTTTTCGTAGTTCATATTTTTTTTACTTACATATTTATTGAGGCTTTACCTGTTACTAAGGTAATAGAAAATTGTCTGCTATATTAATGTAAAAATTATCCAGATAATAGCTTTTCATATAGAACATATTAGAAAAGTGATAGTAAAAATAAAATAAAAATTACATTTCTCAAGCACTTTGTTAATTTGAAATATCTATATTATAATTCCCAATCAGTTATACAACAATATTTAAGGGAACATAATTACGAAAATATTATATTTTGAATTATACTTACATACAACAAAATTAAATCTTTGAGCGCATATATATTAAATTTTTATATGACTACTGAAAATAAAGTAAATACTTTTATTTATACTTTAGTATTTTAAAATTGTCATAATCAAATAATTGGTTGTTATCACATAATTTTTTTTAAACTTTACTTGTAATAAACAAAATTACTTCTGATAGGAAATTACTCTGAGGTAAGGTTATTGTTAAAATAAAAAACCATTGAACAATCCTTTACTATAAATATCTTGTTTTAAATCTTCAGCGTCTCATAAAATTATCACGTTTGTTATTTAATCACTCCTAAATTTATTTGTAAATTATGATTAACGAATCAAACGTCAATGAAATACACGTCAAACTTGCACTATTAGAGTCCCTTAACCTTATCTTATTAAGACATAGACATCAAAGTATATAAGGGGCAGCATACTGCAGCGTCGGTATAAATTTTCATTATTTTAAGTTGTTTTACATTTTTAGAACTAGATAATAATGAAAATGAAACATAAATATTATATTCTCAAGTTTTCAGTCTTTTCACAGTATTTTCGAAAAAATATATTAAAAATTACTTAGACGTTTTTAAACTTAGCTGTTAGCCCTATAATTGTCCCAGGTTACCCATATTCCTAGTAATAAATTTGTCAAGTGCAAGCAGAACCCGAACTACGGTGTTTTCGTACATATTTAAGCACTTTAAACATTAAGTGGTGCGTTGTAGCTTTATTAACTTGTACTGGTGACGTAAATGTCTGTGAGACCGGGCGGTGAAATAATGTCGAATAAATCTTTCGTCTGGCATCGATTAGTGTTATGATTTGCAGTAGCTGCCTTATTGCCACAACCGTGACGCGGGCGCTCGTTCCAGAGTTTTGAAGCCAACTCGGTACGTAAGACCGGCGTCACAAACTGCGTAAATCAAATGGTTATATATTTTTTTTTCACATGTTTAATGAGACTTAGTTATTAATTTTACTTCGAATTTTTTTTATTATGTTATTTTATTAATATGGCCTGTTAGATATTTGCATTCGTTTTTCAATTTACCTACCTATTTCATTTCAGCTTATCTTAAGAAAGTCAACAGCTTCGTCTTCAGGTTCTTCTAGAAGAAGCATTATCTGATGAGGATAGATTACAAACGTCATCGGACAATGAAGCTGGAAGTGATAACGAAGTGGAAGATCCCGCACCAGATCAGATACAAAATTCGGAGAACGAAGAGGGTTTGAGCGATAAGGAATTTTCAAGTGAAAATAACTCGTCAAATCTACAAAATGGAGTAAAGATCCTAGTCCCCAATCTGTACGTAATAGAAGTTTCAATATTATAACTCAGTTACTATAACTTAAACGGGCTGTCTCAGATGAAAGTGAACCCCTTGGAATTTGCAGACACTTCTTAGATGATTTTGTATTATAGTCAAGTATACAAACCATTACATTGACATCGTCAAAAATAGGTATAGCATAGAAATGTATGCGAAACCAACGAACATCAACAAGATACAATGCCATGAAGGTCGGTAGAAAGAAAAATAGAAAAACTAGGTACAAGTGCCACAAATGCAAGAAATATTTGTGTCTTTAGCAACTAGTACCTTATTGCGCAAAGTGGCTGTTGTAGAAGAATGAATTTAGAGGTTTTTTTTGTTAATCGTAAGAAGGATAACAATTTTTGTATATTTTCGAAGAGTTTTTAGTGTCATAAGACTAACAACGACAGATCTAATTATAAAATTATGATTTTGTCGTACGTTTTTTAATTTTTAAAATAGGTTTGTTAAAAACCATGTCCATTTTAGTGCTTCATGTCTAGTGGTGTAATATCTAATAAATGATCTAAATTTTATTTAAAACCCTTCAAGGACAGATCTAATTATAAACTTATGATTTTGTCATATGTTTTTTAATTTTTAAAATAGGTTTGTTAAGAACCATGTTCATTTTAGTGCTTCATGTCTAGTGGTGTAATATCTAATAAATGATCTAAATTTTATTTAAAACCCTTATGTTCTATAACCAAAAAACTTGTACTTTTACAACTTATACAAAAAAGTACCACGTATAATGAATTAATGCAAAACTCTTAGGTTAAAAATACCGGTGCGTGGGATCGGTATCACCAGGTATGTAAGTCAAATTGACGTCACCAGTGGAGGGCTAAACTATTTACAAATATTAATATTATTTTCGCCCATGTAAACGTATTGCTGTTTCAATTCACACGAAATGAAATTTAAAAAAATTGATTGTTTTGTTTGTCATCTTCAAAGTGTTTTTACGAATGTTGTTTATGATTAGAAAAAAAATTATTTCAAAAGAGTATTACTAGGAAAAACTTCAAGTTCTTCTCCTTAGGTTTTGGAATTCATATAATTTATTCTTCGACTTGGTACTTAACAGAAAAAATGTAATTAAAAACAATTTCATTGCCTCCTTTGCCCACACTGCAATTTCTATAAAAATATTGTCGAGTGAAACATATTGGAGTGGCTATTGGAATTTAACGCTAATAAATAAATTTTATTACTGTGCAACATTTTAAATTTCTGCGTCAAGTTCAGACAAAAAGAGTAAAGGCATATGATTTTACTGAATATATTACAGAATACGTGTATGGCAAACTCATCGTAAAATGTAACAAAACAATAAAGATAAGGATTAAAAGCATTATCGATAAAATCAATTTGCATAATAGTAAATAAAATAAACGTCATTTTTGTGTTATTTTCAAAAATATCTTAAAGTAAAACTTGAAAATTGACGTAGTGTTAAACCACATTGACTAATCAATTAATAAATGTCAAACATATTTAAATGTCAATCTTGAGGGAAGAAGAACGGGGAAATGAAACACTATAAAAAATATTTATTGCTGTGTTTAGTGCATCGTTTGAAAGGGCCTATTATAAAAGTTTATTGTAAGGGTCACACAGTATCCTTTTAATTTTTTTGTCAAAACATTCCCATATTTTCTAGATAATTAAAAAAAAACCCTCGTTACTTTTTAGCCAACCTAATAATCAGAATATGGATTAGAAACTGACGTATATCTCGTTTGATTATAATTAATACGACAAAAAATTAAAACGAAGGACAAAATATAAAAGTACATATAATATTGCAAAACATTAATATGTAAAAATTTGAAAATAAGTTTCGATTAATATTTGTGAATGAAATTATTTTCAAGTAATACGACTTCATTAGTTCCGGAACTATTATGTCTTTTAAGTACTCGGAAATGGAAGAAATAAAAATTACTTGACGAGTGAACTCGCTTATAGTAAGTTTATGAGAATTACTAAAATATGTTTTGCAATATGTGATTGAAAGCATGGTTTTCAACGATATAACGATTTATTAGAACTATATTTTAATAACGCGTCCAACAGTCAGGGTATTAATATCATTACTCAGCAGAAATATATATATATATATATAATATAGATAAGTTGATATTTTTATCATAACTACGGGGTTCTAATAATGTCTGACACCCACTTGTTTTTATCATTGTTACTAAAACTTTGTTTTCACGGTGACTAGACGTCCGATAGTTATGCTACTTTGTTTAATGTTATAATGGATTCTTATGTTTACATTACTTTTTCGAGATATACATTTGATACTTCATACCGTTGTTCAACTAATAATATTCCCAAACTCTCATCCCTGATTGCGTTTCGAAACTTTACTCATAGTTTTTGGCCTTTCCAAATAATTATCCCATACATGAGAAAATTAAGAAAAAACACAACATGAATATCACATTGATACGTCGCCCTCCTCGTTATGGATACAAGTTGTAGGTAGTGAATGCTTAGCGAGTGTTATTTGGTAACATAATCGTATTTACCCAGATTACGAGTGGACACACTTAAAGTGCTCTGAGCGTAATGCTCGGCCAGACCTAGTGATGTCAAATTTTCTCAGAAGACTAAATACAAATAAACGGGACTTTGCCGGTGTGACTACTTTGTGAGAAGTTATTTAATATTTGTAACAAATGTTATTATCGATTAGGTGGAGATACGCACTCATCGGGGTTTATGGGATTACAATGAATCTCAGGTTTGATCGTTATGGTTTCAATATCATTTTTTGTATTGAAATTGTGTTAATTAAATACGTTGATGATGTAATGATGATTTATTTATTTACTGGATTAAAGTATACTAGCGTGACCCGTGCGAAGTCTTCGCATTATAAATTATTCAACTCAATTTAATAAATCAAAATTGATTGCAGGTATTCAATTCATTTCTAATTTTGCACACTGATTATTACGTTTTTATTCCATTATGAAGCTCAGATGACAGATCAAACAAATATTTTACTAAAATTGACATATAGAGGCGCAAGTATCAAAAGCATTGAGCTAAAGCGCCACTTTATTTATACGTGAGTGGATTTGAAATTAAACAACAATTTTACCGACCGTCAATCATATTGACGTTGAGCCGTTAGATGGCAGCATTGCTGTTTTGTGTATATAATTTTAATAATTAATTAATTTGCAAAAACAATAGCAATAATAAATTTTTAAGTTGTGGATACCGGTAGAGCAAGAAATTATCTATAAAATGATATATAATTTATGTGGATTAGTTGTGAGGTTTTTTCTAAAAAGGGAGAGTAACATCTTAACCTTAGCCTATTAATATATATGATATGATGATGATGTTAATGCCAGTAATCAATACTTTTAATAAGGCTCCCTATTTTCATGAAAATTTTGGTAAGCAAAGCAAAATTAATATAATTTAATGGATTGAGGAATCAGAAAATTCAGTTTCTAAGTCTGTGGTTTAGATTTTATTACACGATAATTGTATGTAATTCAAAAGAATAATATAATATCTGCCCATAACTTAGTAAATGTAAAAAAGGCGACTTAAGCAAGCGAGTGGAGTATAGTCACTCTGGGAAAGGAAAGGATCCCTAAAATAATATTTTATTTTAACCGTGCCAAAACCGATATTCCTCGTGTGGGGGACACGAGTTCTTTCTAGTCTCTTTTATTTACATACATCAAGGCAGACCAATGTGCGTCACGGGATCGCTATTAATTTCACAATTCTTATTTTGTTCAATATTGTTGGTGTCTATTCTATTGGCTGAAAATGAATATCTATAGCAACAACTTTCTTTTCGAGTGATTTTTTTTAAATATATATTTTTTACTATTGCATTTTATATTTTTTATTTGGCACATTATATTTTTCATATGGCATTTTTTTTTTAAATGTGCTATTTAAAAAAAAGTGCCTTGACTTTTTAGTATAATTTTAAATATTTCTACTGCAATAATTTATAAAATCGACTGTATAGAAGCCGAAGGTAAAGGTTCTGCTATTATTTCCCTCGTTTTTATGCAAAGATTGAGTGGTTTTCGCAATATCTGGGTTGTCTCATAATTCTATATTTGTAATATTGTTATTTTTAATGTCTCTATATTTACGACATTTTCTATACATATCTTCACGACAACTTTTATTTTAGTATAAGTAGGGATATTGGAACTTAATACGATGCTTGCTTCCATATCCACACTCAATTTATAAATACATTCTATATTATATAAATGTATATATATATATATATATATATATATATATATATATATGACTATCGAAATCATATTGCTATTCACATTCTATTTCCTTTCCTTTCTTTCCCGCTCTTTCCCATGTTAGCAAGAGAGGCAGCGATACAGAAATACGAAAGGTTATTATTAAAGGTACTTATGTATATCATTAAAGGTACTTATATATTAAAGGTTATTATGAGTTATTATTAAAGGTACTTATATATTAAAGGTATATATATATACATATATATATATATATATATATATATATATATATGCTATGACCAATCATCTTCAGATGGTAACGATTCTCAGTTTCATATTGG
This sequence comes from Druceiella hillmani, assembly GCA_039881145.1. NCBI lineage: Eukaryota > Metazoa > Arthropoda > Insecta > Lepidoptera > Hepialidae > Druceiella > Druceiella hillmani. The sequence goes on from JAYKKI010000114.1 coordinate 2,506,359, forward strand.
TTTGTGGTACGTAACTACCTACCGCATAGTTTATCCACAGTTTACTTACTTTAAATTCTTGGATATTATGGCAAGCTTCAAGGGTATTAATATTCTTATTATACAAAAACTTAGCTTAACAAATTGTAAGTAACCACTCACAAAAATATCAACCTTTTTCACAGCCCGAATTCACAAAAGACAATGCTGGCCGTTTATTTGTGAAAGCAGGTGGGTGGAAGTATTAGAGTACTAATAAGGGTCAGTGACTACCGACTAAATAAATTGGGGCAGTCATAGGAGGGTATTAAGTCCAAATTTCTCATGGAAAACGTTCGGCCCCCTCATGACAGCAGACGTTTGAACTAAAAAGCGTTATTCGTTTCATGTCCTTGAATGAAATGATTGAACTTTGTTTGAAGCTTTTTAGATGAAGCGATTTGTCTTTTTCGTTTTGAATAAATCAGGATAAATGAGTATAATATTTGAATGTTTTTTTTATCTATACGTTATTCGACAAAAATGTTAACGTCGTTATGAGAATTGTTAATGCTCTACGCTTCATTTAGCTTTTAATATCGAAGTTGATTTACAGGGTAAAGCTGTTCGGCAATTGATAAAATGTTAACATTAATACTTTTTTTATACACACACACACACATACACACTCACACACACACACACACACATATATATATATATACACACATATGTATATGTACACACACATATATATAATAATCGATTATTTGCTAAAGTGCGCAAGATATTTTTCAGACTATAATATTTAAATGAAATTTGTAACAATAAAGACTTTTCATAACATACGCAGTAACTTAAAAGTGAATCTACTTTGTCATAAGCCAAACTCGAATCTTTATAGTGGTCTATAAGTAATTTCCCACTGACTCTATCAAAGGATTACCATCAAGATAGTTTAACTTTATGCGGTATCCCAGATAAATAAATTTTTCATAGGACTTCAATACACGCGATACAGATGTATTATTGAGTGTATTGAAGTTGACGACCAACTATAATTTCTTACTGTTCCAAGAATATAAAATGACAGCGATAACCCTGGTAAAAATTTTCTTCATATTTTTTAATGCAATAATTGCCACTTAGGTTGTGTTATATCATTTAATCGATTTCTGTTAAATATGGATATTAAACAGGAACCATTAAAAGTTGTGAGGACTAAGTTGATTATTAAGTTTCCTTAATCGCTAATTAATTTATCGTAAAGCATAATTACTAGTATATAATAAAATGTTGATATCATAATTTTAGAAAAAATAATAAATATGGCATAAAATTCAAAAGATTCATCAAAATATTAATTAATTCTTGAATTTCTTAGAGATCGAAAATTATTATTGAAAAATAAGGATGAAATAATATTCTGAAACGATAAGTTAATAAAAAAATGTTATATGTATTCCTTTATTAGATTAACTTGAGTTGGTATTTATTTTATACTTTTTGAAATTATTATTTTATTTGGTAAATGAACGAATAATTTAATAAATTTTAACTGCATAAGTAAGGTTTGACTCAAAATCTTCCATAAATTATGTTACTCCATCAATCTAAATGGGTGCGGTATTCCAATTTAGTATTATATATATATATATATATATATATATATATATATATATGTAGAGTGCGAGTAGAACTATCAGGATTCCGTCCACAATTGGCATATATGAACATTTGAAGATGCGAAGTGTATAGGAATACGAGTTTTTTGAATCATCAATATTATTTTAGCCACGAAAAGTTATTGTCCAAAACTTTGTGTGCGGGACCATAGGCAGTAGGCAGAATCCCGCACTTGACTCTTGCTGGATTGGATTATTCGATTTTCACCGCATCTGCATCACTATCAACTATGTAGTTAGCCGAGTCGATAACCGATAAATACTCCTCGTCGTTGTATGACAATTTCTTTATTATTTATTTACTAATTATAAAGTATACTACTACTAGAAGTGTAGTGTACTAGAAGCTGAACTCTTAGTTGAACTGATTGATGACTATATTTTTGCAGCGTTGCGACCCCTCTTATGCACCGCTAAATGATTCCTTTGTGCAGCCGCCGCCGGGCTACGAACCAACGACCGCCCGATCGTCGTATAGGTTAGTACGCCCATCCGGAACATCTCACCTGCTGTGCATCATTTGTTGGGTCATTGCGTCCCTTTGTCTGTGAAAGACGCCCTGATCTGTAGAGAGGATTACTAGACTTAAAAAACGCCAGTCATTGTCTTTAGTAGACTTCTATCTGCCGGAATCTTCGCTCTTCATAGGTTATCCTGTAGACCAGGTATGAGACTCTCGCCGGAAATAGTCGAGCCCTCGAAACCATCTATGGTTCGCGTCGAAACTCCGGGGTAACTCTCTGGTCGTGTCATCGGCTACGTTAAGCTTGATCGGCGCCCAGCGCCACTCGCCGATTGTACTGTTTTCTTCTATTGCCGCGATATGGTATGCAACGGACTGTCCGCACGACCGGGAACCCGTCTTCAACTAAGTGACCACTGTTTGACTATCTGTCCAGAAAGTCTTTGACTCCGACTTGAGTTGGTGTCTTCTAACACAGTAGCGACCATGCGACTTCCCATAACTGCGAGCTGTATTTCTAGCCGTGGTATAGAAGCAAGTTTTAGGGGAGCTAAACTTTGCTTTGCAAGTATGAGTGAGAAATTGGTGCTGCCTTCGGGAATGATAGCACGCCAATACGGTATGGCGGCGTACACGGTCTCGCTGGCGTCCGCTAAGAAATGAAGCTGAAGTGACACATCGGTGGAAGAGCTAAGGTAACATCTCGGTATGATGACGTCGCGCAGATTTTCGAGATGCTTCATCCAATCTTTATATTGTGCTGTAAGATTAGAATCTATTTTTCGGTCCCACTCTGAACCCCTTTGTCATACCTCCTATAATATTTGTTTGACTCGTAGTGTGACAGGAGAAGCTAATCCGAGGGGATCGAATAGCGACATAATCATTTTCAATTATTCGCGGATGATGGAAGCGTCGCTCTTACTACTGCAGGCGGTACTCGTGCCAAGTCCAGGTTGAACCCAAGCTTGTCTGTAAAGGGTTTCTAAATGAGGTAAAGCACTCGTTCCGTCTTTGCTATGTCAATTATGACGACGGTCATCTTTAGTGACGTATCATGACTTAGCTCTTATAGTACTTCTTGCAAGTTTGAAGTGCATTGCCTCAATTCACATTTGCCGACAAGGTTTATGTCGTATTTACCTTTTTCCGCCTTGATAGCTTCACCTATAATACTGCTGCTATATAAGTAGTCATTAATATAGTCGTTGTTTTTTAAGGATAATAATTCAGAATATAGAGATAATTCTTACCTACCTAGTATCATGCCGATGAGAATTTTGAGATTGAGGTTGTTATACTGGAGGCTGCCTTAAACATCGAGTATTACTTCGATTACGATTGTATTACTTCTTGGGCCGAGAGATGCAGATTGTAGATGGTACGTGCGTGGATCTTGTGTTATCAAGTTGTACCCTTAATTGTAAATGCGACTCGTCGTGAAGTCTGAGCTGACAGCGATATTTGTATTCGAAATGGCTTCTATGCATAATAGGTCGATGGGGATTTGGCCCTCACTTGATTGGCCAAGCCAGCGTCAATAAAAGTTGACCCATCGTCAAGTAACGCGTACGCGTCAAACTCTCCAAAAATTTATATCGGAAAAATTTTTAGTCAGAATTTGTTTATTTGTCCATGTAGAGTTGACAGCTTTCCTATTCAAAATTTTTGTCTTTTCCCCCCAGTCATCTTCTGCAATGTGTAATAATCTATGGTGGAGATGTTTGCACCCGTCGACATCACATGTTTTCATGCGGCATCTGTGTGTTTTAGTGTAGTAATTTAAACATCTGAACAATAGGAGATGCGTATTCGCCAGGTTGGGCCTTGTGTTGGAATCAGATTCTTTGAATTTTTTGCACTCGGTAGTGGCATATTCCACCCTTGAATATATCGGATATTTAATCTTGTTTCTATCCTTTACGGCGAACGTCTCTTGCCTTTGTTACTAAACGGTGGCGTTATTATCTTGTGCAATTATTTCTGGCAGCGCAAAGAAACTCAGATTTCTGCCTCGCGATCAAGGAAATGAGATAGCTTGACTAAATCAGTTACATCTTTTGGTTGCGCGGCGGAGTATTCGAACCAGTGATACCTCATTGATAATATCAGTTTTTCAATTGACCTATTCATAACCTTAGGATTGTATGGGTAGTAAATCCTGTCAAGAGCTTAAAGTGTCAGTACGTTGTTGGAGATGCGGCTTGCGAAGATGCAGATACCCTTCGGCATACCCGCTTGCCGCAGCAACAACCGCAGCCATTCTATTTCAATAGAGTCCGGCCTGCCAAAGTGACATTCGAGTGTCTTCATGACCTCTTCCAAACCCGAATTGTTGATAAAATGACGACGTTTTCTCTCGCATTCCTTCTGAGGCTGCGATATAATCTCGCCATGTTTTCTACGTCAGTAAGAGAGGCCAGCGACTCGTAATAAGTGGCTTGAATGGTAATCAATCTTAATGCGCACCGTTGAAGATAGATAGTTCCACGTACCGCGACACGTGCGACTGTTGTTCAGCCCTGACGGCGAAAGTGAAAATCAGACGCAAATTTGAAGAAGTCGACTTGTGGCTAGCGCGTAGCTACAGCGATAGCTTCCACTGGTGCAGGTTGCGACTTCGTACTATTTGCTATGCGAGCACGGGTCGATCTATATCGGCACTGTTTTCGGCTGGACGTAGCCAATCCTATTCTGTTCCGGCGGTTGAGTTTCTGTCTGTAGACGCCGGTATGCAGATTGTTCATCTGCTGTCGACTTGATTGTTAGTGCTGTTTCTGTTGGTGTAACTCAGTCGTGATAGCCAGAAAGGGAGTTTTGCTTAGCTACGTATTGACTCGGTGCGTTGTATTCCCTTCTATGATCACCGAGTAGTCTTCATTCAGATAATTAGGTCTCTATAACGATGAGATGAACGGCGGCGAGTACAAATTGCAGGCTTGCGAGTTCTTTTTTGTCAAGAAAAGACGACGAGCTTTCTGTGACTATGCAGTCTTACTCCTGCTGTGCTTCGATGATACTTTGCCTGGGCCGATGTTTTATTATGCAGGCCACCCAATGGTCTTCGCAGGTGACGCGGTACTCTTGTCGACGTTTGTGCTCATGTCGGCTTCTAATGAGTTTGTACGTGTAGTTGAATTGGTAATCGACACCGATGATATCGTCATCTTCTTTGTTGCAGCTCTCTCACTAGTAGATCTGGTGATTACCGTGATGCAGTTTCCTCGGAATCCGGCTCGAAGAAAAACGATGTGCGGGACGACAAACAGTACGAACCTATAGCCTCCCAATCGTACCTATGCGAGGTTAGAATGCTCGTCTGCAACATTTAGGAAATTAGGGCAGTTGCTATAGACTATTGGTAAACTTTCAACAATGTTACTTTTTCTACTAATTTATATATTAACAGTTTTGGAAAAGGAAGAGAGAGAGACAACATACATTTATTAGATATTTTACCAAAATCTCTAAAACTATCTTACAATAGGACATTAAAATAAATAATTTTATAATCCAACCAACTGACTTTTTTACTTGCTATCCCGCGCCAAGCAAATGAAAAAAGAAAATTTCAATACTAAGTCCGCTCCCCTAAATATTTACGCTTATTCTGTTACAACTGTGGACGTTACATGACTAGGACGTTATTATTAATTCAAAATTAAAAAATAATTCTCCGGCCGAAATATGTGAAATATTAAAAAAAAATACTGTCGAAGCTCTAACTTAAGAACCGGAGCCTAATAGATAGTGACAACAATTTTGTCGTTGGCATGCTGTCGGCACTAGATTTTGCCGACATTTTTATTGGTTTTCTATTCACACTAGATTTTGCCGACATATTTATTGTTGAACAGCTATTGCTGTGATACTTTTATCGTTGAACGATTTTAAATTCTACGGTTCAAGCCAGTTGTCTCATAGGACCAACGCAGTCGACAAACGCAAAGTTTTCTTTATGTAAGTGCATCTCTACTACTGCTTTATCCATCTGTAACTGATGACTACTGCTTAACGTATCTACATGCTAGACATAGCAAAGAAAGTATCAATGATGATTGTTTTTAATAGTGGTGACTTTCATCAGAATTACAACATACAAAATACTGTGAATATTTTCACGCAAGTATGAAAAGGTCGATTAGAATCTGTAAGTGAATAACTTTCCGATGTGTCAGGAAATGATTACGAATCGCACTACAAAGTGTCGATGAGAGCTTTTGTGCAAATGATTTTATGTGAACACTACCTTTCAAATATATAAGCTACAACTCTTTTACTGTGACAACAATTTATCTTCACTTGACGTTCCGAAAAATTCTGTCACGGTAAAAGAATTGTAGCTTATATATTTAAATACAAATAGAAATTATAAAGGAATTTATTTGTAATAAGAAACTATGAACGAATAACTTTTGATACGAGAGAAAACTTTGAAAAATCGCACGTAAAAAAGTATAAAGCATTTAGTTTTATAACGTTTTATCCTATCTAACTAAACGTGGACAGCGTTATTTATTAAACTACCTGTCACATTACTCTTACCAGGAACACAATAAATCATTACGATATATTCTAAAGGTTGCCTAAAATAAATAACGGTTTCTATGTACGAGTTCAATATTCCATTTGATGACATTTGTAATATCATCTTCATATTGGAATACGATACAACAAAAGAAACTTGAAACAAATTTTGATATAATGAAATCTCTTGTTCATATATTACCATTATGAATTTTTTTCATATTAAAGAAATCATTATAAAAAATACGGAGAAACAATACTTAATATTAAAGACGACTGTTGAACAAAAATTTATAAAATAATTTTAAAAACACCTTAAAATATTTAACTTTGCAGAAATATCTCTTAGTTGGAAAACAATATTTTGATTAAGTAAACATAGAGATTTATACTTCAATTGTAATTGCTTTAAAGTTAACAATATTGGAGCAAAAAAAATAATTGCAAGTGAATGTAATTCTTGTGGATGTTCAACACGCTTTTCACGGATGTTCAATAAGCTTTTACGTATGACTAAAATACGATACAAGATTGTAGTAAAAACAATAGAGACATTATGATTTATTATTGACGCTTAAAGCTTTGGAAATATAACTCCAGTAAATTCAGCCTAAAAGCTTTGACCTTACGGTTTTTTTGCGGTGTATTGTTGCCACCGCAAATACAAATTTTGTGTTAGATTTTTATTTACTAATATCTAAAAATCGGAAAGTAAATAGAAAATGTGAATGTCAAGAACGAAGAATATTTTAAAATTGTTAATGTTGTACGAATTTGTTGTTTTGTAAAAACGAGAGAATAATAAACGCCCAAATTGTATGACTGAAAAAAAAACTAGGATCGCAGATGCCCATATTAACTGAATAACAACTTTTCTAACTGCATCAGTACATATTATTTATTCAGTTCTTAGTCTATATTAAAATAAAAAAAGACTTGTTATAATATTGGAATATTACAGATATTGAAATTAGAGCGGCCCATAACACAATGTGATTATACTGAATATGTAGAGAATGGTAGAAAAAAAACAATTTTTAATTCTGATTCAATATTCATATCATATTTCTGGATATCAACTTACCGGCTAGAAGTCATTAACCAAATATACACCACGTTGTGCTGTCAATGTAATCTTCATAAGTATATTCATATATTTATATTCGCAATCATCTTAAGTGACTTATTATGTGTGGACGTATTGTCAAATCTAGGGATTCGTAGGGGGCTTACGATGTCTTGGTAAATGGTTTCAGTACATTTTTAGGGACAAATTTAGGATTTTTCTTATTTCATCCATTTTTTAAAAGGTTTTTGTCTTAACATAAATAAATGCACGTCATATTAACCATTGCCTCAACTTACATAAACACACATCAATATTTTGTTAAATATATCGCTTTATACAGTATGTTTACGGTGACATTGCATTCGTTATCGATTCCGCGATGAGATTACTAAATTTCGAATATAACGGATGGTTGCAGCGATTTTGCATTGAATACTTAGTCGATTTTAAGGACCGTGTGAACTTTTTGTCTTGACGTTTATGTACTTGGTTTTGTCTTTCTCACTAAAATTCAGTTACAGATTGAAAAGGAAGATCGAATGCCGCATTTTATATATATTCTTTACTTTGTTTCGGAGGATTCTATAAATTCCAGGTATCGTTAGAGAATGTATGGGATTTATCGTTGCCAATTACGTCCTTTTATTTGATACACGTTTGATCTCACATGAATATATACATTGCCATGTCAGTTACTACATTTCTCAAATTTTATACTTCCATTTGTAAACTTAATTTGCTTAAATTATTTTGTGACAAACTTCATACTAGTGAAATGTTATAAGAAGTTGAACTCGAGTTTTCTGAAGTTTAATTTTATGTCAAAGTCAATCTCATTTAAGGAATTGTAATTCCAATTTTATTGTTATTTTAAAATACAGTTGCAAAACTAATCAGCATCCTATTCTTCTTTCATTTGAGACAAGTTCAATTTAAATTATTTCAGTTCAATGAAATCATATTAATAATTATTTTTTTCGTCTGATTAATTTCACATAAGACTACAGTTTAAATTTCTAAAAGTGATTTACGTGTCGAAACATGCTTCAAAAAATTAAATAACGTTTGGTATTTCACAGGGTTTTTGAATTAAGATAAGCGTGAGTGACTTCCATGATCTTTAAATAAGAAAACGCTCAAGAGAAAACACTCATATCACGAATTAATTGAATATTTATGGAATACCTAAGAGATAAACTAACAAGTTACATGCCAATGTAATTGGAGCATGGGCGAAAGATCGATTAAGCTATCAGCAGAATGATCACTTTTGGGCGGGCTGCTATCATTATAGTTTTATTAATCAATATGACAATAACTATGAAAGTATTTTTTAGGCCCTTTTTATTCAAATACCAAGTTACCTAGTCTTCTTTGTAATAGACTGATCGCGATAAAAGAAACTAGGCTCAACGAAATCCATCAATGAAAACTTGGTCAAAATCCCTTTAGCCCCTCTTGCGTCATGCACAAACAAATAAACGGACTCGCAGACAAAAATTAAAAAACAACGTTTTACTTGTGTTCTATTACTTTCATATACGCTCCACTGCATGTTTTTTCTTAAACGTACAGCCGAAAATTATATAATTTTTTTTAACACGTAATGCTAAAGTTACTTATGTTATTTACTTATACTAATAACAAATATTTTCAATAGATTAAAAAGAAAAAAGTGGGGAAATAAAGTATATTTAAATCAATGAAAAAAATTATGTATGGAACACTACCGAAAACAAAATCCGCTCTTATGAATTGAATCACTTTTTGTTGCTTATCACTGTATACTTACTCGTAAATTCTTGTCGCACTTCGAAAATTTTAACTCAACTCAACTGCACAAATCTCTTATGAGTTTGCAAATCTTCAAATGACATAAAAACAGTGATATTATATTCATAACGAATGCCCCAATTACCTTAGTAAGCTATTTAATAGGTGGATTTATTATTATATACGTTACTAAAACTTGGCAACAAAACTTGTGTTATCGTATTTGAGTGTTATCGTACTATTTATGAAATAATCTCATCACCTTAAAATATTTTGATCTGTGAAAATCTTAACTTGTGCCTATGGTTCCTATTAAGTTTGTATTATAAGAGTAAGTTTAAGAGATTAAGACTCATAGAAGAACAGTTTCTTTCCAAGAAAAGAATATTTATTTACATTTACAAAAATAAGAACCAACCTATTAAACTACAGTCAATTTCAAAAGAGAATCGTTGTGAACAAACGAATTTGACAGTTAAAATATGATTGGCACAAATATAAATTCGAACAAATAACGACTATTTATAAAACTCATTGTATTATATTCAGATTATTATGATACTATATATAATACATAATGAAAACATTAATATAAGAAAGTTTGATCATAAATAATGTTATAAACGCAAGTATTACACCATTCTTTTACTCACACGAATTGTAAAATTTTCGTATTAAAAATGGGCAACCCTCAATTTTTATTGCCAGACGTTTCAAACATTTACTGAAAATAATGGAAATTTCGACGCTGAAAAAGCCTAGAACATATATGCTATTCATTAATTTTATAATGTGTTAGAGTGAGATACCTACAATATGACAGTTTACACTGCTATATTTCTAGATTTGATTGCGTCATATATTGAAATACATATGTTATATCGTGACATGTTATTTTCTTTCCAAATAAGTGTAATATTTTGAAGCGGAGACTACGTATTTTATATGCACCTTAGAATAGTATTTTTTCATAATAGCTCATCTGTTACTCTTATTTCAATTTTATTTAATTTATTTTCTTAAATTATTTTTAAATTATTGTCTACTTTTATTTTTAATGTTAGATATATTTATTTCAAAAACATTAGAAACATTTTAAGGTTAATATCTGGCATTATTTATACGCGTGATTAAGACTCTAGCACCCGTCAGAGAATTTAAGGTTCGATTCCTGGCCGGGTATTTCAACATTCAGAACTTATTCACCTAATTGTGAACTACTTATTATATGTGGAATTTGGCTGAGAAATATAGTTAAATAGAGTGCTGCGAATTTATTCTCAGAAAAATGCAATCGTGAGGACAATTTATTTTATAGGAGGATTGTATACACTGATTACCCGGATGCTGAGAGGTGGCCGGGGAGCTGAAACGCAACCGTAATTGTATTTATACATATAAAAGGCACTCAATGTATTGTATTCGCGAACAGGGATATTGAAATATTATTGTGAAAAGAAACATATCTACGTTTTTACCTTCGAACAAGTAGTGTAAAAATCAATATGTGTATGAAAATATAATATTTACCTCATCTCAAAATCTTTGATCAATATTTAAATATTTATTTAAATCTGATATACCTGTATTACTTTTATACTACTAATAATCTGAAAAATTTAATAATCTGAAAAAAACATTTGAATATATATTAGAAAGCATTGAAATGCAATGCCCATTTTTATGATCAATACACCTTGAGACTTGGTTACAAATACTATTTTAAAACCGTACTATCGTCCGAATTTTATTAAATCATCAATTTATCAGATAAAGATTGCCTATCCATGCTTATGGACTTTGCGGGACAATAAACTTTTCTTCTCTATTCCGATATGTATATTTCTTAAAAGTAATTTTTTAATTTTTGGTTTGAGGACATCCAACCATTGCAAGTCCGCATGATCATCTCTCTCTCTGCCTGTTGCACAAACGCAAAATCTAATAATTTTATTAAAGTGGATATATATATAACTGTACGTAGTACTAACAAATCTAAACTAATTCGAGAGTACAGCTGGTATAATTACTTGCGAAACTCATTATTAATATATTCACAAGGGACACACTCCGTACTTCAAATCGTATATAGATTCAGGAATTGTATGTTATCTGAAAAATATTGTTGTATTTAGTCTTTTCTTTATACGTTAGAACATCGTATTTTACGTTTTTAAAAAAAATTATTTTAATATTACAAAAAAGTACTCAAAAATTAAGTATTTATGATTATTTTGCAATAATTTAATTTTATGCATAATTATCAATTCGTTAAACTTTTTCTATCGAAATTTGTTGGTATTATTTACAGTTATTTTTTTTATGAAACAGTTACATTTATAAATTGTACGATACACTTCATCTTACTTATTTGCATTCTCAAATACCAAATAAACCCATGTAAAATTACTAACGCGAATGTGAGAAAAAAGTTTACAATGCTATCTAATCGGCTTGTTTGCAAAGATAAGGAATCTTTAAAATTGAATGGAGTATAAGTATTGGTATAAATTCAAGCAAAAACTTCTCTATAACACACGAGTAGGATCAAAACAAACCTTACGTATTTATAGGTACATGGTGTTTCTTTAAGAATATTTATAGAAATTTATAAATTATTTTTGACTATGTAAATATTGCATGTTACCGAATATAATTTCATAGACATGCGACGAATCATTCGATTGGAAATATTTCTTTAATTTATAAACTAAACAAATTAATTTCGCCTTGAACTACTAAATACATACATGAGTTTATGTATTTACTTACTTTCGGTTTATGGTTTTACATATGTGGGTAAAATTAGGGCGAGGTGTGAAAATTCCTACATAACTGTTATATCAAAAATGGGTAATACTTGTTTTAAACTTAGCGTTTCCTAGGAAATAATGAATTAAATTTTATGTTATGATTTATGTGGCTTTGGGTAAATTTTATGTTATGATTTATATTGCATTAGGTGAGGAGGAATGCAATGATTATTAAAAAAAATGTAATTTTACATTTTTAATAAATAAAACGTAGTTATAGGCTATATGTCGTTTAGTTATAAGCTTATTGAACTTTTGCATTTTTAAGTACATAAAATGTAATTTCTGTTTCCGACAACAAAATAACATTTACAAGATATTTGTTAAGAAAGAATAACACAATTAAATGAAACTACGTGATGTAGTATTATTTATACGTTCTTTAATTTCTTTACCACGACCTTATGTGTTTCTTATTGTAATTTCTTTCTTCGCATCATTTCAATGTAGATATTATTCATCGAATTATTTTAATTAACATATAACCTAAGATATTCAATATCTTAAGTTATATGTTAATTAAAATATAAGATAATTAATCTACCTATAACCTAACACAATCAATATCTTAATGATGATAAATAAGTCTCCAAATTATTACAATGTTGATCTCATTCTAGTTGTATAAATCCATATTCTTTTGTAAATCTAAACTTTATATTTGTTTAATTAGTAAAAATTTATTAAATTGATAAGATCATTATATTTGAAGCAAGTTACATTTACCAATATGAGTTGAATTATTCTGATGGAAAGAAACCTAAGGAATATGTTTGAAAAAGTAATTTTTACTAGAAGGAGAATTAAGACTTGTTTTTATTTAATTCTAGAGCTATTATTTGTAGTATTATTTTCCACTAATGTAGTCTTCTGAAAAACCAATAATGATAAATTGAATGAGTTTTTGACCGGAATTTTGCTTGAAGGTAATGACTTCAAAATCATTTTGGCTTAGCCTGACCGGTTTCACAGACCATAGCGAAAATAAAAGAAACCCAAGAGACAAATTGAAAACGTGCATGAAAAAGTAATTTTTATTGAAAGAAAATAAGATTGTTTCTATTTAAATTCTAAAGTTAGTATGGCTTGGTATAAATTTCCTTTTTCATAGTCTTCGATTTTAAAATAAAATAAGCGGGTCTTCATCCGATTCCACATTCCATTTATTTTTTTTTTAAATACGATATGAACGTGTTTTAAAATTACTTTAATTGGTTTACTTATTCTTAACTGTATAATTCCTAGATATCACTAATATTTAACGAAATAAAGGCATGCTATTTTATTAATATTATATCAACTTAAAAACAAAATTAATGTCAGATTTCACGTCTTAATAATACCGTATTTTACTATTTCATATATATTCATATATATATATATATATATATATATATATATATATATATATGTACATATATATATACATATATATATATATATATATATGTATACAATTATCAAAATATGTCGACAGTTCAAACAGTACCTTTCATCAACACATTCTTGACGAGAATAAGTATTTTCTTACGCGGAAGACCAATTATGTTTTGTGAATAGCATCTCTTTATATATTTTAAGACATATGAAAATATCTATTTACATATATGGAGCAAAATAAAAATTAGAACAAGGCAACCTTCAATAAAGCAAATAGGGTATTTAAAACATTGTTTGGACAGTTGGTAAAATACTTATGAAAACTTTTAAGAATTCACATTGAAATAATGTTAAAATGTAACCAAATATATGTATTTGTATTCATAGTTTAATTTAATCATTACATCAATATTTATTGTGACATTTTGTTGTTGAAAACAAGTAGGTAATCGCTCACCTGATGAGAGATGAATCATTTAATGGAAAAATAACTGAGTAGAATGTTTTTTTTTAACATTCGACCTTAGGTCAGAAAATTTTCGGAGCCCCTTCCTCTATGGGAGAGATATGTTTACATAACGTTATTTCTGTCATGCATTTCAATATTATATTACTTAAAGCCAAATTATATGAAGGTTACTTAAAATCTGAAATATTTGTTTATTTTGCAATATCTACAGAATGCTTGCAAAGTTTAAAAATAAATATAGACAATGTATTCCCTTAAATTTAATTGGTCTGTATGTAACTAGTTTTATATAACGATACTGGTCGAAATACTTGGGCATAAATTTATGTCAAATTATTGTCTTTAACGTATAAATTGGTTTATTTGTCTTTTTTTCTTATATATTAAATAAAGTATATTGTAAATATTAATAGCTAAAATCCGTATTCGTGTTCGAACTCAATTAAGAAATGAAAAATAAGGCTCAATAAACCTAAAAACATCTTAATGCAAGCTTTCTTATTATCGTATATAATATATATTATCCTGGCAAAAAATTAATTCGAAAACTTATTTTGTATTGTCCGTACATACGAATAAATCAACTGGGGAAATAATCCAAATCTCCAGCCAATACTTTCCTTTAGTGAATTTTTATAAAAAGCACCCCTACGAAAGAGTTATTTCTTTCAAAAGCAATTTCACTTTAAGAGAAATTCTATTAAAATTCGAAGTAGTTATACCAGTAGCAATGTTTCGACAAAATTTTAAATATTTTTCATAAATACGGTTTCTATTACAGTACTTAGCATAAAGATTTATAAGTATGATAAAAGTTGGATTTGATAGTATATTTTGGATCTGTACGGTGAAAGTTTTTAAAAACTTTGCGTTCCAGTATTGAATATTTTATGAATCTTATTTTTAGCACATAGAAAAATAACGATTTCGCAGGTTGTTTCTGAAAGGAAACTTAAGAGGTTAGTACGTTTTAAAACTTTGTATAATTGGTACCATTGATTAAATATTATTTAATACAAGCCTGTAGTTTTATTGGACTAATTTTGACCGATTTTATAAATAAAAAAAAATTGCACAAATTCTAGTCAAACCACACGCAATAAGTATTACGTACTTAACTACGTGATTATGAATTTTTGACATTATTGAAACCATGGATCATTAAATTTTTGTAAAAAAACTTGTATGCACACGAGACATACGTATTAATAGCTTATCACTCATGCACAACCTTTGAACATTTTTATTTGTAATTTTAAAAAGTGTTGTTGGATGAAATTACATTTTTACGATTGAAAAGTAAGTTCTTTGTTATTATTTCGTGTGTTATTAAAAAAATAATGTTAAATAATGTTATTTGCTCTTAAATAATAAAATATATAATATTTTAGTTATTAGCGTATATAGCGAAATGGCGGGGCGAGAATTTTTGTCATGAGAATTATTTTGAAGTTATATTTCAAAAGTGCAAATGCCATGAAGTAGCTTTGCGTGGTTGTTTTAAAAGAGCATATTTAAAGAAAACGCTTGAGGTCACTTTTCCATAGGTCACTTTTTATTCTAATTAAAATTTTATCTGAAATAAATTTTATGGGACAAATTTTGTACTATTTTAAGATATCGCAATAAATTAACTAAAGAACAAGTTTCATAACTTATACACGGTGAGGTTCAAAGCTTTTTTTTTATTTATTGATATTGTTATGTCAAAAATATAAATATTACTAAAATGTTTATTCATAATTAGACATAGTTTAAAAATGAATCCACAGTGGTGCTCTTGTTTAGAAATAAATTGTTTTCTTTAAATAATAGTCTAATATCAATGGCATAAGAGCCGGTTTTAATTTTTTTAAACATGACAAATTGCAAATTTGCCATTAAAAATTTGCAATTTAAAAATTTCTTCATTGTTATATCTTACCGTTTAAATAAATTTATACATTTGTATCACTATTAAGATGCCTATTTTGAGAGATTATTAAAACCCACCCTTTTCCTACTCCTCTTGCTCCAATATAGATTTGAGTAATTAAATTATATATAACAACAGAAATATCACAGGCAATGCGATACAGACAATTTTTTGTCAATGTAGATTTTATCAGGAGTTTTTAAATATTTTTCTAACCAAGAATTCTCGGGATCTAGAAAAGTATTAGCTGGATCTTGAAAATTAGTAGCTTTTTTGCGGAGATTTAATTTTCAGTTACAATGACCTTATAGCCAAATGAGCTGAATAATATTAAGTAAAATGACTTCAAATAATTTCGAATTGCTTCCTCGTTTTTTCTGATGTACTTGAACATCACAGTGAATATAAAAATATGTAAGAGGGTGGTCCAGTTTTTGTATGAATTACATAACGCACATTAAAATAGATATACCTTGCTCTCGCGCTACTCTACAATTTTCGCATTCCTCAGTGTGAACGCGCAGATAAATTATGGAGATGGCAGATAATGCATGCATATAAATTTGCCGACTATAGGTTTAGTAACATTTAGTATGCAATTAACATTAAATTCATGAATCCTAACTGACGTACAACAATTTCTATTCAAGTATAATACAAATGAGACTAGTAAATTTCATCTTATATTTCACCTATTTTATGCAAATATCTCATTCTAAAAGTCTAAAGGAGTAAAATAATTAATTTTTAAGTTTGTATTTCTAATTGCCAATATAATCCAAGTTTTTAATGAAATAACCAAAAACCTTACATACATAAATACAGCTATAATTTAAAGGTCGTATGATATTTGAATAAATGTCTACAGTGCTTTATATCATAAATTAATAGGAATTTATTATAAAGTGACATGTATAATTGATTTAATGACATGTTATCACGAAATATATATACATATATATATATATATATATATATATATATATGTATATATACTATTCAACCTACTGTCTATTCATTTTTGATATACTAAGTAAAATAGTAGTTCGATTTTGAATGAGAATTTAATTAGTATGAACCAAATAGAAAAAATGTCAACCCGTCATCACTATTCTAAAAAGCTAAGCAAATGTTAATAACCATATAATAAGAACCAAATAATAGAGAATACTTCTAAATAATTATTTCTTTAATCTTTTATTCAATATTATTAAATAAATTCGCAGTTAATAAATGACGTAAATGAAAAGCCTGCGTTGAAAAGAAAAGAAAAGAAAAGAAAAGAAAAGAAAAGGCTTCGAGTTTTCTTTCATTAGTTGCAAAATATTCTTTGTCTAAAAAAATTGTAAATTTGTAATACAGAAAATAAAATTCAACTTAAGTAATAAATTTCCTGATTGAATTATTTATAAGAGATATTTATGGAAATTATTTATACTTAATACACGACTAATTTACACATTTCAAAGACATGTTTATGGAGGAACAAACAAATTGCGAAAATGTATTTTTAAATCCTCGTTCCAAAAAAGCATTGTAATGCTCACAATTAAATGAAACTATGTGATGTAGTATTATTTATACTTTTTTTATAATTTCTTTACCACGACCTAGGTTTCGTTGTATTACAACATCTTTAGTTGGGATATTAGCAAAGATTTTTGCTAATATCCCACCTGAAGATGTTGTAATACAACGAAACCTAGGTCGTGGTAAAGAAATTATAAAAAAGTATAAATAATGTTGATATTCATTTGTATTTCAATTTATAATATTCATATGTTAAATAATTTTACTGTTATTCTGTCGCTATAACATTAATGCCATTCAATTTTAAATCTAGTAACATTAAATAATATTCCGTAATTAAATATAGTGTAAATATTTCATAAATCTTTTACAAACTCAAAAGAATGCTGCCCTAAAAATATCATACTTTACAAATATTTTAATCAATCTTGATTTACCTCAATGTCATATAAATCATTTCATTCTCTTTCACATTGAAAAGAAAAATAAATAAAAGAAATTCTATAAACAACTTATTTTCATCTTGAGCACTGAATCAAGTCAAGGCTATTTATTTTTTCCATGTAAATTTTTTGCAATTAAAAATGATGGGTATTTTATATTTTACGTTAAGAACAGAAAAGTCGCTAGTTTCAATCCCTGCTTATTTTCATAATGGTATGTAATTTTTACTACCCCTATTTCATACTGCTTTTCTCATTTGTGTTTCCCATATAGTCAGATTTCTTTGTGTCATAATAAAATACAAATATTTCAACAATCTCAATATAGTAAAAATATAAAAAATTTTACTCGCTCGTGGAATAAGTTGTGCATAGTAATAAGTTATTAAAACTTCCCCAAACGCGACTTATAAAAACGTTAACAAAAAAAGAAAACGTTCTTCAATTTTTGGTTCTCTTATATGAAAATGAAAACACTACAACTTTTTGATGATTAAATTGAAAGGAAATAGATGCCGCTATCAAACAATTAGCTAATACATCATGTTTGTGTAATGATATATATATGTATATATACTTAATTTGAGCTTTACTTGATATTTTGGTAACAAAAAGCCAACTATTTGTTTATTTACATTATACTACTGAATAATTCGTGTACACATCAGAAACCTATAAATAATGGATACAAACATTGGCAAGTTTCTTCTTCTATTGCAATCTATATCGCCACCCCATCATTTACTGAGGCGAAGTAGGTGACAATGATGTGCTATTTTGCCTAATGCTTACACGCCTCACTAGCTTAATTCGATTGCGAAGTATAATACTTCTGGCTTGCTTTTTCTCGCTTGCGTGAAAATTGATTTTCACGTTTGAGTGGATAGTATGGTATATTATATTGTAAGAAGTATATAAGTATTAGTAATTAGAGTAATAAGGTTCTGTCACACTAATAAATATATTTAAATAATATTTGCTAATTTTTTTTAAAAATGGCACAGGTGCTATAATTTAATGTGATTAAAATAACGTTTCTATATAACTTCCTCTTGTCCGGCCATCTATCGTTTGATTCGTCGGTATAAGCCTTACACTTCTGCAATTTTGGTTCTATGATCATGAAATTTTACAAGTAAATTACTCATATTTTGATATGAATATAAAAAAATTATATCTCCACCTATATAAATAGGGAACAAAACATTTTTTTACATAGTCCATCGGGCGTATCATTTGATGTCTTCAAAAGGGGATTGAGGCCAAAGTTACCTTTTTTTATTTATAAGCACATTTGGTTAAGTGTTAGATTATAAGTAAAATTTCCTTTTTCCGAAATATTTTCAGTTGTCGGCTTGAAATCTGAAAATAAATATACCTACCAGCATTTAAATTATACTTTCAACTTATATTATTCTGGTTAATTTACGTCAAAAAATTAAAGAAATATTGACAACCAATATTGTTATTACAGATTATCAAAATTAATTTGTTTTTCAAAGGCATATTTTTAATTAAGTACGTCAAATTCAACCTCACGTTGCCGAACATACATATTGGCTTGATTAACGTGCAAACTCAAATTCGTTTTAAATCTTTTATTATCTTGGTGTTACTTAGGTGTATAAAGTTTCTTTTTTTGTAACTAGTGAAAGCGTAAGTTAATACACAAAGATTTAGATTTTAAATGTACATGCTTTTGAATCGCTGCTTTAAAAGTTGTCCTAAAAGTTTATTTGCTTAAAAATATCGAAATATAGACAAACGGAGTGGCCATCGAAAGTAAAGTTTAAGCAAAAAAAAATATTTTAGTTAAAAAATTGGTTAGGTGAGTTATAAAAAAATTTTTATTTTTATAAACCATTTATATGTGTTTTATATTATTTAGTTTAAGAATAATTCATTCTTAATTTCCAATAATTTTAATGCTTTTCTTGCCTCATTTCCGACTTCAAAAAACGACGAAGTTCTCAATTCAATTGTACATTTTTATAAGTTTCTTCATGTCTCCAGCATTTTGCAATAAAAATGGATGATTCGCTTTTTATTTGCAAGGGCAACTTCCAGTACAGTATGGAAATTGAAGGTATTCCATCAAACGAAAAATTGAAGGTATTTCATCATGGCACAGGTACCATGAAAAGTTTGGATGATATAGGTTTTACCAATTTAAATGATTTTTTTAATTGAAAGAGTAAACTCTCAGTACAGTTTCTTCCAAAATTGGAATTTCTCAACATTAACAACATAACAGTCGTCATAGAATTTGGATAATTAGGATATCTCGCACGAAATTATTTGCTCTTTAATATAGTCTGTGTGCTGTGATAAGTCTCAAACTGAGACTCTGTTACAAGACTCCTGGTTATAACATCTTTGTCTTGAACCTCTGAAGATCCTGC
Organism: Druceiella hillmani; assembly: GCA_039881145.1. Taxonomy (NCBI): domain Eukaryota; kingdom Metazoa; phylum Arthropoda; class Insecta; order Lepidoptera; family Hepialidae; genus Druceiella; species Druceiella hillmani. The sequence goes on from JAYKKI010000114.1 coordinate 2,526,786, forward strand.
CTGCTTAAACCGTGAGACTTTATACTCAGCCGTTTTAAATTAGTATACTTGATCTAGAACCGAATCTTTGATAATGATTTCAGTATTCCAAATCTTCAGTCCTGTTGTGACAATACTGTCTGCATAAACATTAAAACTTAATTTTCTGTCGTATTCAAATTATTATTTCTGTCGTATTCAAAGTATTTTCAGTCTCAAGCAGTTTTTCCCCCAATAAATTCCAAGTTCAGTCTTCTTAGAGTTAACGTTTTGAAGGTACCGTCTGCTTAAACAGTGAAATTTGAGAATCTGCTGTTTTTAAATTAGTGTTATAAGTCTTAAGTGGAGATTTTGTCAACATACTCCGAATTTTCATGCTGCGGGATTACATCTTGCTCAAGTAATGAGATTTTAAGACCGGCCGTTATAAAATTTGTATTTTATGTTCCATGTAGGGACTTTGACATTAACCTCCAAATTTCAATTTCTCAGCCCGATGCTGCAGTGAAACGGTTTACATTAGATATACAATAGAATTACTCAACAATGTATATCAAAGGAATCGTAATCTAGTTTGGATGATTTAGAAGTAATGATTATCTAGTAATCAACTTCAAAAACCTCTCACAGTAGCAGTATTTTGCAATTTTCTTTTATATTCAAAAATTATTATTATATTTACATGTAACAACAAACATATATGTATGTGTGTACATAGACATACATACACATATATGGAAATACAAATTCCATTCCCTCTTTTTGCTATATCATGGCTATGATTTCAATATTTTTTATACGTTTACATGCTATAAAATCACCTACTAATATTATAGTTGCTGTATGTCTTTGTATGCACTTGAATACACTTATATGTATACGTACCTACATAATAATATTAAGCCAATTCATACATAAATTTATACCTACCAAATAATAAATTAGTATCCTTACCACACCTTTACATACCTTTCCACATGCCTATGCATACTTAAATACCTACATATTTTGTTATTTTCTTACGTGCGTATTATGGTTGCCCTTAATTTTATGAAAATTTTAGAGATTTTGTTACTAGATTATGGTTAGACCTATATGATCCAGACTCGATCAATTCACCTGTTCTATATATTGTTGAGGAATGCTGTGGTGCAATTTCAATTTTCAAAGTCAAAGTGTAATAAACTTTTAAATAAAAATAGATCATCAAAATTGGTCGATCGATGCCGGAATATAAAGAAGAGGTCATTTCACTGCAGCCATATTACTAATTTAAAAAAGCATATCCTCAAGTCTTATGGTTTATACAGATTCATTCTTTCAGTATCGGGAATGAAGAATTTAAATCCGAAATAGAATGACAGTGTCTCGGTTGGAATGAGACCCAGGGGGCCATGTTAAATACAGCCGTTCCCCAAATCTTACGATCTAAGCAGGCAGTACCCCCATAGCCTCAAGATTGAGAAGTTGGAACCCGAAGTTTAATGACAAAATCTGTGTTTGAGAGATACAATACTAAATTAAAAATAGAAGAACCTCAATTTCACGAGTTAAGTAAGCTTACTACTGCAGCATCAGGACTAAAGAGATGGAATACGGATTTATATGACAGTCTGCTTGTGACACAGAATACAAATTTAAAAACAGCACATCTTCAAGTCTTTTGGTTTAAGCAGACAGTTTAACCATAATATTACAATTTTTTGGATCGAAGGTGGATATCATATTGCATGTAATAATACTTACCTACTTATTTACCCTGTTATATTATCGCTACAAATCACACGAGTCAATTTTTTTTTAGTTTACTACCTTATCCTTAACTTATTGAAAAGTTCATGACAACACCATCAGGCATCACTGTGACATCGAGATTTAGCTAAGGAGCACATTTGTAATATTTTATTCCCTTAATTGTATCTTATTATATTATCATTATACCTAAATAATAGAAACTCGTTTATAACACCTGAGCTATGTAAAGGTATGTTATAAAAATATTGCACCGATATAAATGTAGATGGGGAAAATTAACCAAAGCAAGTTATTTTGATATACATGTTCTGAAATCGAATATAAAAAATAAAATTATCTATGAATATTTTGATGCACTTTTAAGTAAAATATTATCAATTACGAGAAAAATACAAAGGCACCCGAAGAAATTAATGGTCGCCGTATTTAAATTTCATCATTCATTATCACAGATAAAGGCACTTAATCAATTAATTAAATAACTTTATTTCTTGGTTCGGCCATTTGGCAGTCAATAGTTTGCGGCGTCTGGATCGGACCCAACGATATTAATTTGGGTCGGAAGTAAAATATGATGCAAGCACCCGACTCTTTATTAGTTGGAAACTTGTATAAGTATATACTATGCGTATAATATGAGGCAAACTTATTGAAATTTGGAAATATTCGCTCATAAAAAATACACAGTTCATTATTTATAGGCTAAATTATTATGGGTGGATTTTTCAGTACCAGACTATTTACATATTTCTGGCGTATTATATATAACTTACTTTTCAAGGTTACTTAGAAAAAAAAAATTTATTTGTAAGTATCTTGGTTCATCGGTCACAACCTTAAATGTTTCTACAATTTTAGATCTATGTGCATGAAACTGAAAGTAGACAATTGCTGTAGAATATATCTTTTGATATGCATTATAGTTTCGACAAAAATTTTTTAACGTACCGCTGGAGGTGACCATTTTTCTTGGTGATTCCCGATAATGGTAAAGAATAAGATAGGCCTTTTAAAATAAAGTTAAGGTTTTATGGAACGAGAGATTTGAAGCCACTCTTCACGTTCTGCAAATTTTTTTCTTCCATAAAAAGTCTTTTTTAATCCAAACTTCAATTTTTTTGGAGTTGGTTGGATTCTGTCACCAACTCATCTTGTAAATTTTTTTAAAGGTTGACTGAAAAATTGACTACTCTTAAAATGCCTTTATTTTTTTCTTTCTTAATTCCACTTTGGTTCTACTTCTCTTCGTAAGTCGTGCCATTATAAATCATATTGATTTGTAATTATTATATTTTTTGTAAGTTAATTTTCAAATAATAATTTGTTTATACAGTGTCTCCTCTTATTTCCCTTCGAAGACTTTATATTATAATTTGTAAATTTTGCCACAGAGTAAGTTTATAAATATTTCTTACATTATTAAATTCTCACATTCAGATATTGTAGCGGACCGGAAAATCAGTGGCAGTAAATTCGCCGAATGTAAATAAAATTATATGTGCAAAATTCACATTAAAATTTGAGGTAAATAAGTAAATATATACTGGTCAAAATTTATTCAGGCAACTTGTACCAATAACTTCAAAATATATAAAAAAACTTCAAAATATTAATTTATCCCGGCACGCACGTCACCAGTTTTACTTTCATAAGAAATTAATGAATATTATTTCCATCCAATAGTCTATAGATTAATTAATGTTTTGTATGGGATTTGGGACTTGGCAAAATTAATATGAAACCAGCTAATATTTAATGTTTTTTATATTCATAATTTTTGTAGTATTTCACATATAACAAAAAGCTATCATATACAAGTTCCTTACACATTTATGCACTTATAAACAATTTAAACTACATAGTCTTTCTATTAAACTATTTACCAATATTACTTTTTTCGATTTAAATATATTGCCTATCATATGTTCTACAGGCGTGAAACTATGATGTATATGACATCTAGAATAATTGCTATAATTTTCCCGCAAACTTTGCGTAGGCTTTTAAAAACTCTGCTTTTTCATAATTCTAAGCTTAGTACCCTCAGAAATGGGTGTAGGTATTCCGCATATTATCTAATATATTTATAAAGGAATAACGCTTAAAATTATGAAAAAAATATATTTGGGACAATCACTAACCCTTTTAAATATTATCACACACTATACATTGAATTTCAAGTTTTTTGAATATAGATTTTTACCTTCTTAAATTGTTATATTGGTATTTTTGAGCACTAGCTTCTTATATGTATGATAAAATGCCTTATTATTACGTCAAATGTCAAATTGCTACGTCAAGCGGTTTTTGAGAAAAACACCCGTAGTAGGCGGATAGTCGGACACGTGAGTGATCTTAAAAAGTTTTCATTTATGCTTTTGAGGTACGAAGCCTTAAAAAGTAGTAAAGAATAGGCATTAAAATGACAAAGGTGAGCATCAAAACACATGTACATTCTGTCTTTGCTCTTCTGCGTCCTTGTATGCTGTATTAAGTTAATATTGTAATAATTCGATAAATAACCAAGATATAAAAAAAAAATTTGTCATTTTTATATATCTTAATACAGAAAATGTAAGGCTGTTCAAAATTCTCTTGCCATATGTAGTACTATAGTTTTAATTTAAACTCTAGTAATAAAATTTCTTTTAACAAATAGTAATCGTAAGTCAGAGAATATTGATTTATTAAGAAAAATTTCAGACCGAAGCACGCTTTATCTTTTATAAATATATATAATGTTTTAATTTGTTTCATATAGTACACTTTTATGATTGAAAACAGATTTTAATATTCATATAAATGTATTAAAATAGAACATGAATAAAAAAAACAAAAATTAAAACAATATTTTCAAATAGTATAGTAATAAAAGTAGTGATAGTATAAAAACATGACGAAATACTTATAAAGCTTTCAATTAAGAACAAACTAAATTAAAGGTAGCATTGTGATCCTACGATCACTCTAGGATTGACTGATTGTTGATTTAATAATAGAACTTAAAGTTATAGCTCTCTTAAGCCTTGATAAAATACATAAGAAAATATATATTTCTTTAGTTTAAAACTTTTTTAATATAAATAAATTTCCAAAATTACATAGAGAGAAAGAAAAACAAATAAAATAAAAATTATCCATGAAAAATCAAATAAACCCAAAGTTTTTAAGAACTTGAATAACAATATATCATGTATATTTAGACCTAATTTGGAAGATGTTTTATTCTATGTATAGTCATTTACACGATATTTCAAATCAAATCGTAATGGTTTTACGCATGTATTAATAGCATTGGCCTATATCGTCCCAGTAATACTATATTTTGGGGGGCACAGAAGAACACTATTAATAATATTTCCACGATAAGAATATTAAATCCAGCAAGTTTGCATTGTTAATATCTTCGCTGCAGGATAATTGGAAGTTCTCGCGTAACAAATTTACCAAATTTTACTTAAAGGAATTGAGCAAAAAGGAGAAAGCATTCACGATCTTTTTAGAAGAATTTAGAAATCAAGAAATATACAAAACAATTATGAAAGAAATTATTGATGGAATAAAATAAAGTTCAAATTCATTAGAAATAATTGAAAGTTTTGAAAAATTTTATTCTCAGGATTTTGTATAGAAGCTGAAATTTCTGACTTTTTTTAATTTATGTAAAACATTGGTTCTTATTTTCTTCTTCTTTAGATTGTATATGCAAAAGTAATATCTGTATACAACATATCTGTATAGAACATGTAAATAATAGGTGCAATGTTACACCTTTAAATGAAAAAATTTGACGTTGAGGCAAATATAATTTACCATCTTCTTGAAATGTCTGGAATTTAATTCTAGAATTTAAGTCTGTAATTTGATAATATAGATAGGATTTAGTCAATTCTTCCCTTAAATAACTATAAACATTGAAACATAAAACGTAACGTAAAACGTAACGTATTGAGAATTTGAATCATTAGGTCGTTATCTGAATATTATTAGTACCATTTAATTATTTAATGAACACTCAAAGCAAAACTAATAATTGCCTCAATATGAATATAAAATAAATATTCTAGGTATTTAAGTTCCTAAAAATTTCCATGAATGGCAAAATTAAAAAAGCAAAATTTTCAGAAAACTGAAAACTGGATTCGGCATAGTTTGAAATGAGCTCAACGAATGTGAACAAAAACAAACCAATTTAATGTATATAATAAAAAAAATATAAAAACACTTATATACTTAATACACTGTCATGAAGTGTTTCCTTCTGGTCAGAAAACATTTAATTTTTTTACCGCTTTTGTTTTTTTCTAAACCCTTTTAAATTTTTTTAACGTGGTAACAATTATTCCGGCAATCTTAATTTTTTTTAATTTAAAAAACCAAGTTTCTGTCTATATTTTTTTTCCAACATGCTTTATAATTATTGATGGCTGTGGCTACCATTATATTGACAGTTTTAGTAGCAACCGTATTATTGACAAGGCAATATAATTATGTCAGCGCATAGGTGTGTGTATACTTCTGTTAGTACCATTACGGTCTACATATATTTATTGTCCATTATAAATGTATTGCCTACTATATGTTACAAAGAATGTACCTACTACTTATTGGAGTAGTTTAATTTTTTCCTCTTTTCATTCGTATCTTATTATAAATAAAATTCTTAAAATCATGAACCGTTAATAATTAAAATGCGAGCGGCAAATCCGTTATAAGCAATTGCTGTATAATGATCATCCGACAAATAAAAATAATAATATTTTTTTTAATCGCCATTATGATCTCACTTCTTCCATATATGAAGAAAATATTCTATATATTACGATAAAGGTTCGTACAAATTATACACTTCAAATACCTTATTTTGTAAAGTGCAAAAGTCTTCGTATCATCCTCATATATTCCTTTCCGCTGTTTTGAGCGTCAAAATAATACCCTGAAAAATTCCTCGTAAAAAAGTTATTATAATTACTTTAACTACAGTATTTTAAGGCAAATTTTCCTGTAATCGATTATGTTGCTATCAACATATTTTTATAGCGTAAATAAATAACATATTTCGTCCATCATGATTTAAAAAGATATTGCTATGCGTTCAAGATTATAGCACATGTCCATATAACAATATCCTTTTGTCCAAAAACACATTTCGTGCTATTATAATACCTACTGTATATTATCACTGAAGATTTAACAAATTTTCACCAGTCTGCTTATTGTTTCTTTCTATAAAAATTAAAAGACGTTTATTTAACTTTTTTTTAACACTATAATAATATTTTTCCAAACACGTTCGTATATATTTTCCCTAGATACGCCAGTCTGCATTTGAATGTCAACCATTGTACGACTTTTGTGATTCGCTTCTTTGATTGGGCACTTAAATATCTGGTTGAAGATTGTTGCAAGTACCCTTTCTCGAATATTTGGTTTTCTTCTATAGTCTTATTCCATAGTATCTATTGTATATAGAATCTTTTGCTAATTTTCTCCTATTCCAGAGATTTTGCGTTTTTTGTTTATTACAGCTAATTAATTTTCAGTTTCTTTCCGTGTTGGATTACTATTTTCTTTCTCTGTTATTTCTTTCAAGCTTTTAGTGGAGCTAATTTACTGTAAAAACTTGTAACTAATATCACTAGTTCATTGTTTTGATAGTGCTTTCCTTTTTTTTTATTTTGGATATCCACTTTCAGTGGATTCAGCTTTTTGTAATTATTTATAAACTCTTTTAACTTCTTCTATTTTTAGTTTACGTATTGCGGACAATAGGAAAAACTCCAACTCTTATAAGATCATTCACGTGTACAAAGATTTTAGAGGAGGCAGAGCCAGTGATCGAGTCTTCTTAAACAAAAAAATGTTATGTAAAAAGAAGAAAAAAGTGCTATGAAAGGGAAAAAAGGGTTTTGCCATATGCCATTGAAAAGGTCCACAAAAACATTTTCCTCCACTCCATTCTTAAAAATATCCAACTCATATACATGGAAAAAATGTGGTTAATGACTTTACTTTAAGTTCATAGGAAAGCTGAAGAACAATTTAAAACATCATGGGTCTTTAAAACAATTGATGACATTTTTACGGTTATGAAAGGTACACTAGGCAAACCATTATTGAAACTAATATTTGTAAATATGTTTATACGTTTCGAAATATGTACAGAACGCTCATAATATGAATTCAAATCGTATTTGACTGGTTTTGTGAATTTGTTCTTAATTAAGTGCGTTAAGTCTTCTAATCTGTCAAATCTGTCTCACACTCTCAAGTATATTTTTTTTAATTTTGCACTTTGTTTAGTTCTTACCTTTTGGTATTGGTTAAATATAAGCGTTTTTCATTCTTTTACGAGTTTTAAAATTTCGTTATGTTTATGGATTTGTTTCCTAAATTATTGTACTTTGATAAAATATTCGTTGTTTCTTCTACAATTAATCTTAGTTCTGCTCCTGTTGTTTTTGCCAATTTGCAGTAGTCCCCTGTAACTCCGTTGAAGTTAAAATTACTGAACTTTTTTTTAGTGTAATTACAACGAGGAGTGAACAATGCAATGGTGTTAAGAAAGAAACAGATAATAATTTGGAAGGAAACAGAAAATTTTTATCATCTTGAAATATATATATTGATTATGGGTTTTAAATATATTTTATTATAAAACCCATAATCAATATATAAATTTCAAGATAACATATACATACATAAATTTCAAAATTACTATGATGAAAAAATTATCAGAAATGTTGTTTAGTGAACTGTATTTTACTTATCTTAATAAGTTATTTATCATATAATTGAATGAATTTTCAATTTTAAAAGTTTTAATTGGGTCTTAATAAACATATTTTTAATTTCGTAATATATAGCTTGTAATTTCATAATTTTGCTCATTTCAAACTTTAACCTCCTTATGACGAGAAAGAAATATACTGAGTTGGTTATTTTTAAAAAAAAATGAAAACAAAATTAAGTAGTGGGAAAAACATAAGCATAAAAATCAGTTGAAATAAATTAACATCACATGGAATATAAAAAAAATAAATATTACACTTGAAATTTTTTGACTGCAATAAGTATTTTTTTGTTATATAAAATAATAAATTGACAAACCAAAAAAGAAAGTCATTAGTAACAAAAATAAAACAAGTGTGTAATGTTATAATAATTCATTAATATTATATTATGAGAGCAAAAGTTAGAAAATAACAGAATGTATATTTTAGAAAACTACCTACTTAGAACATTAAAAAAATGTAGAAAAAAATTAATTCAGATTCCATGGAACTAAATCATTTGTAAAATTTCTGCCTACAAAAACTTTTGAGGTATAGTTTTATAATGGACTTTAAGAATAAACTTCATGATAATTTGATGGGTTGCCATTTGTTTTATTTACTTTGTTTGGATCTATAAAAATCCTTCGATGTTTTTAATTAATTTTCATCATTCTAGAAACAATGACCTTGTTCTGTTTTACGAGTTCTCTGCACATAATTCGATATTATCTTAACAATATCGAGGTTTACAAATATTTTTTTTGTTTATTGCAGTTGCTATAAAAACGTTATCAATGTGAATGTATTGAATATATTTCGCGTTAATTTTGTAGAAATGCATAATTCAAAATTAAAGGAAACTACGTGATGTAGTATAATTTCTACTTTCTTTATGTTCTTTACCACGACCTAGGTTTCGTTGTATTACATCTTTAGGTGAGCTATTAGAAAAGATTAAGTCTTAGGAATATACAACAATATTTATATGTTTCAAACATAATAGCGGAAGCCGGGTTTGTGTGGGTTTTCCCACTGCTTATGTTAGTGAGTTTATTGCAGGGGAGCGGTGTAGGTTTTATTATATTTCCGAGAGTTATACGATATAACAAACATAAAAAAGACACCAAGTTTACTATTGTGTTTGAAACATATAAATGCTGTTGTATGTTCCTAAGAGTTAATCTTTGCTGATAGCCAACCTGAAGATGTTGTAATACAACGAAACCTAGGTCGTGGTAAAGAACATAAAGAAAGTAGAAATAATACTACATCACGTATTTTCATTTATTGGTGAATATGGATGTAAATAACTAAAATTCGATAGTTATTATATAAATATTTAATACAGTTTTAAACAAGTATTTAAATTATATATTTTGGGCATGTAAATGGGTTTAAAATGCCGTTAAATAAAACGATAATCAATTTGAAATTGAATTATTTTTACATATTTAACTCTCATCACTTTCATCAACATATTTTCTCAGTCAAGGATATGTGAAAAAAAGCAAATGGAGACGAGAAAAAACTACATGATGCCTAGACTGTATTAATTAAAAAGCCTGAAACGAATTTTAAAATTTTGGCTTTTAAGAAAATCGGTTGTTAATACTTTCAACATTATCTCTGGAATTAACATATGTAAAATCGTAAAAAAAATTAAATCTTTATAATGTGCTCTGCTTGTGATAATCCACGATATGCCTCGCTCATATTAACATGCTAATGAGTATTTTTGGCTATAATTAAAGTATACGCAGGTCAATATGTTTTCATATGTGTTTCAATATGTTGTCACTGTGCCAAAAACTCAACTTTCCCCGTCGAAGTATTTTTAAGGAAAACCATCAATTGAGGGCCACGTGTTACTCGTATCAAAACAAATCACAAAAAATAAGGTAATTAAAATCTTAAATCACATCACAATCATAAATAAATTTCTGTTTTATGTGACATTCAACTTAATGATTTCCTAATTCCGATTTATTTTTTTCTTTCTTTCAAGAAGCCAGATAAATCAGATTCATTATCTAAGAAAACTTTCTTGCACATTTTTTTAAAGCCTGGGATGCATATTTATACAGGAAAACAGCGTGCTTCAGGCCATTACAACTTTATCTGTCAAAAATGTCCAGTATTCTAGAAATATGGACTAGAATTTTCTATCTTTCTTCTTTCTTTGAGTGATTGTAATAATATAGATACGCGTGGACGATAAAAGTATTGAATATTGAAGTTTTGCATATTTTGATATAAAGTCAATTTACTAAAAAAAAGTACATTTTATTCAAGCTAATAAGATATTTTCTTGAATTATTATGAAATTTTTATCATTATAAGCGATTTATTGAAGTGAATATATTTTTTTAACCGCTGGAATACCGTTTTCAGTGTTCGATATTTCGAAAGTAAAACGGAGCCATTAGATGACTAACATCTCCGCCTGTTCATCTATCACAGGCGTTTTTCTTAGAAATAACTTGAAGTTGAAACTTAAAATTTTATCCAGTAATAAAACAGGTTAACGCTAACATGTCTAAATAGCTAACCCTCAAAAAATGTTTTATGAACATTTTATAACATAAATTTCTTTATACTTCATATATAGTGTGACATGACTTGAATTTCTTGGGACATATACAAAAAATTTGCAAGAAACTGTTGAAAATAATAAAAAAACAGGGGTATTATGAACCTACGGATAAGTTGTCGTAGACCTATACGGATGATTTAGGCTATCTTATTTTTTGAGAGAAATATATATATATATATATATATATGTGTATATATATATATATATATATATATATATATAAATATATCTATATATATATATATATATATATATATATAGTCATAGTAAAAATATCAATACGCATTTTATAATTATACAACAATTATATATCTAAGTAAATGTATGGTCGAAAATAAAATTTATCTTTTCTCACTGTCGATCTCGCTTATGACGTTCCTTCCTACTTAAGTGTAAAAAAACAATAATTATAAGAGAACTAAAACTAAACAGTTTATTTTTCAGATATGTTGCAGTAAATACCATTATATTTTACTTGTTTCCTTTTGTGACACGTGAAGTGTGATAACGCGTAAAAGTGAGTATGAGGAAAAATCTGCGTATCATCCCCACAGATCCTACCTCGCAAGGCAAGCTCTTAGATTAGCCTATGAGAGATCATGCAACAGATGGCACCTAACCTTTTTTCGTAAAAAAGTTATTTTCATTACGTTAGTCAGAGGGTTTCCAAGATATATTATTACGCAATCGACTGGATTGATTCGTACATCTGTTTTGAAAATATTTCAAAGTACACCAGCTCGTAAACGTTCCGAAGGATATAGCGAAAGCCAGAATTTATTTAAAGAAATGAAAAATTATATGGGTTAGCTTCGATTTTTATATTCACCGTGTGTGCACACTAGATAAAAGTCTTACGGAAAATGCAAAAATTTGAATATAAAAGATGTTCCAGATACAATACACGAATATGGGTATAATTTTCTAGTAATTCCAATAAGATCGTTTCAACTTATAACAATTATTGATATATAAAAGAAAACTCGAATATTTTAGGTGTAAAATTTAATTTAGTTACGTCATAAAATTCAGTTACTTTACAATATTAAAATGAATCGTAAAATATCCATAAGTATATGTTGGATGTAATTAAATAATTTTAAAAAATAAAACTGGCACGTTTAAAATGTAATATTGGATGTACGATATATATGTTTCCCTAGCTAACATAGAACGAATATCTACCAGTGTAATATCTTTAATATATTTATATTTTTATTTGTAATGATGGTTTTATTTTAAATCTTCCAGAAACTCTACACAATTTCAATCATATAGTGTCAATCTGTTTTTATCATCAGTGTTGTGATTTTGTTTACGCGTAAATTTTTGTATAAACAATTTATTTCAATTGCATTATTATGGTACATGGTATTGTTTTCTTCTTTTTACATTATACAATTTGACTTAGTTGCAATATGCAACCTCAGTTCCCTGACAAATAATAAAAAATCTACAACCGTAATCAAAAACTATGTTTTTAATTCTCTGAACCTACAAATACTTTTTTTTATGAGTTTCATTAATGAAATTAAATAATATTTATAAACACCATTATGAAAACAAAACAGTCATTTTGAAAATAAAGTTAAAAAAAACTTCACAATACTAACAGTACAACTAGAGAAAAAGAAGACTAAATCCGCGGGCAACGAGTTGGCTAGAATTCAAATACCAATTAAATTTTTATATTTTCCAGAGTTCAAAGACGCCGCATTAATATGTTCTTTCTTGTTGGTTTATATTGTGTTCGCTCAACGCAATAAGACAAGGATTTTGCTTCTACATAACGATGTGAGTAAGAAACGGCAAGAAAATAGACGGTTGTCAACATGAAAAATAGATATTTATTATTTTATTTTATTGTACAAAGAATTCAAGTGGATAAAGTAAGTAGATAACTTTCATTTCATTATTTATATATGTTATCCAATCCTATATTTTTATATTAAAAATTAAATTTAAACTTAGATTGAAAAAGTTTTATTATCCATTTTTATCAAGCTTCTTCGATGTTTACTGTTAATTGCTTTTTCTTAATTTGACTATTGAAAAGATTCTTTTAATTCATTTTTTCATTTGAATAAGATTTCCACCTTAATGTTTTATTTTAATAAGTCCAAGACATTTTCTAATTCAATAAGATCAAAAACTAAATATGATATAAAGAATTCGAGCAAGAACTGGATGACGTTTTTGCGTTGTCACTAACTTGTCACAACGGAAGACTCCATCAGCGTGATGTTGAAATTATTGTTCGCTATTAAATACAAAAAGCCTTTAAACCTTATCGAAGATAAGTATAATTTTTTTAACGATGTAATAAATATTTATATCGAAGGTATACTTATAAATGTTACTCAAATTGTTCAATTATTTTTTATACTTTCCAGATCAGTTCCACATTAAATTAAACAAATTTACACAAGCAAAATGTAGAACCAGCTGACGTCAGAGCCAATATTTTATTTCTGAAAAGTCAAAGCTTATAAATTGCTTGCAGGATTGAAAAAATGATCCTTTTTTTAAATAATACAGAATCACAAAACCCAAAAAAGTATACTCTAGTATAACCAAAATCAATTCAATATTTCACGGAGTAAATTAATGACAACTTTATAGGACAACCTTTAAAAAAATATTGAAGTAAAACCAGTGATAGCAAATTCATTATAATATTTTCTAGAATTAAATTTTGCATTCATATTTCTGAAATCGAAAGAAAGCTTAAAGATGTCCATTCTCAACCACATCTATATCCTGTTGGCTTGCGCCGACTGAATACTAGATACTTATTGAGGAACGTTTATAATTTATTATGATTATTATTCAACAATATTTGAAGTTCTTCTTATACTTTTGTGGAATCCCCTAACCGAGTCCGATGGTATCCTCCCTTTCTGAAGATATCACACTTAAAAGATTTCGATAAATATATTTCTTTACGTATTATGAATTTAAATATTACGAACACAATTTCGATTTTATTGGATTCTCAAATAACGCGTCATTTAGGATAATAGACAAATTCTAACGGTATCTCATTTACGAAAATCGGTTCGCAATCTGTCGCTAGGAATATACAAGCCCATATACGTAGTCACGTATGAATTCGAATACGTAACACACCGCTTTGCGCAGTCGATGATAAAACATATCATTGTCTTATAGGTATTATTACTTTTACTGCCTTACGTTTAATTCTTTATTAAATAAACTTATAAAGCAAAATTCCTGAAGATGCGTTCTATTTATTTTCTGAGTTAAATGTAAAATGCTGTTAATGGAGACTACTATATTTCAATTCCCTCACCGACTAAAACCGCCACTATGAGATGCAAAATGGCTAAGACTAATATCACCCAAATATTATTTCCTTTTAATAATGATTAATTTCTTGATGTGTCTGTATTTAAAGTTGATCGAATCACAAATATTTTTTTACAGCTACAATTTTTATAAACTATGAAAATAATATTTTTTTCTCGTTGTTAAAATATTTATTTGACTTAACTTGTGAGATATTGGTTGGTCTATTTGATGCGACCAAACGGTATAGTTTGATTTTGGCCAATTTATTAAAATAAAGTAAGCAAATGCTTGCTTAATCGTATTTCCAATAATCTAGGAGGCTGTTAATTTTTTTATTCGATGATACAATTTGTAACGTCAATATAATAAGAAAACCTCTCAATAATGAACTCCAAAATAAAGGTATGTGGTTTTTTTATTTGTTTTGCTAAATAGCTTTTCCAAAAAATATGCAATAGACCCTATTATAAGAATGAAGAAATATAATAGAAGATGTGTTAAGGAGTTTCGGGTTAATATGATTTATCTTACTAAACAAATAGTGTTAATATGGTTTTATAAACCTGGTAATGGTATATAAATAAACAATATATTCAACATTTTCGGATATGGATACATTTTTTTGTGTTTGTCCTAATGGACACGTTGCCTAATTTTTACTGACGATACAATCAATGTAAATATGCAAAAATCATATATCGCTAATTTATTATAAAAGAGAACTGAATAAAACCCTACTTGAAACGAAGCCCTTGCTCTGTTATATAAGGCTACATGATATTGACTCGTGGGTTGATACAACAAATAATGAAAATTCATACGAAGAACGACGCCAAGAGAACGTGATTATAAGATGGAAAATTGTGCATGAATTAAAAATTGCAAATGGGAACATATGTAAAAAATGGTACAACTGCAACTTGAACGCATAAAGAGCCAATCCATAATGCAACGAAAAATCAGTTAATGAGGTTCTATTAAAATATATCACAGATAAGATTTACTTTTATGGCGTATTTCTAAGTGACCCACACGTAAGCTCAGCATGGTGCTCCTTTAAATGGTGCACGACGATATTTGTCCGGTAATATTTAAATATCTCCATAAAAAATAATACTGATAAAGTGATAAAGTAGTAATGAAAACTTAACCGAGCACGTGGGTGTAAAGTAATCAAAGTATGCGCATTATGAGAAATAACAAAATATTTGAAAGAGAGCTTAATTTTACACCTGACACTAAAATTTTCTACATGAAAGAAGGAAGAATAGGGGTGATAAAATTCTCATTGGTCATTATTTGTGATTTATTTAGCAGCAGTGAAGAGATTTTTAATTTTTATTCTTACGAAAGATTTTGATCGCCTCTCATAAAATGTTTTACATTTTTCACATTTGACACGAAAAAATGAAGAGCGCTTTGGTGACTTAAATATTAGTTTATTTAATTGACGTCAGTAGATTTATCTAACTTTTCAAAACCTGATCTTAATAAAAAGAGAAACAAATATGTAACAGAATTGCTTTTACTCTGAATGCTTTGAGAATTAGTGAAGTTTTACTAAGTGAAGTAAATATGAAAGGTACAAGGGATAGCATTTAAAACATTGCAATTTTCATTTCCAACAGGTGATGTAACCAACTCTATTTTATACATTCTCCTTTTCAACAAAATAAAAGTTATGAAAAATTGTCTGAAAATATGTTCGTGAAAACTCCTGGAGCAACCAAGAAATTTTTTTTAAATTTAAGGTCTACGATTATTTTATAGTTTTACATTGATGTAATTATAAGTTTAAGAGTTGGTGATTTAAGCAAATGCGTTATTGAAATCATTTTTGCATTGGATATAATAAATGGAGTAAACTCAAAAAGTTAAGAATAATAAATAGTGATTGAGTTGAGAGAACGTTCTGCCAAAAATATTAATGCCGTATTTATCAAAAAACGACTTGAATGAAAAAAAAATGTAAATGAAAATAGCTGTGTCCAAAACAGGATTATGCAGAGTTAATTTGTTATATATACAATTGAGATAATAGACGGATGGAGAGACGACATACGTAAAAAAATATTCACTTTCGGCTTTGTTGGCTTAGTATTCAAAATAAATAGCTAACCCGCTCTATCAGCAAGATTGTCAGCATAAAATTTGATTTTGTCGTGTAAAGAAAAAAAAATTGTTTCATTAATAATAAAACAACTTTTTTAAATAGTATGTTTAACCCATTTATGTATAACACAAAGTCACTGAATGTAAAGTTTTTGACGAAAAAATTGAATCGAATTCAATTAACCACCGGATAAGAGAAGCACCAAAAATTGCAAAATAATGAAAATACGAACTGAAATATTGTTATTTGTATTATGAGGCTAATAAAATATGTTATATAAATATGAGCATTACATTTTGTTTCGCACTAACTCCAAAAATGTGTCTTATTAGTTTATAATTAGTACTAAATTGTCCAAACTCAACCACAACACCTATTCTATGGTTCAACTTCAATTTTCTTGGTCATATTCTAACCAAATTTTCATGACGTCATACAGGGAAGAACACATTGATAATAAATGGGGAAATATTAGGTAATGCACAAAAAATGCAGACAAATTAAGAACTTTCTCAATTTCCGAAGTCGGTTAACAAATAAGACCCGAAGTCTTTTAATAAATAAAATATGTTTTATAAAAAAATATTTGAGTGACCTAACTCTTTTCTTTTTTCAGACGACTTTACTTTAAATGGTAACTTTTTAAATTACGTTATATCAATTAATTTAAAAAAAAAAGTGGATACAACATATTTCCTTGCACATTTTTTAATATATCTGAAAAAATACTAAATAAAAACATAAAAAAATATTTTTGCCCTTTTAAACGATTAACTTCGCAGTGTCATGGAAATAAAAAATGCATAAGTACTTAATTTGTCCATCCTAAAATGTTCAACTAAATATTTTCAACTCTTGAGGTATATGTTTTATTACTATCTCAATTTTTTCTTCTCGGTCTTCCACGTCAATCGACTGCTAAGACGAGCAGATGGACGGACACGTGAATGATTTTAAATGGGATCCATTTCTTCCTTTGAGATACAGAACCATAATTATGTCGTTTTTTAATAGTAAAGTGTTTACTATGGATTTTATGTCATACATACTTAAATGCTGTAACAAACTTTATTGTGGACTATTTTAAGAAAAACCATGTTGCCATATATTGCTTACATGTATCTCTAGCGATTTAACCAGTACATGTCGAGACACCTCTCCGACGAATATTTTCTTTCGGTTTCATGGTTATTCACGTCACAGGTCGGGTAATTTCTATAAAACATTCATAAGTTTTACACGTGAATTTTACACATAAGCGTTAATAAAAACAGGAAAAAATTGTTTAGTAGTTACTGAAAAAATCGTATACGTACAGGTAGTGGAAGACTACGTACGATAAATATATCTTTTTATTTGTAGTGTTAGGCTAATAAAATATGTATGAATAATTCATTCTAATATCATTTATAATTTTTCTGATATTTGAGAGCTTGAGATCGTTTTAAATAAAAATACGGGGATTATACTTGGAAGAAACTAGTTTGATGACTGCCATCAAAAGTGATTTCCTCTATAATGTATATATTCAATCAAGGATTTAAAATATTATATAATATAATAATGAGCTAGCGGATTTAAAATAATAAACATATTGGTATTTCTATAAATATTATGCAAACAGAGTTTTATTTGAATTTTTTTTTGGCGTGCTATATTTAGTGACAAATTTTTACGCACTGTTTGTAAGCTAAATATCTTTAAAAATTTTATCAGGAGACCTACGTTGGACAAAAATATTTGGTTAAAAAATAAACTAGCTAAAATAATATAACTCGCACATGGAAGATTGCATAACTTGTTTGAAGAAAAATTATTTTATATACGAGTATCACAAGTCATAGCTAAAGGACTTTATAGCGCAATATATTTTATAAATAGGAAAGGGCTACCTATAAGGGTCATAACAATATTTTCTTTTCATAAAGAATATATTTTGATTAGAATATATTTTTATTGAGATACGTTAAAAATGGCAGAATAAAAGTACATTAACCTCTTCGCCCTTAATTATAATTAACGCGGCTGCTAAAACTGAATTTCAGAAAAAAATTGCTTTTTTTTCTGGAAAACTAGGGCAAGATTTTAAAAAACTATAACGGTAGTGACATAATTTATGCGACATTCATGAAAATAAATGTGTCTCGTCTATTCAATGATCTCATTCACTGTTAAGTATTTTTGGCGCTAGGAAATTTATTTAATTATAACTTTTAATAAATAAAATAATTTTATTCCAAACAAGATGCAATACCCTCAATACTTGAGCCAGACTCAAAATTGGCTGGTATTTTAAATTTATGCTCTATGTATTAGGTTGTGTTTAACTGATCCACTAGCTTATTAATAGTGACACTGTACGCATCATATCTTCCGTTTATGTTTCAGTTTTCTTTTAAAATTTATGAAAAACGATTTATTCATATCAAATCATTTTCTTCACCTTAAAATTTATTGCTTACTATCCTCTTGAAATAGCATGATCAAATGAAGCAAGGTAATTGTCCGTTCAAGATTTACCTGATCAAAATGTAACGGCAATTTAATTTTATTTAAATTGTTATTTTATACTCTAATAATACACAATTTAATATTATTCTCATTCCTAGTGGTTTCTTTATTTATTCCACACTTTATTAAAACATAGAACTCATGGTTTAAACTGATAAAAATGTTTATAATACATAATATTTAATAATTAATTGTCGGCATGTACACTGGAACTATTTTGTTGAGTTAAGTTCCTCTTTCTCTTAAACATTGAATTATTTTATTACCATACTTGTGTCATAACACATTTTATAACAAAGTATTTAGCCCAATTTTATGACCCTGAATAGATATAGGCAATCTATGGTTTAAAAGTTTTATACTTTTAATTTAAACTTTTAAACCATAGATTACCTATATTTCATAATAGGTAAGATATGGTTTAAAAGTTTAAATTAAAAGTACACTTAACAAGCTTCGATAACTGTTTTTCAAAGTCTTGCCCCCCCCTTACACGTTCTAAACGCTTGTTGCGTATCTCGTGTCCATTCATATGCCATCTGCTTTACTTTTATATAAAATATGTCTTTTTTTTCAGAACTAAAAAACCAATAAACGTAAATTATTATTAAATAAATAAAAGTAAAATAAATTATTAATTTGAAAACTAATAAAAAAGAGGAAAATAAACTGATATCAGTAGATGTTAATATAGATTTCTACCTCATTAAAGTTTGCTATTCGAGAGCTTTCCTTTACTGACAAATTATTACATGGTGTCGTGTACCCACATCTTTTACGAGTTACATCAAGCCATTGCTAAATAAATTCGCGATGCCAATCCCCGTCCCTTCATCTTTTCCCACAAGTAAACACGACGTCGGTCAACCCGAGTCGATCGTCGCAAGATTTTCATCTCACGAGTTGTCACTGTGCGATGACAACGTTTTACTTGTTCGTGTAAATATTGATATGCTTAATGCGGTGGAAGCTTCGTATCGATTACGTTCAGCTCGAGTTTACTCGGCGCAGGATACAATTCCCTGATTTGTATCCATTAACTTGTTTTGAGAGGGGATTACTCTAATTCATGAGGTGCAACTTTAAAGCTTTTAAATCTGTCATTAATTATCTTAAAATTGAATGAAATATCCATAATTAAAACAATAGTTTTCATTGCTTATATTTAAATGTTGCATATGAATTTATAATCCGTATAGTATTCATAATTCTTTGGGATTTGTTTTTATAAACAGTACATTTTATATTCTCACTTTTAATTGATTCAGGCAATATTTATCTTCCATTAAATTCATATTTTTCAATTCATTATTTTTCTAAATAGGGAGAGTGAGAATGCTCTGTTTTTCCATATTATGTAGAATAATTTTTAAATACGGATTATGAAAATATGAAGCAAATATTCTTGTATTACTGATAGAAATCTGTTTCAAAATATACCACAAGGTATACCACAAGGTATATAGAATTAAAAAACTAGGTTCGGGTACAGTACTTTCCCGTTTTCAATGTTTTTTTATGATAATTTTAAATAGGTTAGCTAGTACAAAATATGTGGATCACTAAGATAAATTTCAATTTTCTACGTCACTCGGTTTGGCTGTGAGAGACGGATACACAGACTATAATGATTTCGTCTTCAGTTTGAGTTACGGAACCCTAAAAACAATTTCATTTTCAATTTTTTTAACGAACAAAATTTGTTTTTGAATAATGACATAACTCCGCATCCATTAACCTGTATTTCTGTAAGTACGTTTGGAGGTATGCTAGAGAGCGCAGTTCCTGGCCAATGTTAATAACATTTTCTATTGATTTGCTAAATAAATATTTAATAAATAAATATATTGGTCTCAAAAATTTACTTTTTTTCAAAAAATTCCGTGAATATAAAATACAATCTGTATGTTGATTTCCTATATGTTTTCAGTTTATTGCGTACTTGAGAGATTTTTCTATATAGGAATAACAATAGATACCATTTTTCATGTAAACCGCTGAGAATATTAATATAAAAAATCTGCATAATTAATTTAAACAATATAGATTATAAAATGCTACAATAAAACTAATTAATTAATTAAACTCGTTGCAAATTTCATTTTACATAATTCCCTGGAATTTTAATTGACATGATTTTTGCCAGAGACACTTCACCGCTTCAACATCGAGCAATAATCACAATCATATCAACAGTCCATTTAAAATTTTTCTTTTTATTTATTTCTACCATATTTTCCACCATAATACACTATATTTTCCACATCACCAAATATATAGGCTTAGACAAATTTACTTGATACTTACAAAAAAATATGAAAATTTGGTCTTCTCGCTCCTCCTATTTTCCAAGTAAAAATTATAATTTTTCATAATTTTCCGTCTTAAATAAATTAACTTTTCTCTGAAAATAAATGGATGGAAATAAATTTTATCACATTCAAATATCGAATTATAACTATAATATCAATGCTTCGTCTTTCATTTGAAGCTTATGCGTTAACCAGCTTAAAATGAAATAATTAAATATATGAACTGGTTAATAAGTAATGTTCATTGAGATTGCTAGGACGCTTAAGTAACGAAATTTTTCGGTTATTTATTACTTCAAAATCTATAAGAACTCCTATTTCATTTTAAGCAATTTAACTTAAGCAGATCTGTATTTTCATTGCTTACGAAACAAGAAAAAAATTACTTGAAAATTTCACTTTTATGGAAATATAATACTAACTGCAAAGACGCCTCAATAGCTTTATTGTGCTTTTAATGTTTTCAATCTATTGAGGGGCCTACGATTAAGGTAATCATTACATTTTATCATTTTGCCTATTTATATGCACCCTCACCTCATTGTACTTGCTGTTAAATATACCGTAATAATAATATGTCATACCATTCATTGTTGACATACTTCTACATCTCTTCACATTGCCCTTTTTAAATAATTTAACTTTTCATTCATGAGGTTGGTATTTTTTAATAAACTCTTGTATTCATTTTATATATATATATATTTACATGCAACATCTCGGGGCCCACTTTTTTAAAGAACTATTGTGATATATTTTAAACATTACAAAGTCTAATTAAAATTGTTTACCGTGTATTTTCCTAATAAACACAAAACAGTGCACGTAATATAAAAAATAGATAATCAGTAATACTGGAATTATAAACATTATATATTTTCCACCGATTACTTAAATTTAGTTAGATGATACATGTATATATATATATATATGTATATATATATATATATATATATATATATATATATTATTGATATTTTCCTTCTACAATTTATGCCATAAAATTTTGGCGTTAGAAGAAAATGTCGGATAGGAGTAATTTACTAATTAAAAAGTGCACATATCTACACTAAATATAACATTCTTATTTCGAGTTAAATAAAGCGGCTAAGGATGCTTTAAACAGACGAAATTTTTTATGACTCTACTTACTGACTTTCATCAGGTGAAAAGGGATTATTTGGTGTCTAATTCATCAACTTTCCATTAGAATTTTTCAAAATAAGAAACCATACGAGTGTAAGCCTGGCTTGCCCAACTAGCTTGATATACCTTGTTTTGAGTGAATGTACTTCATTTATAATAAATTATACTAATAAAAACTGCCTAGCGTAGTAATTATTTAGCAGTGCCTAGTATAGTTTTGCTGGTGGCACATGTATATTTCAGGCAATATCACACAAATGTGTTTTCGCACATACATGTTTCCCTGCAACCTTCACGGATATTTTTGAAACGCTTTGTTTCATTATTTTAGATCCATTTATAATGAAAAAGCTTGGTCAAATGGACATGTTTGTTACCAATTTTCCAGTGTATATGACATTTTAATTTTCTTTTTCATCAATTTGTATCCACCTTAAAATTTCCATAAAAATATTTGGTCAGAGTTATGGAGTTGTATTCAATTTAATATACTTCATTTCAATTTTATATGGCATTATAAAATGTTTGAAGTGGTTTCTAAGAAAAAACTATTGTAACTAAATAACAAATAAATACGAGAGTGATCTTACGAGGGTTTCAAGGGTTTCTTTTTTTCAACCCGAAACCGGACAAACCTTGCATGACGATCGTATATAAATATGTATACACAAAAATACCCATAAACGATTTTGCTCTGAGTTGGCTTAGGTACTTTATTAAAATGTGATGTGTCAAATCCTGGTGTATTTCAATTAATGACCGAATACGTATTAACATAATGGCATTTTATATTTTAGAGTCGCTTAAGGAACCATTTTGCATTTTTTTAAAAGATAAAATCTTACAAAACACACCATTCATCTTGAAATTTATGAACATAATCACTTAAGCTATCTAAGTGTAAAGTGGGTGCTAAAATTTCTATCAGCGTCACCAAGATAAGAAAGAATGAGATAAATTTCTGGGTTTTCGCAAGAAAAATCTTAAGAAAACAATTGAGCGCTTCTTAATTAATGATAAATCATTATTTTAGGTATTTCATTATTATTGTAAAATAAATACTGGTTAATCAAGCGGCATTTTAAAGACGGGAAACTACCAAGAAAACATGTCTTCTACAGTCCACTAAAAATAATACGCATGATCTTATGAGTTTACCACGGTATTCCTATTTTTGATTTTAAGAAATGTAATACAATTATGCATATTTCTCTCATCTTTAAAGAACGGAATATAACAAAGGAAAAACAAAGAGAAAAAAGGAATTTTCTTACTCCATAAAAATATCGTATTAGAGACTGCCGCTTCACTAAGGTTTCGGATTGCGAATGAGGTTTCACTGGAGTCATATCTCCGTAGAGCCCAGACGTAATTTCAGGGATTATTTTGTTACGTTTTAGGCGGAGTTGAGAGGTAAAAATTTTAAACTATGAAAAAATGCAGATGACTTTGATAAGTCGTCTTGAACAAAAAGTTTTAATGATTTTTGAAAATGGTTAGAGACGGGGGTGTTAGTTAGTAAATGCTGTAAGTTTCATCATGTTAAAGGAGATTTCATAACTCCTTAGGTAAATTCAATAAGTTTTAAGCTCTTTACCTATCATTGCTGACCCAGCTGAGTAAAGTAAAAAAACATTTTGTGATATTATTTCCAAAAATTGTCAATAAAATTTAAACACACTCGCCCCCATTCTGTCTCATTACTTTTGTTACTTTTCCCTATGTATTATTTCCCCTATGTATATGTATAAACTTCTTTATCTATTATTTTTTAAAAATTGCCTTATATAAGAATTTAACATGGATTAGAACGAGCAAGAAACCCTTCGTCTAGAAGTCGAATCCAAATTATATATGGATTTTGTATTTGTTACACACAGTTGAAATGACAGATATTTTAATTAGAGACTGTAACTATTAATATGTCGTAAATCGTTGGCTCAAATACACTGATATTTTTTTTTTAATTTTCCAACAAACATAAAAATACAAGGCACTTTTTCTCTTTCAAAAAGAGGTGTCAAACCTTTTCTAATTTATTGAGCTTATACCATTATTAGTGAACTATTTTTGCAGAATAATAAAATTGAGCTATTTATCATATTTCATAACTTTGCACGTAAATTATTTAGTTACGTCTCAACAACTAGGGTTAACATATTCAATATTATGTAACAAAATAACAAACAACAAAAAATTAAACTATTAGATTTTTAATACTAAAATCTTATTTATATTTAATTTAAGAAACAAATAAAATTTCATTCAATTTCATCTTGTTATGGTTACTTTAATACCACAAGGTTATTTCCTGTTAAAATTGAATCTACCAAGATCCGTATAATAAATTGGAAAACAATAAAAGGAACTGAACTAAGTAAAATATTTCCATTTTAATTTAAAATACATGAGGGATATACTTTATATGTTTACAATTTAATTTATATAAAATTAATTAATTCTAACTCCAATGAAGATTCAAGAGTTTAATACAATCACATGTGCATGAGTGGAAATTAATGGGAAATTGTCACAGATAATAAATATTTGTCCGAAAATATCCCGTTGATTTGAATCGGTCGACAGATTCGTCACTTAATCATTTTAGTGATAAATCGACTGGACCCGGTAGCTCTCTTGTTTCCAATTACAATTCAATATTTTACACTCATCTCAAAACAAATTCTAGAAAAAAACTTAAAGTGTAATACCCAAATTGTTTTTACTGTATTCTTCTCATAATTTCATTTAGTTTTTTGAGATTGGCTCACAAGAAAAGTTACGCAATTTATGGCCTCTAACTACTTAGATAAAAATAACTGTCTCGGATAGAGTGTACTTCCGCAAAAAAACATCGGTAGTTGATTAAGTTTTTGCTGATATTCTTTTAAAAGTTCATGTGGGACTTAAAGTCACCACATCTAAGCTCTCTCACATATTTTGCATCACAACAAGATAAAGTAGCAGTGTATGTAATTAAATTATTATGTAATCATTGTCGTCATATATTTCGTGGAATCATAATGTTATTATTCGTTGGTGTTAAGAGCTTTGCAATATTGTGAGTATATGGGATTTTGGTTCACTACGTAAAAATGCAACAGCGTATTACCATATTCTGTTTTTAAGGACAACAATAAAATTTATTGACAATTTTCTACTTTTCCACGGCAAGCAATCTCCCTTTTTAAAGTTCTACATCAACAAGAAAAATGTCATCTAAAGTTTCTACCTTAAACGATTGTTGAAAGAAAGATGACATAGACACATAAAAAAAACACATAAATGGTTTTATGAGTTTCGTCTTTTTTCGAGGCATGAAAACTCAATTAATTACTAAATATTATATTAACAATAATACTTTATATTAATACAATAATAATGAAAATAATAGAAAACTTTATGAAAAATTAATTTACCGTAATTAAAAAATAATTAATGTATTGCCGAATTAATTTTTATTAAGTAATACTTGTATTGAATTTAATTTAAAAATATTTTACTGTCATAATTTAAATCTACTTAAGTCATTGATTACGTATCACACAAAAATAAAGTAAAATAAAACAAAAGGATAATGTACTAAAATATTTTAAATTCGCTGACATATACTGATACATAATAATATTTAAATATGTCTTAAGGTAATAAAAAAGATACCAGTTGCTAAAATAATATTTTTTTAAAATTCCAATCTGAAATGTACGTCGGTTCCATTATAATTGAAAATTGTCATTAGTGACTACATATGCAAAGTCTATTATTACTGCGGTCGCAAATTTACTTTTGTTTTAATGTTTTATTACTGATTTTGTTTAGCCTTCACATGTTTTTTCATTTCTTAATTTCATGACAATACAAAACGAGTTTTATTGATCATAATAATGGTTAGTAAATCGAACCATATATTAAATTCAAAATTTCAAAATGTACTAATTTTGTATGAAAACTATATTTGAAAACTTCCGGGCATGAATGCAATTGAAGTTTATCGAATTATATTAAATATTGATCAAAAACTATAAAAATAAAAATATTTAATTATATTTAAGATTATGGTTCATATGATTTCTAAATGCCTTTTTTAAATTATAGCCATAAAAATTATAGCCATACTTAATATGTATAATTGCAATTCAAATAAACCATTATCGGTACTTTTGACAGAACGAGGTTTTTTTTAATAGTTCCATTCCTAAAACAAATCAAATGACTATTTACAACCTCTATGCCCTTAGCAAAGTCAGACGAAATGCACTTTGATTAATAATTTGAAATAAAATTGAATTTGCTACTTTCTTTTACCTGTGCTTTTTGAGTCATTCACGTTTTACGTATAGCATATCATGTTTGTACTCTGTTTGATGAGACGATGAATTTTTTTCGTCTTTATGAACATTAGACATTGTCTGAACTAACTACTTATCAGAAACGATTATTTTAAGCAAATCGAATAATCAACTTATAAGGATACAGTTTTAGAAGTATAATCATAGTTACACAATCGATTATTAAGCCTTAAACTGTATGTTAAATGGAATGGCCACATAAAACCACAATTACTAACATCAATATGTAATAAGAATAAACCACAAACTTGATAAGCTAACATATCATAATTTTCCAACGTTTAAATATATGCACGCATAAATCTCGTTTAGATTGTTTTTTCATCTGAAAAATATTTTCGGAAAAAAGAACAATCTAAATAAGATTAACAAAACAAATACACTTAAACATTTAAAAAGAACTATTGTTAAAAGGATCAATTAAAATACATAAACCAGCAAATATGTCCTCAAATAGAAGCAACTAATTAGATTTTTTCCGCCTAAGGCAAAAAACAATAATGAATTTATATAAGACCAAAATCCATTAGCGTCGTACCTTCCCGAGTGTTTTCAACAAGCAACATTAGAAATAATTATGTCTCACGCTAAAATAAAATGAAATAAAAATAAAAGAAACGATGAGCGTTGGCGTCGTCTTTGAACTTTGTAAAATAATGCAAATGTGATTGACACTCCAGCTTCAGTTGCTCTGCTCGCTGGTTGTATGCCTGAATGTCACTTGAATACTCTGTGTGCTGTTACCTTTAATGGTATTTTTAAAGTACTTTGTTTCTAAATTTTAAACCTTTATATATATATATATATATATATATATATATATATATATATATATATATGTGTGTGTGTGTATGTGTATGTGTGCACAAATGCACATTACTTTACTTGTATGAATTATTTATGACCCGTGATAATTGTCATATCGAATTATACTGATATACAGTCAAAACCGTTGCTACCCACTCGTACGGACACAATACTGCATTGTGCAAGTGACGTGTAGTTATTATAAGGTTACACAAAGTTGAATGATGAAATTATTTACGAAACAATTAACGGAGTATTACGAAGTAATTAAATTTAGGTAAAGGTAGATAAGATAGTAGAATAAGACGATGATTTGAGTTGCAATTTTATGTTCCATCAATATATAAGCAGGAACAAATGTTTATGAATGAAAATTAAAAAGGGATAGGAAAATTGTCATTAGAAAACAATGATTTGGGAATTATTAGAAAATCATAGGTTAATTCAAAAAAATTAATTCTGTTAATTATGTTACTAGATATAGGTTGTTCTTGATCTAAAGAAAACAGGGATTTTTTCCAAGTCCAACAAAATCATACCATAAACAAATTGTAAATAACATTGACGATGAAAAATTAAATCGAGGCCAAAAAAATATCACTGAGAATTAAATATTACGAACTATTAAATCATCGTAAAATAAAAAAAATTTTTTTTTTTATTTTACTGGTTGTATTATATTTTAAATTTATATTAAATAGGTAAATTTCTGCATTAACAAAAGTTTTAAATTAAATAGTTCTTTTTATCAATAACTTCATTAGTTGCAATATTTTTTTAAACATTTAGAATATATTTTGATATAATAAAATATGTGTGTGTTTACATACATGCATTAGAAGTTATATGTCTTTCGCATAATACAAGAATAACTTTATTTAGCACGCAATTATTTAAACTAAATAAAAGATTAAAATACCTGAAGTATAATTATAAATATGGTTCGTAAACTCTAAATTCGATCAAATAATTAAATTCAAATAATTTATGAGGCAAATAAATACATACCAAATCTTATACACTTAAAATATTTTTTCAAAACTTATAAGCTTATAAGAACTATTTTGGTCTCAAATAGTCATAAGGAATAAATGTTTTTTTATTACCATGTAAATATATGAATATAACAAATATAATAAATATTTGTTGCATCGTGAGCGCGCGTCGAAATATTTAACTCCCTTCTCTTTTTTATAACGCGCCTAAAGAAGTATAACTTCAAAAGTAAAGATGTGTAATGGTTATTTTAAAAAGCAAATAAGTTAATTATTTTGTTTGGGGAAATACGCTAAAGTACTAAAAACAGGTTATTTTGGAATAAATTTTAATACCTTTTGAAACGGTTAAGACGCATTTGTGAAAATGTTTTCGTATATTTATAATAAATAATATCCTTATGACGACTTCAAATTCCGCGAAGCCCAAAATCCTAATGCATTAGAATAAAACGGAAATCTAAAAGTGCCATAATAAACTTAGCATCTTCGTGTCAATGATTCTTGAAATGAAGAAAAGGTGGAATCATTTTTAAAATATAAATAATTTAGAAAAATTAACAAAAAAAGAAATGAACTGTAGCACTTTTTTGAACTCTATCAACCAGTACAAACATAATTGATACGTCGGATTGAGCGGGCCTCTCGTTCGTTATTTCAGAGTATGATTTGAATTATGTAGTTTTAAAATTTTCAACATAATATAAAAAAAAGCATAGGTAGTCAAGGAAACTTCCGACAGAAGGGAAAACTTAAACTATGAAATTACCATTTTTTTTTGGAATTTTCAAATTAATTGTGGTATTTAACACGAAAATTTCATAACCTGTAAATTAATATTATATATATGTATATATATATATATATATATATATATATATGTATATATATATATATATGTATATATATATATATATATATATATATACATATACACAAAAATATTGACATATTTATTACTCATTATTGTACAGATATACTGCTAATACAACATGTCGGTGACGGGTACTCATAAGATTTTACCCGCGTCCAACGCGAACATCATATATTCGGGTATGCACAATGTGTTTATGTACATCTGTGCATACCTTAAACATTTAATAATAGTAATTTACCACTAACATTATCTCATATGAAACTTTTCCTTTTAGTCCCTTTTATAGATAATATTTATTTCAATATCAATATTCCATTTTTTCCATTCTATCACAAATGGGTTTATACTTCGCAAAAGATCCGCTCACGTTTGTGCAACGCATAAAGTAGGGTTCAGTAATCATTAAAAAAAGCTAAATATATATGTGTGTGTGTATATGTATATATATATATATATATATATATATATATATATATATATATATATATATATATACATATACTCTTTAAATTAACTATCGTAAATTATATTTTAATATTTCTTATATATGTATCTTACGGACATTCGTAAATTTAGTTCCCCTATAATTTCCATCTATATCGTTTCCGCGTCCTTAAAAGTTTTTTCTTAATAATTCCTGAACTCAACGATTTTGGAATAGTCAAAACAATTTCATTTGACATTACTTATCGTAACTTTTTCGGGATATTTTACAGATTTGTAGGTAGTCTTGTTTGGAAATGAAAGGAATATGTATCCTATTGTCAACGAACGTTTTAAGTTTAATATTTCGTAAAAGGGGCTGAAAAGTGAAAAGTGGTAAATGGAATTTTAACTTCATTTTTGTCATTAAACGATGCCTCATTAAACGTGAAATGTTAATTTTTTTTAATCCCTCTTTTTTAGTGAAAACATAAACAATCCAAAATGTCGTATCATAACCTGCCGGCAGACTCAGACATGAACAAACAAAATCACAGTTTAGATTTATGACAAAAGTACAAAAATATATACGGTAAATCATATGTCCCAGAATTCTTTTACATAACACAAGAAAGGGTTTCACTTTCTTATATTTTTATAGCATAAATTTACTGAAACACAAAATTTTTACCTTTTACTGTAATGGCGATGTGAGATCATGTTAATTCCTTTACTCTTTTAAATTATCCTTATTGTTATTTTAACACTCATGAAGAGTATATTAAATATTGTAATAACTATATATTTAAATGAAGCATACAACAAAAATTAACGTATATATACTTATTATTATATCGTGTGAAATATATTCGATATTGTTGAAGACGAGCGATGCGCATGCAACACGGATTACCGTGCATTCAGTTTCTGACTCGTTAGAGAGCAAGTTATTATTACAAACCAATTACCTGCCTTTGCTTTTTCTTCTTTTACACTAGGTCAGAAGCTGCATCGGAGGCTATAATGCTTTAATTTTTTGCATTTTTGTGTAAGCATGAACTTTTGTATTACAACATCTTTAGGTATCCCACCTGAAGATGTTGTAATACAATGAAACCTAGGTCGTGGTAAAGAAATTTTAAAAAGTAGAAATAATGCTACATCACGTAGTTTCATTTAATTGTGAATAATGAATTTCTACAAAATTAACGCCAAATATATTCAATATCACAAAAATTTTTAGTTAGTTAATTGAATATACTGTCACAAAATTTTCTTTTATTATTTCTTCGTTGATTGTTTTCCGTATTAAAAATAATTCGTATAGAGAGAACAGTGAAATATTTTTTTTCAAACGTTCTTAACTTTTCATATGTAATTACTAATTTACTTTAATAAGTTTCTATAGAAAAGTATTTGGGCTCCTAATATAATAATTTTTTATTGAGAATTTCTAACCAATTCTGATCTCAAAACTTTTAACCTGCTTTCTTTTTTTTATGTAATTTATATTACACTTAGTTTCTTAGAGTACGTTTGCATTTCATGGGATATAATATATAAAAAGAACAATAAGAGTTTCAAACCATTACGCTTAATTTCATAAATGAAACCTTTTCTTAAAATTAAAATTACCTATCATTTTATATGTAATTTTATTGGCCAAAAGAGATTATTTAAAATTTACTGTGAACAAAACTATACGATCATTGATTGGAAATAAAAAAAATTTAATTGATGTATTTGATTGGAATGAGAAGAAATTGGAGGCTCTGCATCACACTTATGCTACAAAATTTTCTTCAATATTAGTAAAATATAAGCTTTTATAATTTTATACACCTGTTTGTCTTGGATCACAAATTCAAGAAAGATTCTAGTTGAAATATATGTGTATATATGTGTATATATATATATATATATATATATATATATATATATATATATATATATATATTATAAAGAATTAACTACTCTTATATTAAAAAAAAAATATGATTATGATAAATAGATTTAAGGAAAAACTGTAAAGAAGTTACATGCAAATTTTTGCTTTATTTTTCATGCCTCCAGATATTCACTAAAGGCCTGATGTCCCAGCCTACAAAACCATAAATACAAGAAAGGTATAATACCTTACCAAATTTTTGTCATCCATTCGTATAGTAGATGAGAAAGATCTGAAACAAATTATTTGCAGAGTGCAGCTTTTTTCATTCCTTAAATTTATATATTTGCCCTCTAAATTTTACCACATTTAATAAAGTGTTATAATATTTCTGAATTGGATATCTCCTTTCTTTATCATTATTTCCCATCTATTTCTTAAGTTAATTACTTAAATTTGTATAATTTGAAAAAAATATCTGCTTGGTACACATTTTTTTTCGTAATATTCTGAAATCAAGGCTTACGTATGCTAACAAATTTTGTTCAATAGATCTTTTATCTACATTTATTCCGAAATATGTAATTTTTTTCTAACCGGTAAGGGTGATACTTATATGAATTTGAAACTGTTTATTCATTTTTGCAGTTAATATTTTTTGTATACATTTATTTGAGAGTTTACCTGTTGCTAAAACGAGGCAAAAGAAAATTGCCTATAACATTAATGTAAAAATTATCTAGACAATAGCATTTCCTAGAGTATGTATTAAAAAGTTAATGGTAAAATAAAAAAATAGTCAAATTTCCAAAGCATTTTGCTAATTTCAAATATCCCGATTATAATTCCCAATCAGTTATATAATAATATTAAAGAGAACGGAATCGCGAAAACTTTGTATTGCGAATACTTGAACATAATTTATTTAACACATCTATATTTATTTTAAACTACTGAAAATAATCTAAATACTTCTATTTATACTGTAATATTTTTAAATTTGCCATAATGAGTTAGTTGATTGTTTCAACATAATATTTTTAAACTTTACTTAGTTAAAACAAAATAACTGCCCTTAGAACATTACACTGAGGTAATCGTTAAAGCATCATTCAGTTTAAATCTGTTGGTATACTTCAACCTTTAATAAAATTACCATGTTTGTTATTAAATCCCTATAGGTTTATTAGAAAATCCAGATTATCTAATCAAAACCCAATGAAATGCATGCCAAACTTGCACTTTTAGAGTAACCCTTACTTTATTTAGATAAAGACATGGAAGAATACATTGCGTAGCAGAATTATAGAGCGTTGGTATACATTTTATATTGTTTTAAGGTGTTTTACATTTTCTAACTAGATAATAATGGAAACAAAAATATTTATCTCTATATTTTCAAGTTTTTAATGTGCTGGCAGTATTCTTGAAAAAAATATATATTAAAATACCACTTAGACATTTTTGAACTTTCAGTGTTATCCAAATTACAGGTTACTCATTACAGGTTACCCATGGTCACAGTAGTAAATATGTCAAGTGCAAGTAGAACCCGCACTACGGTCTTACTCGTTTTTACAATTTTAAACATTTAAGAAGACATTTTATTTCTGTGAAATTCTTTAATATTCATATTATTTTCCATCTTGTAAATTTATGGCTTAGTGTATATATGTATATATATATATATATATATATATATATATGTATATATATATATATATATATATATATGTGTATATATATATATATATATATATATTTGTTTTTTTTTTTTAATTAGGGGATTTTAAAAGGGGAAATATATATTTTTAAGGGAAAGAGTCCATAAAATTAAAAAAGAAAATATTTTTAGAATCTCGTAATCCGATACGGAATCTTTATAATTTCTTCACGCTCGTATTCGTACGTGCGTCTGTCACGCCCTCCAAGTTTCTATACTTTTAGGTCTACGTGAATGAAATATAGCGGGTATATGCTTCGGGATTTTCGGGGTTTCAATGTATAACTTCCACCAATTTGAAACAGAATTACGTAAAGATCTAAAATAAATTCCTATAACAGATTTTAATGATTACTTTCAAATCAAGCTATTTCGCATAATTCAATTCGTTCGTTTTAGAACTATAAAAAAACCTTAAGTACGCAAAAATAGTCACCGAGTTTGCCGGTGTACTTAAGATGGATTGATATGAGTTACTAAAATCTACTTGGCAAAATTTAATATAAAAATACAGAAGATAAATTATAATATTAAGTCCAATTGCCGAGACTTTAGAAGCTTTTACCTTTTAGACTCCTTTGAACACGACTACGAATTTAAAAATGTAAATAATTTTATATTTTGTGAAATGACTATGGAGATATAACATATCGATTGCTTGACACACACTTCACCAATTGATTACTAGTTATTTCAATTTTTAGAACATGATAGTTTAAAAAATCTATTTATTCCTTTTTCTTCTCCAAACTGTTTAAGTGAATGTTAATGTTAAGTATGGATACACATGGATATCAATAAGCTTATTATTGAATTTTTTGAAAAGAAAGGATGAGCATTTTAAATAATGTCCCTAACCTTAGGTAAAATTCATAAAAAATTGGTATTGGCATCCACGTAATTTTTTCTTCAACTTGGTACTTCACACGAAAAATGTAATTAAAAGAAAACGTCATTACTTTTTATGCGCCACTACAACTATTATACGAATTTACTGAGTGAAATTGATTGAGCGGCTATTGGAAAGTTACGTTAATTAATACGTTTTATTGAAGTGTTACATTTTCAATTTCCACGTCAAATTGTTTCAGTTAAAACGAGTAGAGGTACATGATTTTACTGAATATATTATAGAACACATGTATTGCAGACTTGTCGCAAAATGTAACAAAACAGTTAAGCATCAAAAAGAGTATCGTTGAAAGGAATTTAGATGATCATTTTTTTGGTTATATTTATCAAAAGGAAAAAGTAGAGTTTCTAAAATCATTTAAGTGTCCCCCTATCCGTTAGCCAGAACCGTTAAAAATCCCTTCACGTAAGCTTTTAAATTTGGTATAGTCTTAAACCATGTTACCTAACAAATATCAACCCTATTTAAATGTGAAGCTTGGGGAAAAAGAATAGACAAATGAACCATTCGAAAAAAATAGTCAATGCTGTGTTTAGTGTGTTGTTTTAAAAGGTCATCAGAGATATAAAGAAAAATTTAAAAAGAAAGTTTTCCAGCCCCTTATTTATAAAATTACGGAACCTAAATTTAGAGAAAGGAAAATGTTGTTCTTAGAAGGCTCTATTGTGGGAAATCTATAACGATTATTCTAGATGTCAAAATGCCAATATATTCACGGTAATGTATATGTTTAACTATGTAATATTATTAAATACATGAAATAATATTAAACCTACATGAAATACTATTAAATATTGCGCTGAGAAATCCATATTAATGATTACTGAAGCAATCTCACCTCAAAAGATCGTGTCTAAGGTGAGATTATTTACAGTACTTACTATTTTATTCTCGATGCGCCAGTTAAATTTGTAATTGCGCGTTTTAAAATTTTTGAACCGCTGTAATTTTGCCCTAAAATGTAAAAATTAAAGAAAAATTCAGCAGTAATTTCATGCTGATAGGTCCGCCTGCACATTATATATAAAAAAACAGAAACTAGCAACAGCTTAGCAAGTGTAATGATGTAAATAATATTAATATTTCTAACTGCTATGGTATCATCTAAAGCTATTAAAATGATGTTAAAATTATTTCAAAAGTGAAATAGAAATCGATGTATGTTTCGTTTGTTTTTAATTAACACGATGCAAAAAAATTAAAATGAAAGAACAATAAACTTAGACATTCTTCATTTAATAATAAAAATAAATATTTAACTTAATATATCCGACTCCCATTTCAACAAAATCTGTATGTAAAAATTTGAAAATAAATTTTGAAGGGTATTTTTAAAAAGAAATTATTTTCAAATAATACAACTTCATTATTTCTCGAACTGTCATGACTCTTGAGTACGCGGAAATAACGCATATACAAATTAATTGACGAATGAGCTCGCTTATGGTAACCTTATGTGAGTTAAGACGAATCTTAATAGTAAGTTCAACTGTTAAGGTATTAGTAAGGTTATTCAGCTACCATATAATTTTTAGGCACGTAAGCGTGGTGTCAGCACTTATTTTTATTATTGTTACTACAATTTTGTTTTCACAGTAACGTCTTATAATTATGCTACTTTGCTGATGTTATAATAGATTCTTATATTTACGTTATCTTGTCCGAAACTTTACTGAAATTTTTTTGGCTTACCAAATAATTATCCCACACATTATGAGAAAATTAGGAGAAAACACAGCAGGAATATCATACCAATACGTCGGCCTGCACGTTATGCATACAACCGGAGGGAGATGAACGCATAGCAAGTGCTATTTGGTAACATAATCGTATTTCTCCAGATTAGGAGCGGATACATTTAAAGTGCTCTGAGCTTAATGCTCGGCTAGATCTCGTGATGCAAACTTTTCTCTGGAAACGTAATACAAATAAAGTAAACCAAATTTTGTCGGAGTGATCACTTTGTGAGAAGATGTTATTTAATATTTGTACTAGATAGTATTTTCAACGTAAGTGGATATACGCAATCAAGGGATTTATGGGATTCCAATGAATCTCAGGTTTGATAATTTTGATTTCAATGTTGCTTGTTGTATTGAAATTGTATTGATTAAATGTATTGATGATGTATGGATTTTCTGCATATAATTAACAGCGTATTTGTTTACTGGATTGACGCAAATACTAATGCCAGTCATAAATACTTCTGATTTGACTCACTATTTTCACGAAAATATTTGTTCGGGAAGCAACGTTTTTATAACTTACTGAATTGGGGAGTTAAAAAATTCAGATTCTAATTCTATGGTTTGAATTTCTTATAAAACAG
This sequence comes from Druceiella hillmani, assembly GCA_039881145.1. Classification (NCBI taxonomy): domain Eukaryota; kingdom Metazoa; phylum Arthropoda; class Insecta; order Lepidoptera; family Hepialidae; genus Druceiella; species Druceiella hillmani. Next base: position 2,563,587 of record JAYKKI010000114.1, read on the forward strand.
ATGTGTGGATTTCAATCAAACAATATAGTATTATTTCTCAAAATGTGAAAAAAGCGTCTTATACAAGAGAGTGGAATATAGGTACTATGGAAAGAAATAGATCTCTAAAACAAACTCTTATTTTTGCGATTTCAAATCGATGTTTCCCATTTTTCCCAACTTTTTAGACTCTTTTTTTATATATATCAAAACAGATAAATGTGGAAAACGGAAATATCCTTATTAATTTTACATTTCTTATTTGGTTCAATATTGTTGGTACCTGTTCAATCAGCTGAAAATAAACTTCTTTAGCAATACATTTTCTCTTTATGTAAAAGTATTCAAATATTTAAAAAAAAAGTTGCATTCCTTTTCAGTACGATTTTATATTTTAAATATTTCCAGTACAACATTATACAGTCTGTTTGGTAGGAGCAGAACGTGAAGGTTCTGGCAAAATTTTTCGCGGTCGTACAAAGATTAAGTGGTTTTCACAACAATGATTGGGTTGTTTCATATTTCCGTATCTGTGTAATTATTACTTTTAATATTTATACATTTACATTTTCTAATTATATCTTCACGGCAACTTGTATTGTGGTATAAGTAGGGAGGTTTAAAATTAATATGATGCTTGTTTCCAAAACCACATTCAATTTATAATTGTATTTCGATAGTCCTACTTATATTCATATTCTGTTTCCCTTTATATCTTCCACGCCATATCCCATAATAGAAGATAGGAAGTGGCACAGAAATACGACGAGAGTAATTTTTATAGGTATCTATATACATATGTGTCACTATACGACCAATTGTCTTGCGAATAGTAACCTTCCTCAGTTTCGTATTGGTTTGTGGTACGAAACTACCTCCTACCTCGTTTATCCACAATTTATTTACAGTAATTACATGAACATTATGGTAAACTTTAGGGGTATCAATATTCCTATTATACAAACTTGGCTTAACAAATCGGAAGTAACCATCCACAAAAAGTATTGATTTTTTTCACCGCCCGACTTTACAAAAGACAATACCTGCTGTTTTTTGTGCAAGCAGGAGAGTGAGCGTTATTTTACGTATTGTTAAGGCTAACAAGGTAGGTCATTAGGGAACTAACAAGGGTCAGTGCTTGCCAACTGAATAAAGCAGGGGCAGTCGTAGGAGAGTATTAAGTCCAAGTTCTGCATAGAAAATGTCCGGTCCCAACATCGCAACGAGCGTTCGAACTAAAAAGTGTTGTTCGTTTCATGTTCTTGACGAAATTATTGAAGTTTGTTTAAGGCTTTTACATGAAGCGATTTATCTTTTTCGTTTTAAATAAAGCAGGATAAATGAGTATAATAAATGAATGTTTTCTTTTTTTATCCACACGTTATTCGACAAAAATGACAACGTCGTTATATGAGAATTGGTAATGCTCTGCGCTTTTCTTAACTTTTGACACCAAAGTTAATTTGCAAAGATAAAGCTGTTTTGTAATTAATGAAATATTTAAAGTAATACCTTTTTTGACATATATGTCAGTTAATTATATATCCTGCTAATATATAATTTTTTTTTGGTTTCTAGTGAAAAATATAGTTTTACAACTTATTATGTCGTAAAAAAGCATTAGTTAAGAATTCCTTGATTTGTATCTATAGTGACAGATAATTGACACTTTGGCCAGGATATCTTTCAGATAATAATATTTAATTGTTTTTTTATTAAAAGCCTATCTGTCACTTATCTTGTTAACGAATACTGAGCTTACTTTCTTATAAGCTACTCTTCTAATTACTCTTTCAAATGCTACACATTAAGATAGTTTAAGCTTATACGGTATTCTTGATAATAGAACTTTCTCGTTTGATTATAACACACTTCATATACTTAAATAAATAAACATATATATATATATATATATATATATATATATATAAATATGTATATATATATATATAAATATGTATATATATATATATATATATATATATATATTTTATTCAGTGTTTTCATTTCGTTGACCGACTTTAAATTCTGATTGAAAAAGCATTTAAAAATGACAACTATAATATTGTTGAAAATTCTCCTCGTATTATACGAATATGATAATTGATATTTAGTTTGTACTTTATGTTATTTAACTCTATTTTATATTATTTATCTTTTAAACGTAAATATTATTAAGAGACCATTAAAATTTGTGAGCATTTAGTTGATTATAAGGTTTCCTTAAAAGCTAAGTAATTTATGGTATAGCATAATTACTAGAATTTATTTAAATATTGACAGTACTATATTAGAAAAAAAATTTAAATATGGAATTATGTTTACAGAGGTCATGAAATACGATTTTAATCTTACTCGGTCTCCAAAATTATCTTTGAAATATAAGGATGAAATAATTTTCCGAAACGGTAATTTAGTATTAAGTGACAGGAATTAGTGTTTTATTTGGTTAGCTTGAATTAATTTAACTTGAATTTAATTTTACTATTTGGAATAGATATATTATTTGATAAATGAAAAACTATTTAAACCAAATATTTTATTTGTAAATGAGGTATCAATAAAAAATATAAATAGTTTAGGAACCTCCGTTAATTAAAATGCGCGCTGTATACCAATATGTAGTCTCATGTGTAAAAACCTTCAGACTATGCGTAGAATTTGCACTATAAGAGTTATGTGATCACTTACTTAAATATAAACATTTAAGTATATAGAGTACACACACATATGTATATATAAATATAAATATATATAAATATATATAAATATATATATATATATATATATATATACATATTACATACATACATACATATATCTTTTACATACATAAAACTGAGGTAAATATTTCAAAAACTCTAGGAGTTATAATAATCGCGGAAAATTGCCAGTGAACTTTTAATAATTTTATTAAGGTACTTAATTTTAATATTAACCGTTTCATAAATAGTTCGAAAATTTCCTTATTGAATATTTGACTAACATCTCTAGAACTATCTTAGTTACGATACTAAATATAAACAATTTTAAAATTCAACTTGTTTTTTTATTTGGTATCCCACGGCATAAAGTAAATGACAACAAAAGAATATAAATAACAACTTTGTTCATTTAAATATTTATACATCTCATATTACGGCTGTGGACGTTATACGACAAGTACGTAATTATAAATGAAGTCATAAAAAGAACATCTTAATTTTTCTTAAAAATTTTTATACTTTAAAATTTTACTTAAGAAAATCTCATTTAAGAATAGGAACCCATTAGGTCGTGACGACAATTTTATCGTTTGTAGACGCTGTCAGCTATAGCGGTTTACATTATATTTTGCCGTTGTTTTTATTATTGAACCCCAGTCTCCCCAAATATCGTGACGATAATTATAGTCTACGGTTCAAGTCGTGTTCTTTGGTTCAAGCCAGTTATGTGGTTCCACCTGTGCGCAATCGACAAATACACAGTTCTCTTTGTGCGAGCGCATCTCTACTACTTACTTATCTCTCCGTGTAACTGATGAGCGTTGCTTATGCTTACATATTTATGTGCTCGATATGACAAAGAAAGTATCGACAATGAGTGCTTTTTAATAGTGGAGACTTTTACGAGAACCACAATGTATGAAACCTGTGAATATTTTCACGCAATTTTAAACAGTACGATAAAAATCTAAGAGCGAATAACTTCCGATGTTTTTGTAAATTATTCCGAACGAATAGGAAAAATTTTCTGTAGCACCAAATTATTCATATGAGCTACAATTATTTTGAATATATTTGGCGTTAATTTTGTAGAAATTCATTATTTACAATTAAATGAAACTACGTGATATAGTATTATTTCTACTATCTTTAATTTCTTTACCACGACCTAGGTTTCGTTGTATTACAACATCTTCAGGTGGGATATTAGCAAAGATATCTTTGCTAATATCGCATCTGAAGATGTTGTAATACAACGAAACCTAGGTCGTGGTAAAGAAATTAAAGAAAGTAGAAATAATAATACATCACGTAGTTTCATTAAATTGTGTACAGTTATTTTATCACGAAAGCAATTTGTCATCACGACAAGTGTGAACCGTGTAATAAGAAACTATGAGCGAATAACTTTTGGGAGGAGAGAAATATTTGACAAATCGCACGGTGAAATTTTCATTGGCAGTTTTGTCCTGTCTGAATATACGCGAGTAGTATTAATTAAAAATCACATCACTTTTAACGGACAACAGTATATTATCGTTATTCATTCTAAGAATGTCTAAAATAAATGACAAGTTTCATATTTCCTTTGTCGATGTTTGCGATGAATACCATCTTTGGTTGGATTATAACAAAAAAAACTATTGTTCATGTATTGCTATTATGAATTGCCTTACATTAAAGAAATCAATATGAAAAGTCAGAGAAACATGACGTACTATGATAGATAGATTGTTTATTACACATTGACAGAATAAAATTAAATTCATTTTAAAAACATTTAACTTGTCCTAGATTGGTTTTAGTCAGTTAACAGTATTGAAGCGAAAACAATATTGGTAAATAATAACTGTAAAATCCACACCAGTAAAATTCAGAATAACTGTAAAATACAAAACAATTGCCCTATTCTTCGTATTAAGCATTGACATATGATTGAATTACCATGCGACATAGCAGCGGAAGTTCAGTTCAGAATTCAATAGGAATTATGATTGGGACTTATAGATTTAGCAATGTTTCTCCAGTGAGTTTAGCCTAAAAAGTTTTGGCTTTATAGTTTTTTCATGGTACATTGTAATCACCGTGGTCACAGATTATGTAGGTATTGAATTTCTTTAATTCTTTTTTTCTTATTTTTTTTTACCTAGGCTCTTTTAGGAATCAGAAAAAAACATAAAAAAAACGTGTCTACTAATTAAAATATTACGAAGGATATATCAAAACTGACGATTTCGCATGTACGCGTTTTTGTGGTAGATGAGAGAATAATATATGCCTACAGTCTAAATTAAATGGCCGGACAAACATCTGAATATAAAAAAGTATAAACTCTGAGAGCAAACAAGAGTTGATTAGTCATCCAAAAAAAATCTGGCCTGCCGTCATTTGTATATATAACTGTTTTACTTACAATTTTAGCCTGTTTTTGCATATATTTTCTTGTAAAAATTGCAATACCTTTTATGGTATTTGACTATAGGTTCAAAAAGATATTACAAAGGTATTTATGACGGACTGCTTTTTTTTTAAAAAGTAATTAATATTTCCTTGCAATTACTTCTTTTCTTCTATATTTTTGCAGCAGTCTAGTTTTGTAGATTTGCTGACTAAAAGAGATCTCATTTTCAATTTCTTATATATAGCCAAGTTCCGCTATTAGTGAGGATGTTTCAAAAAAGATCAAAAAATCTTCAAAAATTCTTTTTAGGATGCCTTAAAAAATCCTACATTATTGTTGCCAATATTTAGAATTAAAAATGACCAATGAAAAAAATAGAAAAATAGAATGAAAAAAATAGAGCCTCTTTAGTAGCTTGTTCAAATTCAGCAAAAACTTTTTCTCTCCGTGCGTGAAAATTTCATCGATCTGGATATGGAATATTTTTTCTAAAAATTTTCTTTCTTTTCAGAATAATTTGTGCTATGTGTACACCTTCATATGTTTCATGCAATTTTTTCTATATTCCATGTTAAAAACTTTTCTCACGAGTACATTTAAATATAATTTTTTCAGTAATTATGCCAGATTAAAATAAAAAAAAATATTTGTTTCAGTATTGAAACATTGCTGGTAATAAAAATAGAGCGACCGATATCAAAAGGTGTATATACTGAATACGTACGAAATGGGAGAAAAAAAATATTTTTACTTCTCATTGAATATTCACGTTATATTTCTTGATATTGATATTTCGGCTGGACTAAATATTTACAACACGTCATGTACATCATATTTTATTGTCAATGTAACCTATATTGAATGTCCATGTATTTTTAGTGAAAATTATCCGAAGTGACTCCTTCTATATGGACGTATTTTGTTTTGGGTTTTGGGTCTAGAATACAAGAAATGTATGTCATATTAGACACTGCTTCCGCTAATATAAAATATTTATCAATTCTTTTAATATTTGAGGTTATTTATAACAGATGTGTGTAGCGTCATTGCATTTGTTGTAGCTTTCCCAATAACAAAAAGTACGAGATTACTGCAATTTCGACTGAACAGATGCCGGCAACGATTTTATACTTAATACTTTGTCAGTTTTAAAGACAGTATGGGTGTTTTGTGGAAGGCGTCAATAAATTAGTAGTAAATTATATAGTTTTCCCACTGCTACTTTCAGCAACGTATAGTTTTTCTGAAATAGATTTTGGAAATTCGTCAACTTTAAAAGACTGTCTTTATTTATGCCTCTGAAATAGTATTAGGACTATAAATTGCATATATAATAAATCGTTTCTTTTTCGTCAGGTCATGAATATTGTCCGCGTTGTTATATCTCACATTTATAAAGTTTATTCTAAACAGTTTTATGAAAAAACGGTGTTAAAATCTGTAAATAAAAAGTATGAAAGAAAAATTAGGAATCTTCACACATACGCATAGACAAACACAGCAGTACACACGTTCGCACACGAATATTTTAAACATATTCTCTAAACTAAATTGAATGGGATTATTAGTTATTCCATGATTTTTTTTAATCAGACAGATGTTTCTAGTATTTTTAATTGCAATAAATCACTAAGATATTCATAAATTATTAATATTTTTGTTTTGATTTTATTTAGCACTTGAACATCATCTTCGATTTTGATCATCGATGGAAAATAACTCTATACAAATATATGTAACTCATATCAACTCACCAACTCATTTACATCTCTTTCCTAAGGAGATCTTCCTATTTACATTCAAAACAAAAAATAAATTAATTATTTGGCATGTTGCTAACATCAACAAAATATCGCTAAATGTACGAACTCCTTACTTGGATATCTTTTTTTTTAAATTCTACTTCAAAAAAAACATTGTTTACTCTTTTGTTTTTATAACATAGTTGGGGCTACTCGATCTCCAATGAATATGCAAAACTTAGTATGTACAAAATATGAAGTTTGCATATTCATCGGAGATCGAGTGGCCCCAACTATGTCATAAAAACAAGAGTCTGTTGAAAATCATCAGTTTAAATTTGCATATAGGTTAACATACGTCTTTACATTGGATATGATATAACCAACAACTCTTTCATTTCCTCGTGACTTCTTTATTATTATTAACCAGATAAACAAGCTTGTACTTGGAGGAAAGAGTAAAGATAATGAATATTAGGGTCCGCTCTTAATAGCGCCCCTCGTTTTACGTACGTACGTGTATGTTAATATGCGTAATTATATAAAATACGTACGTGTATGTTAATATGCGTAATTATATAAAATACGTACGTGTATGTTAATATGCGTAATTATATAAAATATATGTCTTGGCCAATTTGTCATAAATATATTTAATTTAACCCCTTTACCTAATATTTTCGACTAAACAATCATTTGATCTATGTTGTTGTGTAATTTTTTTTTGGAAAAGAAGAGAATACGTAATACATTTATAATCATCCTTCCGCCCTACAAAAATTGAAAAAAAGGGTAATGGTACTTAGGACAATCATACAAAAACAACATAAATTCCTATTATAATTTTGCTTCCAGAACTTGGATTTTTACATTATGTCGCTAACTAATAAACAACCCATCTTTTAAAGTTTTCAGTTTACAAAGTTATTTTATGTCACGTATGTAATTAATAAAACCAATATTTAATTATTTAAGCAACATTGTTACTTAGTACTTACATGCAGAAATAAAATTCACGCCTCGTAGAATTCTTTGCGCTCTTGACTGAAAATTTTGGTAAGTAGGTTTGGCGAGAAAGCACATACACTAAAATACTTAAGTATATAATTGCTAAAATGGAAGTTTAGTAGATCGCGTTCATAACACTTTAGTTTTATTTTGAATTTGAAAGAGTGTTAGCTTAAGTGGTAGCCTATTGGAATATTTCCACCTCTGCAAAATGTGGAATTATTTTTTATATTACGGTACGAAAAAGAGAGGGTACATCTACGGTACTATTACGGTACGAAAAAGAGAGGGTACATCTACGGTACTATTACGGTACGAAAAATAGAGGGTACATCTACGGTACTATTACGGTACGAAAAAGAAAGGGTACATCTACGGTACTATTACGGTGCGAAAAAGAGAGGGTACATCTACGGTACTATTACGGTACGAAAAATAGAGGGTAGATCTGCCCGATAACCCAAATTGATCCTGGGATCTGTTTCAATAAGGCTCTTTAATTTTTCCAACTTCAATTCAAGAGATTACTTGAAAATTTTGAATCTTTGGAAACAATGCTTTGTTGGGTTAGATTAATGCTTTGATTAGTAAATACGCAGACATGTGCACAAATTGCGTGTTTCTTTGTTTTTGTTTCACTATAAGATTTCACTCTAGACCTAACCAAATCCACCAATGGAAACTTCACCCAAACCCTTTAGCTGCTCTTGCGTGATATTTAAAAAAAATAAATGGTGTCTCAGGCAAAATTTTGAAAAGTAATATTTTTATATACTATTATTTTTGTTATTTCCATCAAAATATCTTTTTCGTAATTACCATTAACGTGTAGCCAACAATTTTATTAAATTTTTACTACGGTGTACTATACTACTAATGTAACTATATTAGAATTATTAACTATACATTAAAATTTTTAACAGATCGTGGCAATAAATGAAATTTATATGAATAAAAAAAATATGTACGGAACACGACCGATAACAGTGTGTTCTTATGAATTTGACCGTATTTTTTTTTGTGTACCCGCACTATTATGTATTTCGATTCTGGTCACGCCCATATCGCTAATATATGTCCAGGAGAAAAACTACATTGCGCGATGTAAAATGCACATAACGCAATTTTTTCATAAATATTTGTGTAATTACTACGATTCTAGTAACTAAATACTTCTTTATGGTTTTTGTATCAACGCAAAGTAAGTGATTTTTTGGAAATATTATTTTGGTATATATTTTGATTGATCGAGAGGAGAGATATTAAATGAAAACTATTTACTTATTATACCAAGCTGCCATATATTTTTATTAATGTATTTTATTTTTATTTTTAAGCTTACCGTTATTTTTAAAACTATAATTTTAAGAAAAACATCAGAATTAGGTCATTAGTTTTTACCTTATGCGCGCATAAAAAAACATACAGACTGATGAAAGTTCTATCCTTACTTAACAATTTTTTTTTATTCTAAACACAGCATTATTTATTCAGCTACTATCATACAAAGGGATATATTTTCATTAACTTTACCTAGGAAATATTTAAAAAAATGTTAGGTGAAGTTTTAAATTTGTTTATTCCTTTTTTAAATTTATATCTTCACTGAAAAAATTCACTGACATATTTTCTAGCAAGTATTCAAATAACAATTCGACATAAAATCATTAAACTGAAGAAATATAAGAGTAAAAACAATAGGACCACTGCAAATACTCAATTGTGTAAATCTGTTACGAGTTTTAGAACATATATAGTTCTATAAATATTATTATGTATATGCCAAACAACATAAACAATGTGAGATAAACACGAATACCCTAATTATGTCAGCGAAATATGTTGTAGCTTGTATTATTATTATTATTACGCACTCCATTAGGACTTCACAACAATACTTGTGTCGTTCTAATTTACTGTACGTTATAAAATATTATTTTTACCTAAAAATATTTGACCCATAAAAAGATTAAATCGTATTTATGGGTAATATTGAATTAGTTTCATGAGAGTACATTTAAGAGAGTAAGACTGAGAGGACCAAAATTGATTTGCAACAAAAGAATCAATATAGTCTTTTGCCAAAACAATTACAAATCTAAAATACTTGATATTTCTACCAAAATATTTATATATTATTTTCCGTTATATAAATATTGGGTGTTGTCTAATGTAGATCTCATAGACATGTAATGTATATTTCTTTAATTTATAATTTGAATAAAATAATTTTGCCTTTATTTACTTTACTATATGCTTTTATGTAGTTACTTACTCTGTGCTGAAATTTTGAAAAACATGGTTGAAAGTTAAGGAGAAGTGAAAAGATACCTAAATAACTATTATATCAAAAAAAAATAATTACTCATAAATTGTTTTAAACTTTTCTTCTCAATTTTCGCGAGATATTCTATTTAATATTACGTTATTTTATCTGTTGCCTTAGATAAGAATCTAATTTTAAATTTTCAATAAATAAAACTAAGCCACAGCCCATATTTCTTTCAGTTATCAGCTTGTTTAACTCTTGTATTATTAAGTATATCAAACGTAATTGCTGTTCCCGCCTACATAAAGGATAATTGTTAAGAAAGAATCATTTAAAAAAAAATTTCAGGTAAAGTTATCTAATATGGTCTAAAGCAGGATAACAAAAATTACACCGACATATTATTTGTAATCACCGGATTCACTATTCAAAACACCACTATTATACAAGTGGTCAAATTTTACCCTCTTATCTGTTGATGGAAAAGCTATATTCATAAATGTTACTATTTTCGATCATTTTTTCAAAGATCTCTTTAATGATGAAATTTGTAAAAAAAATAACTCATATATTTGATTTCGTTTTTAATGTTACAAAATGTTTAATAACTCTTTCTTTAATTACGCAATTCAACCTATTCTATCTATAAAATTTCATCATTTACGTGTCCCAAATTGATCCTATATCTCATAACGGTTCTGTTATTGAAATTAAGCTATGGAGCTTTAAAAACTGATATTTTTAAATATATAGTCACATAGTAATTGAAATTAACAATCATATTTATTAAAATATTAATTCGTAATTAGTTTAAAAGAGTAATAAATATAACAACAAAATAATCTATATTTAATATTCTTAAATGAGCCCCCAAATTTTTATAATATTCATTTTATTCTAGTTATATGGACACATTTTTTTGTAAACATGAACTTTAATTTTCTTAATTTAATCTAAAAAAATGCCAATATATATTTAATGAAATTATTATGTTGGACGCAGTTTAAATTAATAGTTATAAACCAAAATAAGTTGATATATTATGATTAAAGGAAACTTAAGAAAAAAATTAATGACTTGTTTCAAAAAATTATTTTTACTTGAGAAAAATTATGATTTTCTTCTTAGATTTTTATAGCCATTATTTTTGTTGTATAATCTTTCACTTTTATAGACTTTTGAAAACCAAAAATAAATTGGGTGAGTCTTTGACCGATTCGAAAGACAATCACGGAATAAGTTTTAAAATGGCAATTTATTGAAAGTGCCGTCTTAAAATTGGAACTAAAATATTTCATCAATAAAGTTTCAATAGCCACAAAGAATTTGACAACATTTTTTTATTAAAATTCTTTGGGACGAAAAAAACAAATTCAAACCTTTTGATGTAACATTTGAATTGGGATTAGATTCACAATACGTATTTGTAGACGAGTAACAATCAAATATAGTAGCTATACTTTTACTATTCATTCAGGACATTAATATGCAACACCTGGAAGCGATGGCAGTGATAAAAAAACGTAAGTGACTCCACGCTTATAGTGCAGAGTGGCTGCACACAAATTAATTCTGTATACAAATTAATGTATTGCAACCCATGTCCTCGTAGGCTCGTTTTCTTTTGTTTGACTTTTATCATCAGCAAAACGGAGAGGGGCCCCTGAGTTTCCTTATAATTATAAAAATTCGTTAGCCACACCACAGTTACAAATTTATTGGAAGCAATTAAAGTATGCAGTGAAATCTATAATGGATAAGGGAAATTATATACTAAGTTTTAATTTTTGTGGTTTCATAACATAAATGACTATGAAAATAAAAATATTTTTCTTCAAATTCTGTATTAAAGGGAGACAAATCTAATAACTAAGGTTTTTCTGTTGTATGCAGTATTTCAAGAAATTAAATAGATCCGTTTCTCTATCGCGACGGTACACCAATATTTCGTTTATGTACTATTTCAGTTTAAAATGAGAACTTTTCCAATAGACTAAGATTTTTTGAAATAAAATTAATGTCATTTCCGTATGAATGCTCCGTTGCAAAGTAAAAGGAAGAACAATACATTTTTTTCAATCAAGATTGAGACGATTTTTCTGGTAATAAAAAAGAGGGTACATCATTTCCCGGCCCGACCATTTCTCCAAAAGACACATCAATCTGTTTTTCCATTGCGACAAGAAAGAAGAGCTTTCATGCTTATAATATTAATTTAGATTGCATCAAAAAACGGAGATAAAAGGATATAAAGAATATTGCTAATTATATAAATCATTTAAAGCGGGTCAGTAAATAACTTCATTATCAAAAGATTGAACGTCATAAATATTATTTTAATATTTTATTAAAATTTGGCATAATCCTTTAGGCCAAATTTAAAGACACTAATTTTTCTCACAAACCTCCAATATCCCCGACCGTCTAATGTTCTAACATGTGTTCATAATTCAAAGACTTTTTGTCGTACTCTTAAATCTTGATGTATTTTAAGTTTTTATAGCTTTCTTTTGCATGAAATATTCTCCGCTTAAGTCATTGAAGCAGTGCATCGTGAAAACTAACTAACGAAATTTTGTAGTCAGTGTTTAAATGTATTTTTCGGAACTAATATTCACAGAGTCCTCGACAAATTTTCCAAAGTATGGTTATTTCATATAATTTCAGAATATGTTTAAGTCACATTTTATATATTTTTTTATGTGCGATAAGAACGAAATCACAAATATTTAATTAAAAACGAGTCATGTCGTTTCATCGTTATCATACTAACTTTTAGACAAAGAGATAACAAAACGTTTGGTATCTTTATATTGCAGTATTTTGTTATTGAATATATTCATCGACAGATACTGAACCTGAATCTGAAATTGACCTACACAAAAAATCTATAATATTTTGTGTATAGTTTCAATTTATTTAAGACTTAAAGCATATGGAAATATCCACTTGCATATATACGGCAATATAGAAAAAATCCAATATTTCCATAAATAAAGCCAAGTATTTATAACATTGTTTGAACAATCGGTGAAATGAAAGGATTCATAGGGTATTTAGGAAAGATTTAAAAAAAACATTGAAATTACATACGTTAAAATGTAAACATGGATATTCGTAATTACAATTCAATTTTATTAATATTTCAATACATATTGCGATACTTTTGGATGTTGAAAGTAAGTGGTCAATCGCTCACTCGGTAAAAAGCGAATCACTTAGTGGCAAACTACCTGAGTGGAAAACATTTTTTTCAATTCTCGATTTCAGACTAAGAAAGCTACTTCAATATAAGGAAGGTACATTTAAGTAATCTTATTTCCGTCAACTGCTTTCCAACATCACAATATTTAAACTGTTATTATACAAAAGGTAATTGGAACCTCAAATATAAGTCCCATTTTTCCAATACTCACAAAACCCTTGCTGATATAAAAATAAAAATAAATAATATATACCTTTAAATTCATTCCATTTAGAGGTGACTAATTTTATATGATGATACGAATTTTTCATAAAATCATTTTTCATAAAATCATGGAAAGTAACTGATTTTACCAAATAAAATTTTTCATTTCTCATCTTATGTATTATGTATAAATAAAATAAATCGTAAATATCACATAAATGGTAAACTACAATGGTGAATCAGAAAAAGAACTCGGGCTATAATGGGTTAAGAGCATCGTTTTAAGGTTATATGTCAAAACTGTAAAGACCATGAAATAGAGTCATGTAGATATTTTAAAGACTGCTTGAGACTGCTGCAAAGCATATTCATATGTCATTAGACTACTTTAATGTGTTATAAAAATTTCCTCTCCGAACTTTTCTTGCTAGCAAATTTTATAGCTTTTGAAGATGTCCCAGCAAAGAAATCAAGCTATATAATTGATAAAAGTGATATTTTGAAATATTTTTTTTTTAATTTGCCACTACTTATATGTAATAAGTATTTATTTATTTTCAGAATTACACATAATTTAAGGCATACTATGAAAGACGAGTAAACATAATTACCGAAAACCACTGTCCTGAGATCTTATGTAAGGTGTATGTAAAAGTATAACAAAAATTAATTATTTCCAACGTGGAAAAAATAAAGAAAATGCATTGAATTTACTTTCATGAGTTTGAAAATGTCCTTTTTCTAATGGTGGTCATAAAAAATAATATAAATGATAAAATTAAACTTTGGTAACTTATTTACTGATGACGTACATTTTTAATTTACAAATTCTTAAAAGGAAGAAAATTTATTTAGTAAAAAAGTTGTTAAACATAAATTTGAATTTCTTTTTCCTAAAAAGCTTAATAATATCTATGAACAACAAGTAACAACGATTAAAATCTTGCTAAGAAAAAGTAAGGAAAACTGTAAAAGCATGCTGAACAAATTTGATTCCGCAATTCCTGTAACTTTCTTTTCTCGATGACGCGAGGAAACAGTAAGATACAATTTAATCCATTTCACAATTATATTGAAACTTTTAATATCTGTGAAATTTGTAATACGTATTCATGTTATGTGCAATTGATATAATCCAAAATTTTTAATGCTCCTCACAAAGCGGAAATCTTTTTAAAGAATTATATTAAAAATTTGGAATACACTACTAGATATAATGATTGATATTTTTTTTATTTCATTTTGTTGAAAATTAACAATATGCACGATATAATATATATATCTACCAGTGCCGGAGGTATAAATATAAATATTATTTTCTGTACTAAATTAGTCTCATTTCTTGTTTTTATTGTATCAAGTTTTATTGACACCAAATTGAGAACTAGGGAAATTATCAAGTGAAATAGGTACATATTTATTTTTATAGTTACTATTATTTTTAGATACGCTTAAAAAAATATAGGTACTCGAAAGAATATTCTCACTTTATATATATGCACGCGCCCAAACACAACAAATATGAATACATTTATCTCCTTCAAGTGTTTATGTTCTTTATGCGGTATGTATCGTCACTAAATAGGGCTACTTCTATCACTTGTTTATTAAGCATGCGCAATGCTAATTTTTAAATAAGCCGCCTACATTATAATATTACTATATCGTTATCATAATTATATGTAAATTAGCAACATTTATAAATAGCGCCAAATGTCAGTTTGCCAACATTTAAGGTATTGTAAATTATCAAATATCAGATAAATTGTTATATATCTGTAGGAAAATAAATTCAAAACAGATTGTTGGTTTCCTTCTTAATTAACTTAGTATATTTAATTTTAATATAACAATGGTAATAATTAGGAAATTGATGCAATAAAGTAAAAAGGTGTGCTCTTAATTTGATTAATTTTCTTTTTAATTTTATTTTTGATTAATTTTTTTCATTTACTAACTACGCATTTAGTTCCACGACAGCCATATTTGGATTTGAAAATTATTATGTACACGCGTACATAATAATTAAAATTTTAAATATAATATTTTAGAATATATTGTATTTATATAAATTTTAAATTCCGTTAAGGTACTGCTCAGCCTACATCCTAAGACTTTCACCTGTTCTATAATTACATTCGACATACAAAATAATTGCAAAATATTCGCTCGTAATAAAAAACGACTTAATCACTAATTTACCATGTAACAAAAACCTTTAATACGCGTTAAACAATAACATAAATTACAACTGCTGTTTAAAAATTATAGCTATTTCTTCAAAGACTTTAAATGTTCTGATTAGTTATATGTATCTTTGAGGGTTTTGGACATTTGAGACTATGTGAATGTGATATTGAATAATAAAATAATATTGGAAATTTATTTGAAAATGGCAATTCAAATAGGTAACATCATTTTCGCTCTCTATTCGCATAGAAAAATTGTGTGATATTATAAATGATTAGAACTTTTTTAATATTTTCAAAATGTTGTCAGATTGTAGTTAATAATGTGTATATATTAATACGTTAAAATAAAAATATTTTTACGAATAAAATAACTATTCCATTATTGCCATCTATATACGAAGCAAAAAACTACACATATGATGAATAGTTTCAACAGAAATAAATGTTTCTATTAAAAAATTAATTATTATCGAGGTCGAGTAATAACCTTGATGATATTAACAAAAAATATTGAGTATACCTCTCGATTATGAGTGAAAATATATATTAAATCGATGCGACAAACAGTGTCAAGCATAGTTACCAAGTAGCAGGCATATAAATTAAAGTTTAATTCTAGAGAATAAGGGCATTATCATGTTGCGAAATAATTGTAGTTTTTTTTCAAACGCAAGTTACCTGGTTCAGACCAATGTATCGCTTTGAAGCTTAAGTGAAATTATATTAACGTCTTAACTGAAAAAAAAGTTATAAAAATTATAACACCATTTTTGACAATTTTGTTAGTTCTAGAGATATTGTTATAAAATTTTCGGAAGAAATATACCCTCCTCTATAATTTTCGGAACTTTTTCATTCAATGTTATGATAAAAAAACCATGTTACTAGAATTTTACATAAAGTTTAGCAGAAATCTGTAGCAATGAATCTTTTTTTTTTAATTTAAGAAGCTGATGTTGTTTTTATTTGTATCTCCTAAAAATATATCAAGCAACACGTAGTAAGCAATATTATTATTTAAAAATAAATTGATAAATGTACCGTGTGCGCTTGAACATTTACATGTGTCTAAATGTACAGAGTCCTTGTATTGAAGATGCTACTCTTACTTTATACGTGTTATGTTTAAACTGTGATTCAAATTAGGTGAAAAATATATTTATTAATATTGTGTCTAAGATTTACTAGTAAAACATTTAAAAAAAACAAATACTGACTTATTGGACACTGGCTTTTTGAACGTAATTTTGTATAACACTCATGTATAATTAATATTTTAATACAGTCGTTTAGATGGCTTCATATCTCGGAAGGAAAAATAAAACCTTTGTAAGATAATTTACTTGTCCGTCTGTCTGCCAGTCACTGCTCTATTCCCCAGGAGGGGGTCGATTTCAAATTCAAATATTAAAGAATATCGATCCACGTATATATCTATTCACGATCCATTTACCCTCTGGAAAATATTGATATAGAAATTTCAAATTTCAAAGGAGTTAAAAATTTAATATTGGACAAAATATTTTTAAAATTCCATATAAATTGTGAATCTTTTTGAATCGCTCTTTACATAATTTTACGTGGTATATCTTCAGAAACATAATGAAAAATATTTCTCCTCTCTCTTATTTTTTGAATAAAATTATGGAAACATTTGGTTTCCAGAAACCTGATTAAAGGTAGCGGGAAAACGACACCGATTATTCTAGATATCAAAGTTTCTGAGTAATTCGCCAAATTATTTTATGTTACCATACACTTAGTTAGTCCAAATTAGCGATCATTTATTGAAACTAAAATAATTTCACTTCTTAACTACGAAATTTATGGTACGCGAGTCACACGCGTACTTAAACGATTTTTAGGACACCAAACTTAAATTGCATATTTAGATAAATCTCTAATTTATATAATTATGTCTATGAGTAGTTCGAGCATGTTTCATAAATTATAAGGAGAAATATTTTATCTAAAAAATAACCAAAAGTAAGACAAAATATTTAATAAAACTTAAGCCCTGCAAAACATCATAAGATATTTTCAAATTATTGTTTAGTATAATAAAACATAGAGTGCAAAATACGGTATTGAAATTCAAAATCATTAGGTCAAAATTTTACTTTTCCGTGACCTTTTCTCATGGCGTTTTTAAATCGAAATAAGTGCCTTTTCATAAGTCTCGGTCCGATGATTGATATCGCCAGATATCCGATACTGTCGGGTAGACGGTGTTGGATATCTGACGGCGAAGTCTGTGGCACTCTTTGAGAGCTTTCGTACGCAACGGCTCATTTTTCCTAGTACACGTTCACCGGATGAACTCCAAACACACCACTGGATGCCCGATCGCCGGCTACCGAGGCTCTTCCGGTGTATGAAGTGTAACGGTATCTTTTACATACGCCGACGCCAATCGTCCAGGTACAAGGATTCCATTCTGCGTTCTAATTTTAGAGGAGAGTGAAAAATAAGTTATGTGTGCAAAGTGCCGCGACTGTATTCGCGTCAACGGTCTAGACTGTTTTTGCAACTGTACTCTCATCAACCGTCTAGACACTATTGAATACAAAATCGGGTCGTGTGAAAGCTAAATGTGAAAAGCCACTAAAGCTAAACATGTTTCAAATTTGAAAACGTATTCACAGATGCTGGTTATAATATTTTCATTTAATAAAAAACATTTTGAAGAATACGGTAATTTGCCTAATTTTTTTTTACGAAATAGTCAATTGTATATAAATATCGTTAAACAAATGAGTGAAATTTCAATGGAAAAGAAATAAAACATATCTCACTAAAATATTCTTTATAATTACATTCTCTCAAAATTAACCATTGTAATTTATGTTGATATTCACATTCTGATTTATGTTCATTACGGCAGTTAAAATTAACTATTGTAACTTGTCCTGATATTTTCTATATATTGGATATATTGGATATGAGTCTTAAATATTTGTAAAGAAATCTGATACAAGCACGCCACTCTATTATTCAGAATTTCCACAATTATGTATTTCGCGTACATCAGAAGGCAGCCTATCGGAATTTCGAAATTCGCTTGTAAAAAGTACATAGATGCTGCATTTTTGTAATTTGCATTTTCATCACCAAAGACTATTTGTATATTTCTGACATATTACATGTTCCCTACTTTACCATGTTCCTCAAACAAATCAGTTATCTTTATGATTTCGTCTGTTCATTTGTTACAGTTTCAAGAGCTTCTGCAATTTTAGACCTTTATGGATGATAATGTAATCACATTTCTCGTAAGAATACATCTATCAATATGAATTAAAGTCTCAATGTGAAAAGATTGTTTTAAAATGTTTCTAGAGGCGACCATTTCTTTTAATGCCTGTCGTTGAATGGTACGAGTTAGAATAGGTCTTTTAAAAAAAGTTGAGTTTCCATAGGAGGGTAGGTTCGAAGTCTATCTTCGCATCCTGCAACTTTTTTCAAGCCTTGAGTTTAAAAATTCCAAAAAAGTCTTTTAATAACCTTTTTTACAAAGATGTAAGCAGATTTTATAAAAAGATTTCTTAGTCTAAGCTGCAATTTTTTTTTTCAGTTAATTGGAACTCCCTTTCTATAAGTGTTCCAAAAAATCGTATGAAAAAGTTCTCCCTCACATAATATTTCCGTCCTTTCCTTATTTTATTCATCTTTCTCCTCTTTCCTCAACCGTACAATTATAATGCATATTGATTTGTAATTAATATAATTTTCGTATATTTGTGTAAATTAAATTTTAACATTTAATATAATTTAAAAATTAACATAGACATAAAGAAGAAAAAAAAATAATGCCACTTCCTAAATGAGACTTTCAATGTTTTCTACCACTATATCAATGTGGCAAATAGATAAACATGGTTGTGATTTCACAATGGCAAAACAATAAAAAATTAATTATAAATCTCTGAATAAAAAGAAAACTTAATGAAGGAGTATTTTGATCCTATTAATAAATGACGTCATTGATGATAGGGAACTCAAAGAAGACACAGCTATTTTAAGTTTTGATAAGACAGTTATAAAAATATATTTTTTATGGCGAGAAATTTTAAACTATGTTTTAGTAACAGACTCGTTACATCAAGTCAGATCGTGCTACTTTAATATACGTTTAGCGTCCAAGTCGTACTATACATCACCGGGCATACAAGTACATTATTGACATTTTTTTTATGAACAAAAATTTTAAGCGAGCGTACTCGCATAGGCAATATTTATACAGTGGAATAATTGAGAAAAAACGTAAGAGAAATTTAAGGTCCTGTGAAAGAAATTAAAAGGAGATAAAATTATAAAAATTATTAAGAAGCCAACTATTGATGGAAAGAAAATAGATTTGACGAAAATATTAGATTCAATCAAAATGAATCATAATTTAAAAACATGGTCTATTTCATTATTATAAATAAAAGAACTGAAAATTATGCATGCTGAAAATTCTAATTGTCGTAAAAGAGTAGTAGATATTTTTTCTTCAAATAATATATGAGAAAATATAGTCTGCAAAAACATGTTTTGGGTAATGAATACAATATTAAATCCTTAATTTAATGCATGTCAGTTTTGTATGAAATAAAAATAATTTCTTATTTTCTTGAAATATCGAAATGTCTATTATATTAAATTTGATTCATTACATTGGTCTATTATGAAGTAGCTAAAAATGTTAAAACGTTAATGGAGCCCGCAGGATAGGGAATTTGAGACTATGGATCCTTCTACCAATATAATTAATATCACTTATTTATTTAATTGACACTCAAGGCTTAACTAATAATAATTTCAATTCAAATATATGGTAAATCGTCTTTATTCAATTTATTGATATTTCTCATTTATAACAAAATCGCAAAATGCGACTACTTCTTTCAAAAAATCGAAAATTGGATGTTCGGCGTGGTTTGAAATAAGTTCAACGATGTTATGTAATTAATTTTTTAGTATTTTACAAATTAAATTTTTAGTATTTTACAATGACAAATAAAATTTAACAAAAACAGAAATATAATTAACTTAATACATATTTCAAAAGGTATGATATTCATTTGAATATACTTTAATATCTAATACAGTAACGAAATGGTTCCCTTTCAAAAAAAGTATTTAAATTATTAACTCCGTTTTTTTCTCCAAATCTTTTTAATTTTTTTTTTAAAACATAAAACTATTCCAACATATTTAAGTTTACAATTTATTTCCACCGAAATAGACATATTTTCTGTCCATATTGTTTCGAGCCTAGTTTAATTGTCGATAATTGTAACTTTTCAGAAGCTACCATTGCATTTACAAGGCAATATAATCATTTGTACACATAGGTGTGTACACTATTATTTAAGAACTTACATGTATTTCATATTTTAAAAACAATTTGTAATTGTTTCCAATTGCTTATAACCATAAACCATTATTAAACAAAATTTCGAATAGTGAATCCGTTAAAAGCTAGGGATTTTTGTATAATAATTGAACGACAATTCAAAATAAAATAAAATATTTTTCTTTTTTTTCGTCAATATTGTTTCACCTCTTCCAAATATAAAGAAATATACCGTAAAACTCATAATGCAGATACACGTTTCCAAAAATTAAACACTTCTAATGGCCTATTTTGTAAGACACAAGCTGAGGTAGTGTGTAAAGGTAAAAACCTGCAAATCATGTATATGGAATAGTAAAAATTTCATCATCTTGACAATTATATATTGTTAATGGGTTATGTAATGTTATATATTACCTAATAAAATCCATAACCAACATAAATTTCAAAATAATGAAAATTTTCTGTGATAAGAAATATAATAAAAAAGTGGTTAATGAAATGTTCATTCTTATCTTAATTAATTTTGTAGTACATAATATAACGAATGCATATTCCTTTTTTTTTCAATTTCAAAAATTTTAGTTTAGCCTTGAAAAATTAATTTCGAACTTCGTACATTTGTAATAAGTAATCATACAATTTCGATTATTTAACAAATGTAAAACTAAATAAAATGAGAAAAAAGACCTGAATAGAAATAAATATTACACATAAAAACAAAAAACCAAACGTGTTTCTTAAAATTTTTGACTTCAATAAATAAATATTTTTTGTTTAATAAAACTACAAATAGTTAAATAAATAATGAAAATTAATAATTATGAAAAAAGTGTAGTGTTAAAATATTTCATCAATATAATTTTAAGATTTATATCATAAATATTTCATAAATGTAATATAATATAAATTAGTAAAAAAAACAATTGATCTTTTATATATTTTTAAAAAAATTATTTTCTTAGAACATTTGAAAGAGACGTTGTAAAAAAACAATATCAGATTCTATGGAATTAAATTAATTGACAATTCTGTTTCTGAAAATTTTCAGTTTTCTAGTCGAATTCTAGAATAAACTCATGGTGATTTATTATTTTACAAATTGATTTTATGGTTTACATATACACTTCGAATCCACTTCGATGTTTTCAATTTTTTTTCATCATTCCTGGTAACAATAACCTGGTTTGTAAATCTTTTTGGTAATGTAAGTCTTACAGTACCAACGGTATTACAAAATGTTATGGTTGACTGGAAAGGATTGCTAATGAAGCAATAAGTTCGCCATCTGTGCTATACATAAACAGTAAACAAATAAATAAATAATATGTAATAGCTTATGCTTAGTTTTAATTAGTTTTTAAAAAGATTCAAAATCATAAATATTTTGTGCATTAAAATGGATTTAAAATACAATTAAATAAGAAATTACTATTTTTTCCCATCGACATAATTTTAACTTCACCATCAATTAAATGTTCTATGCGCAGAGCAGTATTTATATATAAATATATATATATATATATATATATATATATATGTATATTTATAGATCTTTATTTTAATTACACTAATGTACTAAGAAATTTGCATTTCGGAATAATCAGAAATGTGGTGTACTTAAAAGAATATAATACCAATGTAGCAAGCAAGGATTTTGGTTTCAATGCTGCATTTTGAGGATAACACATAAGTCTTTTCCATATTTCAAGAACAGGATCTCAACAAAGCTGTAGGAAATTATTGTCAAAAATTAAGAGATAAGAAAAATTTTGTAATATTTACTCAACTGTTCATTCGATGTTATTTGTAATCTTCTACTACGGAAAATTTATTACCGACTATGACGACAAATTATGAGTTACAAAAGTAATTTTCCATCAAATCAAAGCAAGCTAGCAATTTGTTAACCTTGCGATTACAGAATTAATATTTACTTTTTTCTATCTAACTGCTAAAACGAAGAACGTAAATAGACATCTTGGCACATAAAATGTAGTAGGAAGTGAAGGTTTGTTTTTCACTGTACACAATGCTAGATACGGAAAAATCCTGTCTTAGATATGCGGCATATTTATTTGACAACTGATACGAATGTTATGTTTGTCTTCTATTAACACAAGTACACGTAATATGTATGCTCGCCACTGGAGCGTGTTTTCTTTTATTGTTTCACATGAGTGGAAAAATTGAGAAAAAATACGGTCTCTTTCATAACACGAGATAGCTTATTGTTTATTATTTTGTATATTATGAGTCATGTTACATTATTGAATATATTATTGATATTATTATACTGGTATTATGATCGTGTTGTATTTCTCCGTAACATTCGTATTATTCGTAAGAATTGAAAATATTGTTTTAGTTAGCTCTCATAACTTCCGTGAGAAAATCTTCCCAATCAAATTTATATGAAACATAGTCAAATGGAGATAATAAGAAACTACCTGATGCTTAACCTATTCTAATTAATAAGTAAGAAATTGGTTTAAAATGCAAGCTTCTGAGAAAAACGGCTTTGAAAATTTTTAAAAATATCTCTGGAAAAATCGTAAATAAAATTTGTAATATTTATAATTTGTTCTCTGAAGTGGTATTTAACAGGATTTATACATATATATATATATATATATATATATATATATATATATATATATATATATATATTCACTATGCTAAAAATCCAAGTTTCTACCTCGAAATGTTTAAGTGAAAAAGGGAGGAAGACACGTGAGTTGTTCTATAAGGATCCCATATTCTTCGAAAATGCAGAATAATAAAAATCAAAATATGCTATATGTAAGAACACATTTTCTATTATATAAATGGGAGAAAATAAGTTTCATCACGGCACAACCTTAAATTATAATTCTTTCGGTGAAAAATCTTCTGTTTTGTAGAAATATGGACTTGGATTTTTTCCATTTTTCTCCAATGTAAGGATTTAAAAAGTTGTGGGCGATAAGGCTTCTGAAAAATTTAGCGAAAATATTACAATTTATATTACCCACAATTTAAGCTTCCCACTTAAAATTTTTCACACAATTTAAACTCTTAAACTTTGTTATGTATTTATGCATAAACCCAGTTTACCAAAAAATACATTTCGTTTAACTCAAAAATTATTATCTTTTAGCATTTTACAATTTATGTAATGTTTACTACAATTTTTTTAGCTTTGAAATACCATTTTAAGTGTTTTCTATAATAGAAGAAAAAAAGGAAAGAAGATAATAGCCATCAAAAGGAAATTAAAGTAAAATTACATTTGGCAAATTAGAATAGTACATTACATATATTTGATCCAACTACGATTTTATTTTCCAAAAAAAAAAAACTTTGCTGCGTGAAATGTCGTATCGGGAAATAAATTTCGGTTAATGTGTAAAGTAGCCGCTGTTTCAAAAATTATGGACTTATGCGTGACTTGCAAATAACGAAATATTTCAATAATGAAGGAAAATTTAAGGTACATCCGAAGCTGTAAGACAAAATTTAAAAAAAAAACTGATATAAATATTAAAACCATATTGAGAGTATTGCAGTGGAGATCTAAAAATTTTCAATTTATTATTAATGGACGAAAAAGTGTAGACAAAAAAGGTAAAACTCATTTTAATAAGTTCCATTCAAGCGTTCCAACAGCTGTCAGTTCCGAAAGTTTTATAGATTTAAAAGTTCCGAGAGTTGGGGAAACATCTGAGTAATTCGAAAGTTGAGATACTGAGCTTATTTACATTTATGATGGTGACACTGGTTACAGATTCCAGTCTTAGTCACAAAGATGTTTCATTTTCAATAACCTTAGAGTCAAGAGACTTTATTCTTTGTGAAATTAAAGACTTTATTCCATTTAATGATAAACTGGTTATGTTGCATAAATTAATACATGTTACTAAAATCAATGTAATAAGATGGCATCAATTTAAATTTTACGTGAGGTCTCTCATCTGCTAAGAAAATTAATTTTTAAAAAATATCTGCTTAATGTTCGATATGTAATGTTTAACAATTTGTACCAATCTGTTATCAAACGATCCTTTCAATGTGGTGCAAATTTCAAGTAAGGAACATTCCCTTACGATGAGTAAAATACGTTATTATTTGCAGTGGTTCGCATTATTAGTGCAAAAACTAGTGGTTAAGAATATTATAATATTAGGTGAAACAACATAATATTTCAAAGCTCTTAATCACAAGTCTACTGCAAAGCCTTGTAATTTACTTTCTTTTACGAAGTTGACGTTTTTAATATTTGTAGTTAATGGTTTTTTATTCACATTCTTCAGTGATAATATATAATTATTAGGATTTTATTTTTGTTATACGACTTTTCTGTATAACAAACACGAAGCGACTCTGACATAGTTTGTAGGATGTTATGGACCATATTTTCCCTAGGACGGACTAAACAAACTAAGATATGTAATCACAGACATGAATTCTGAGTACATAACATACATTTTTGTACAGTCATGTATTAAGATCTCGTTGGTTTTGTTATTTTTCGGTTTTACATTTTTAATGGTTTAATTATATAAATTAATACAGAAAAATTCCTGCGGTTACGTCCTCTTTGTTCTTAGAGTAAAATGTAAAGTGGTATTAATGCATCTTTTGTGATTCTATACAGTAACCAATTAAAGCCACCCTGAGAGATGTAAAATGGCTAAGAGAAATAACACCCAAATCCTGTTTCTCTTTGCTTATATTTTTTTTCTCGATGTCGTTTTGTTTAAAGTTGAACGCATCGTTAATAGTTATTTTACCTAATCATAGAGAATGAAGAAACTAGCAAAATTTCTGGATAAAAAATAACGTATAGGTTGTGTTTGGATTGGTCTTAGCTGTCCCGTTGCACAATTGTCACTGATATGATGCAGTCAATTTGAATACGTATAAAAATTATATATCGCCGAAGTATTACCTAAGAAAACTGAATTAGACTCTGTTGTAATATATAAAGTAAATGAAGGCTGACTCTTGGGTTGGCCCCAAAAGTAAAGGAAAATCATGAAAAGCTATACCAAGAAAATATAACTAGACAAGTTGGATAATTGTGCATAAACAGTAAATCGGAAATAAAAAAATATATAAGAGGCAATATATTACAAAAATAATTTCAACGCATAAATAACCAATTCATAACTTCAAGAAATGCTCACTTAAAAAGATTCTTCCTAATTATATTAAATTTCTAATTATATAAAAACTGATCAATCAGATAAGATTTATTTATATAGCACATTAAATGATAGCGATGTACACACAGGCGCATAAATGTGTTGTTTTAAATTTTGCACGATAATGTATTTGCGGAAATATTTAAATATTTTCATAAAAACTAATACTGATAATTTAAGGTGTGCTACGTTAGGAAACAAAGTAAGCAACATATGGGATTATGGAAAAGCAAAAGATTTAATTGAGAGCTTAAAGCTTCTTCAACATAAATTGATGAAAGAATAAAGGTGATATAAATAATTTTTGGTCATAATTTATAATTAATATAACGACAGTAAGGTATAATGAAAGATTTCAATTGCCTCTCATGAAATGTTTTGCTTGATTCACACTTCACACTTTTTTACTGTCATTGGATTTAATTAACTTTTTTACAAATTAAACTTAATTGAAGCAGCAAAATGGTGTCTATTTTCATTAGTGGAACTAATAGAATTGTTTTTTATATATTTTAAATACTCTGAGCAATAGTAAACTTTTACCAAGCGATGGAAACAAAGAAATTTATCACAGTAATCAACAAGCTTAGAATGACCAAAAAATATATTTTGAGTATTTTGAAGACGAAATAATATTGAATTAAAAATGGAGCGCAGCATCAGCTAACAGACACCATTCGACAGAATGAAAACCTCGATAGCGATAGTATTATTCCCCAATTATAACAAAATAAGAGTCATGAAAACTTCTCTGAAAACATATTTGTGGAAACTCCTGGGAACAACCAAGAAATTTTCATGAAGTCTATAATTATTTTACGATTTAACTTACATATCAGTAGTTGGTTCTTTTGGAATATGGGTTATTGACATTACTTTTCCGATGGATGTGATACTACATACTGTTAGATTAGCCTATAAATTAACTTCCGCTGCTGCGTCAAGTTTATAAAAATCAAGCAGAAGAATTACTAAAATATATTAAATATTCATCCGATTGCGATATGAAACCCTTTTTTCTCATTCAATATTTGGAATATATTTTACTGATTTTTCAACATACCGATCGAAATAATGTTTTAACTAACAAAACATTTTCAGTCATAGAATAAAATATAATTTTTTCACATATTAGAATATAAATAAAAACATACAAACCTAACTTAAATATTTTGGACCTGTAAAGGCAATTTAGTATACCTCCATAATATGCAGGATCTCACTGCGATTTACTTAATATTAACTGCCCGTATTTTATACATAGTTTATTTTATAATGATTAAGGTAGCTTTCAAATATAAATTTATAAAATTTACTTAAAAAACCGGTTAAGCACAAATAGAACTCTCAATTGAGAGATCAGAACACATTTAGGCAATTAAAAGACATTTAAGTTTACTTAGTATTTCACTAAGTTTATTTATAAATATTAATTTTTCACCACATAAATACATTGTTTATTATATTTTCCCCAGGCATTAAAACAAGGTGGATATTTCAAAAATTATAAAATCTGGAACAATCCCCATTCATGAACTTTTTTTGCGTAATTTTTTGACTCAAAACATCCTTGATTCTCGATTTTGATATAATTTTTGGAATATTTTTAAAATATGCGATTTAAAATTATTAATATAATAAATTGCATTCCATATATTAAACCTTTTCAAATGATATGCCACACGACATTGCAAATAAAAAAAATCGCGTATAGGCAGACAGAGGTCACGAAGGACTTTGATTAATATACGAGTACATTTTTATTTGTATAGTTAGGCTCATATAGATCGTATGCGTAATTCAGGCTAATTCCATTCATAATTGTTCAAAATCTTAGAGCTTGAGGTCGTTACAAATAAAAATACTGGAGATTATACGCGGAAGAAACTCGTCTGATCACCGTGTCAAAAGAAATTTCCTCTGTAGTGTATTTATCCAATCAACATTTAAAGCGCCATATAATAACAATGCTCTTGTGCATAGAAAATTAATATATTTATCTATTTTTTTATTCTATATTTAGGTATTCTATTACTCTATATTTAGATATTCTACTCTATATTTAGGTATTCTACCTATACTCTATATTTAGGTATTCTTTTCGACTTTCAGCATATTTAGTTTAGTGTGAAATTATTTTTTCGCGTACTGTATTAAGCAGCAAAATTAACGTTATTATTAAAAAGCGAATTGTTTTTCATATGTATATGAAAAAATGTATATTTGAGACTACATTTAGACAAAAAACAAAACGACCTAGCGTGAATGTATCGCGCGCATCCAGGATTGCTTACCTTATTTGAAGAAAAATTATTTTATTTATTGTAACTCACCGCTAATGGACTTTTTAGCGTAATAAATATTTAATAAAATGAAAAGGGCTAGTTAGAGGTCAAACAATTTTTTTTCATAATGTTGGGGAGTATATTTTCAGAAATACACTAAAAATGGCAAAAAAATATTTTTAACCTCCCGCTTTTCTCGTATTTGCGGCTACTGAAGCTAAAAATGTTATGTACCTTTGTTCTTTCCAGACACTATAAGCTTCACGAAAACAGAAATTTGATTTTATATAAATATTTCAAAGACTAGAAAACCAATAAACATAACTTTATTTTTTATAAAATCCGTATCATAATGTCGAAAACTAATAAAAAAGAAGAAAATAAACTTACATATGTAAGCAATTTGAGAGCTTTCCTTCATTAGTGAGACATTACATCGTGTGCGTACCGGCAACTTTTCCAAATAACATCAATCCATTGCTAATAAGTTCGCGACCCCAACCTCCGTCCCTTCATCTTTCCCGGCAAGTAAACACGACATCGTTCAACTCGAGTCGATCGTTGCAAGATGACGTTTATCTCACGAGTTGTCACTGTGTGATGACAACTTTTTTCTTATTCGCGTAAATATTGATACGCTAAACGCCGTGGAAGCTTCGGCGTATCGATTAGGTTCGGCTCGAGTTTACTCTGCCCGTGAATCAATTTTCTGACTTGTATCCATTAACATGATTTGAGAATCTGTTCTAATTCATAAGATACAATTTCAAGGCTTTTAAATCGATCACCTAATCTATTTTAAACTTACCTTAACATTTTAAATTAAATATCCCTACGTAAAACATAATTTTTCGTTATTTCTATTTAAATATTTCATACGAATTTATTACGTATAATATTTAATCATGGTTTTGAGTCAGTGTTTAATTAATATTTCATTTTATATTCTCACTTTTCCAAAATTATTTAAAAATTCATCTCTTTCGGTTCATTGATTTCGCATATGGTTTCCATTTTACTCCGTAAGTTAAGATTTTTGTTATACAGGAATTATAAAAGATAACTCTTTTTCTTTAAACCGCAATAATATCAATACAAAAATGTATGCAAGTAATTTAAATAATCTAGGTTTCAAATTATTACAATAAAGTAATTGATAAATTAAATTGGTTGCAAACGTTCATGGTATGTAATTCACCGGAATTTTAATTTTGACAATTTTTGCTACAAACACCGTTTCAAGATCCACCAATAGTGTACAATCATGTCAATAGTCCATTTAAAATTTATCTCTTGGAGAAATTTTCCTTTCTAACTAGAGTCCTACTCCTCTTCCTAACTTGAGACCTTCAATTTCGGGAAAAGCAATCCGCGTGTAATTTTAGAAAGTAAACTTTCAAGTTCATGTTTTATATTTTCAGCATATATTTTTCAGCATATCTTCCATAACCGTCAAATGTATGGACCTAGAAACATTTCTTCTCTCAGCTTGGTCTCCTATAATACACTCCTTGTATCTATGTGGTGTACCTAGTTTTTTCATAATTCATTAACACCAGCTTTGTATGAAATGGAAGAAGGAGCAGTTTTTCAGATTAGTTAAGTTTTCTCTCGATATATATCTTAAATCGCATTCTAAATATTTTACTGAAAACCAGTCCTTTCTCGTTCAAGTTAAATCTTTATTTTATTTTTCCCAATATATATGTATCCGTAAAAAATTACAAAATTTGGTAATCTTCATACAATTTTTTATATTTTTTCGTCTTAAAAAACGAATTAAATTTTTACTGAAAACAAACGAAGTCAGTGTTATCAGATCAAATACCGAATTATAATTCTAATAGCAATGTTTCCTCTTTTGTTTGAAGCTTATGTGTTAACTACCCTAAATTTAAATAACTAAAGATATGAACTGTTTAATAAGTAATATTCATTAAGATAGGTATCGCTTAGAAGTGGAGCTTTTTTGTTACTTAATACCGTGAAATCTATAGGAAAACGTAATTTAATATGAGATAATTTAACTAAAAACAGATCTATGTTATCAATTATATTTGTTTGAAATCCAGAAAAAATATTACTGTAAAATTACATCTTACGCTTCGAAAATATAATACTCATCGTAAAGGCTCCTTCATAGCTCTATAATACTATCAATGATATGATTTAATTAAGAACGTGCCTGTGATTACGGTTATCAATAAATTTTCCTATTACCATTTTTCCTATTTATATATATTCTCACCTCGTATTTGCAGTCAGGATATACCCTGACAACAATATGTTACACTACTTAGTGTCGATATATTTTTACGTCTCTTTGCGTTTCCTCTTTTCGAAGTCTCTCAATTTTATTTATGGAGCTAGTATTTTTTTATAAATTATTTTTTTCATTTTGTATATACTTTATGCTACATTTATTTATTTATTTCTTCATTTATCTAATACAAACATTTGGCGGAATTATTGCTACAAGACTAATCTCTTCCAGTCATCCACATTGATTAAGTATAAACATTTTGTGATGTGGAATACTGTAAAAGACATTAATAATAGAAACGAAATTTAGAATATAACAAATAACAAAAAACGTCATTACATATAAATAAGCAAAACTTTGACATGGTTGGGAACAAGGAATAGTGGGAAAAAAATGGAGTTAGGAAAAATAGGTCAAAGGGACGGTAAGAAGACGAACTTTTTCAGACAATTTTTTAAAATCTTTGAGGAGGGTGAGCTCCTGGTATCCTGATCTATTTGACTCCAAAGGCTTATAACTTGGACTGCGAAGGACTGTTCACAAAAGTTGGTTGTAGGTTTGAGAAAAAGGGGACCGAGATGGTTTTCGGAGCGTAGTCCTATACCGTGTGCATACAACTAACTAAATCTGCTTCTAAGATAAGCTGGATAAGTAGCAATTGCGCCGATCACAAACTTTCGTCCATTTAAGTTTCTTTCGTCCATGTCTGAATTGAGATACATGATCATATCTTTTGCAACCAAAAACAAAGCGGATTCACGTATTTTGGGCATTCTATTTTATAAGACGATACTCAGCAAGGGTAGCATTTATCTTCGTAGTCGAGCAGTGCAGTCCTTTCAGAGAACGTATCTGAAAACTTCACAGATTGCCGACGTCTATATAAATATGCGCTAAACCATTCTATTTTATTAGAATGTATTAACTCGAAGCCAACTTGTTTGAAGGTACCACTACCACACATTATAAACATTATACGTCGAATTAACTTTGTTTTTGATGTTGAATTTTCTTAATAAACCCGAAACAATACACATACGGCAAATAATTTGAAATCAACATAATATCGGTAGCTCTGGAAATACAAATATATTTTTTCAAAATTTTTGGTTTACTATTAAAATTTATTTAGACGATATAAATCCATTATATTGTATAATGGGCGAATGAGAGTTCTTTTATGCTCCGGTAACATGATTTTACATGGATATATTAAAACGACTATACGTGCAGAAGGAAATTTGGAGATTCCGATTAAATTTTATTTAAAGTATTAAATGGGTATTCAGTGCAATTAGAAACGTGCACTAAGTTTCACAAAGTGAAATTCCTTATGAGAAAAGACTGGGAGAATTGGGTAATTCCCAAATAATCAACATTTATCGTAAATGTATACACATTTACGATTACATAAAATTTTGGGGAGAATAATTATTGTAGTTTGTCACATACTAAACTAATTTTGACTCAGTTTAATTTAAAAATCTACTTGTAAACTTTCAGTTGTTTTTACCTTAATTTTAATATTAATATATTATTTTTATTTGCTTTGCTTCCTGTTTAACTGTGCTTTAGCAAAGAGCTATTTTGAATTTAAATTAACTGAAACTCTCCATTATTATAAATAGATCTTTCTCAACTGGTAAAATAAGACTAAATTTCAAAATGAGAAAATTGGAATTTTAGTGATACATTGTAATAAAAATTTAACCCGAGGAAAAATTAAGCATTGGCAGGAAAAATTAAGCATTAGCCGGAAAAACCTGGCGAGGCATTGAAATTAGTTCCGCAACGTACGAGAAACGTTATGAGAAAATTAATGAAATACCAAAATTATATAAAATTAATTCTCATATTTGACATAGTTTTTATGATTTCCGCATGAGGTAATATGGTGTGTCGAATTTTAAATTTCTACGTTAAAAAGTTATTGTCAAAAAATGTTTCAAATACATTAATTGAAATGTCCCCAACATTTCAATTAATGTATTTGAAACCTTATATATAATGTTGAATAAGATCATCCCTGATAAATTTCTCTTTTAGCTAAAACCACACAAGTTTTATGAACTTGAAAAATAGATTACATTATTTTCCCCCTCCAAATTTACGATAATCTATATTTACGGTTAACTACACTTTAGATTTATATTAAGGATGGGTCTTAAAATATAGTTAAATTCAGCCCCCGGGTGGTTAGTAAACGAATATAAAAAATGATTGCACATATAAAAATTATTGCATATATTTCAGTGATTGGAAAGTGTAAATGATTTAATAAAAATATGATGCGATAATTTTTATAATGTCTGAAGTACGTTAATAAATACAAATACAAACGTATTAGAATTTCTCTCCGTTATAAAAATTTCCACGACATATCGTTATGTGTGCAGTTTACAGTAATATATTTAGGATATTTTTAAGTTATAATACCACATCAAATTCTTAATTTCAAATTAAAATACTGAATAATAATATAATTAACGTATCACCACAGCAAAAAGTTTGTAGAAAAAAAACAACTTATTAATCAAGTTGATAATATATTTTGCATGGAAACAAAAACAGATCTAAACCATAAAAGCATCCGCAAATTTACAGTCTACATAGTATTCCTTTTTATAGATGCAAAACTTATGGTCTTTGATACGGTAT
Source organism: Druceiella hillmani (assembly GCA_039881145.1). NCBI lineage: Eukaryota > Metazoa > Arthropoda > Insecta > Lepidoptera > Hepialidae > Druceiella > Druceiella hillmani. The sequence continues at coordinate 2,597,025 of JAYKKI010000114.1, forward strand.
TGTAATACGGCATTGAATACATGCTATCTCTATTTTCTGTACGCGAGTACAGTAAGTCGAATTGAGAAAAATTAATTTCATGCTACAACTTCATCATAATCTGATGACAAACCTTCTTCATGTTTACCTTTTAAAAATTGACTAAGAATTTAAGATGAAGAGAATGAAAAATCACACAAGAATTGCAATGCAAGAACAGCATTCTACAACTTATTGACCTATTTTATATGCATAGGTTGTATCCACTAATAGAATATTGATTGTAAGTCCTCTACTTGTCTAATCGATAAGTAAATAAATAAATGAAGCAATAAATCCGAATGGATAGATTGCAGTGGAACTTTGAATAAAATACTTTTCTGGGGATCAATCAATATTAAATAATTTCTATACATAACAAATGTGGATTCTTCTGCTACTTCCAATTTAAAATCAAGCGACAGCTAGATAAGATCAACAAAATAACTTCTAGCCTTTTTTGCGTACTAGCCGTTTAGTATGAGTAAATAATTGAGTTCGTGATAAAAGTCTATTTCTGAAATTTCCTTATATTTAAAGATGGATATAAAAGGATTAAGATTTTCTTCATGAACTCTAATTAGTTCTTAACTTGTGAGGGAAACCACCCTTTTGTATTAATAAAGTACATTTAGTATTTGCAGGGTAAAATATCGTGTTGACTAGAGCACATAAAATGTTGAAATCATAGAATTGATTTAAAACCGTTGCATTTTGAATTGCGCTCTCCAAGTAATTGAAAACATTATTAATTTTTTAATCAATCACTTTTAGAAAATACCGATTTTTTTACAAAACTAAATCGCTTTGCTTTTTCAGTAGTCAATAACCTTATGATATTACCAAAATATACTAGAGTTTTTGCAATAAATCCCTTTTAGCAGATCTGCGTGATAGAATCAACATATTCAAAGAGCATTCTAAAAAAAACCTCTTCAAACTCGAAAACTTTCCATGTATCGTTTGAATATGGCACTAAAACGTAAATCCAATGTAAACAGAAGAAAAATCTTTAGTGACTTATTTATGTTTCTTTATTCAGATAATTTTTGTTGCTACACAAAGTTTAAATTTTTTTGTACGGAAATGAAGGTATCATCTAAAATGATTGTAACATGATGTCCTACACGTGCGATTTGTTCACTATTCTTAATGTATTCAGCAGTCAAGCGTACGTATTCTAGCAAATGAATCAGATAATATACTTATTCTTGACGGCGAAGGAACCAAAACATGTACTTGGGCAAAATGATTTCAAAAGAATGTTCCTAATTTGGTCGTATAGTTGCTGTCTGCCACAAGAAACCCGAATGTGGTGACAGTCTTTAAAAAGTAAAATCACAATGAAGAGATGTCAAAGAGGAAAGGGGGTAAATTTTTTGACAAACATATAACTTTTCATCACTTAAGAATTGCAGTACACGGAAAATCGATTGTCTATTAAGATCAATTGGAAATATTAGAATACGGTTATATAATATATACTCCACATGTCAATAGAACATACGTGTCCCGTAAGGCATAAATACATTTCTCTTAGAATCAACAAATGTTTGCATAAGTATTTGTAAATTCCATCTTGATAAATGCATTAAAGACCAATGTAGATGTTAATAGAAACTTATTAGAAAATTATTCATTTATGATTGACACAAATTCGCTTCTAACCATATTTGGGCTAGGGATATTAAAAATTGACAAGTAAATAATTTTTAAACTGTCATACATTGTTCTTATAAAATTTTTTGCATACATTTTTATCACAAATATAATGTTATTATGATCATAGCTCCATCCCCAATAATCATTCACATTGTATATAGCATTTAAACCTATAATAGACATAATGAAATTTAAGTCAGGTACTTTCTCTTATATGCCGTTTAAGAACAAATGCGGTATATCAGCGGTTCTATATACCTTGACTATTAACGTGATATTTTGTACAAGTAAATCATAAAAATAAACAAGTATGTTAAATCTATAAGGAAAGAGACACGAATGTTCAAAACAAGATTGGATAATGTGTGAATAGAGAAAAAAAAATTACTATGACGGTTACGAAAGCTAAAGACCTGCGCAGGTAGAATAACCCGTTTAAGAACGAATGCGATATATCAGCGATTCTATATACCTTGGATGTCAATAATATTTTGTACAAGTAAATCATAAAAACAACAGGTATGATAAATCTATAAGGAAAGAGACACGAATGTTCAAAACAAAATTGGATAATGTATGAATGTAGAAAAAAAAACATTCACTACTATGGTTACGAAAGCTAAAGGACTTGCGCGGGTAGAATAAATTCTCTTATTGTAGAAAATACAAAATATTTATTAACAACTAAATGAATCAGAATGAAAATATACGTAGTAGGCTATTCATTTTTATTTCGAAAAAAAAATTATTTTAACACAAAGAAGTTTCAAACACTAAAAAATCTAAGGCTTAGCAGTACTTTGCAGCCCACCATTGGATTCAGATTATATTTATGCCAATTTCAATCAAAACAGTGAATTTATTCGTAAATCTAAATGATTATATTTAAATCTTATGAGTGTTGCTAATATTTTAAAGAATCATTTTTTAAAAAATACTTGGACACCAACGATTTTTGGTTCCGCATTGAATTTCACCACAGAGGTGGTCCTCATATATATGATATACGTTGTCTTTTTTGGTTTAAAAACGCTCTTGATCTTAAAAATCTCAAAACAGATGATATTGTAAGGATTCAAGAAATTATTAATTACTTTAATGAATTTAAATTTACATGGGATCCAGATCCTCCTCAAATATATCTCATTAAGATGCTCATTATTGTAATCAGCATCTTCATCGTATATACCATATATATAAAAAAATATACAAATATATAAATGCACTAAGGCTCATTGTCATAGAAGGAAAAATATTCTTCGGAAACTATTAGTTGTTTTAAATATCGGAAAGAACGTTTAAATTTTAAGAAAATAAGCTAACGAAAGTAAAATTAAATTTATTGAAGATAACGTATTAGAATATACATCAAAATGAAAAAAAAAATATGTTTAAATAGCCAATGTCCAAAAATTTTGAAAATTTTTCGACCAAACGTTGATTCAAGAGGCATTGTTTCCATTCATGCGATCTTAGATATATTGTTAAATATGCTAACAGAGCTGAAATTAGATCACATGGTATGAACAAGTTTGTTAGAGAAACAGTAAAAGAGTCAAACAATAATAGAAATGTACTGAACTTAACCACTCTGCTCAGAAAATATTTTGAATTATTATAGGTTTGCCCTTTTTATATCAACCTTCTCGACAATTTCTTACTATAATTTTGGCAGATAATGCATGGGAATATCTGAATATGGATAGAGAAGGTGCAAGGATTTTTGTAACGAATTCTTTAGAGAAAAATCAACAACGACCTGCGGAATTCGAAAAAATATCTTTATATGATTTTTTTAACAAATTCATAAAATAGGTTCAGCTCATGATTTGAAAAATTTCATCCAGTTGAAATAAGTCATCCATAGGGTTCGATGTATATAGTTGCTGAACCAAAAAACATTAATCAAGAAGTGGATTTAGGTAAAAAATATATTAATATACGATATAAAAAATTTTTAGAATATGAGGTTGCAATATTTTGCAGTAGGCTGTCAACAGTTTAAAAAAATTAACTCTACTGAAGGGCAGAATCTATTTTAATATAATGAATATATGTAATACAGGTATACAAATATGAGGTTAAAAATATATCTTGTAATATCAATATGAAAATATAATTTATCATTTTTAATGTCATATATAAATACATTTATAAAATCAAAAACTTCCTTTTAATTTTTCGGGGTTCTTAAACCGTAATATCGGCGTTGCATATGTCTTTACCTGTAAACCATACATGCGAGCGTTAAATGATTATTCTAATTGTGTTGTTTTCAATATACATAATATTACTTTATACTACTATATTTATTTTCTAATTGTGTATTCTAATTGTGTTGTATTCAATATACATAATATTACTTTATACCACTATATTCATTTTTAAACCGTAATATCGGCGTTGTATATGTCTTTACCTGTAAACCATACATGCGTGCGTTAAATGATTATTCTAATTGTGTTGTTTTCAATATACATAATATTACTTTATACTACTATATTTATTTTCAGACTAATCATCATCTTCATCAATAACACCAATGGTTTTATTTCTGTCAACATTGTTGACAAATTTTCTTCTGGACATAGAATCCATTTCAAAGAAACAACGGTGGAATTCATTAAAAAAATTTATTGAAAATAAAATATTTTAAAAAATAAAAAAAACCGCATTGTTAGAATTCAAAATAACTTCGTAAATTTCATTTTGTTCTGATGAACAGCAAGAAGTGATTGATATAATTGAAAAATAACTTAGTTATCTACGATAAAGAACAACTTTTTAAATAATTTGTCATATAAGGCAAAGCCCATTCTGAAAAGAGCACGTTGATCCGTAATTTAACTTTTCGATTGAATAAAACATTGGGGCTAAAATCTTATCAATTGCCAACACTAACTGGTGCTGCAGCTGTTTATACTAATGGTTTGACAATTAGTTCTAAACTTTTAGTGGGAATAAATAAAGTATTAAAAGAAATCAGTCTACATTCACCTGCTGAATTTCAAGAGGAAATTTATAAACGTAAGTTTTTATTAATTGACGAAACGAGTATGACTGGATGTAGCCGTTTAGGAAAAATTGATCTAAGTTTACGTAGAGTTTTCCTTCAAGGCAAGGCATATAAATATTCCACCAAATCATTAGGTGGAATATTTATATGTATATTTTATGGAGGTATTAATCAGTCGCCACTTGTAAATGATAAGCCACTTTATAGTGACAAAAGTGAAGGAAATGAATTTCTTTTAGAAGGAAAATCGTCATTGGCATCAAGTATTCTAACATATTTGCCGTCACTGTTTCTACAAAATGAATCTCAACAAACCTTTAAGATATATTAGTAATGGTGAATGTACAATTGAAGATTATCAAAAATTAATGAATAGTAATGTATAAAATATTTTCACCAAATGAACGAATTTTTTTAGTGATGCCGTTGTAAAGAGGTAAAAGAGTTTAGTAATCAAAAGTTAAAAGAACTGCATTAACCAGTTGCTTATATTCCATATAATTGTTCTAAAGCAAAATCAGCAAGTGCAGTAAATAAATTAACAATAATTATTTTAATAAAATGTTTTTAAAAATATGAAAATACTTTTACACATGAACATGAATTGAATTGTATTTAAAGTTTCATTGTATTCTGGGAATAACATTTAAATTAGAAATATTGCTTAAAATTTTCCTTAAATGTTTGTATTTAACTAGCAACTACATATTGATTTTCATTAACTGTGAAATTATTAGTTAGATACTTTCTTGTTATGACACAAAAAGCTTGCTACGACTATTGTAATGAAATATGTTACGAATAAATTGATGTTTTTTGTTTTTAAAAATATCTTACCAAACAGTAGAATTAATTTATATTTTCAATAATTATAAATTCCATAATTTCAAGTGCTACTACCTAAAATCAATAATCATTTCTATGATATAACTGAAATAGAATGATCAAAAAAATGTCTAAACCTAACTAAAATAAAATATATTAAGTGCTTAACTTTCAATTAGATAATTTAATTTGTTTGAAGAAGTTTAATGTACATAACGAATAATACTCGTATACGTAACGAGTTATGAGATAGTACATAACGCCGAGCACTCATTGTTCACAGAAAGGCAATCTTCCAAAGGTGTTGACTAAAAATAAATATACAATATGTAATAAGAACTATTATTAAAAGAATAATTGCGGATAGAAGCGAGTATTTTTTATACTATACGTAGAGCCTTAAATAAAACGTAGAGCCTTAAAAAATAAAAATAGTAGTAGAGTGTAGCATGACACGAAACTGGATAAATATTTTCCTTTTGAAATTACTTTCTCAAATACGTTACTTTTCCTGTACATATTTTTATTGAGTATTCAAAAATTGCATGAAGTCGTTACACGAAGCTTGCAGAAGCCGTTATATATATGATGGAAATAAAAAGGACATTTACCCGATATTTAGTTTTTAATTCATTACGCAGGCGGTTATTTTCACCACAACGTAGCATTATTTTTTCTAGTTGCTAAAAGCTAAAACCTCCACCAAAAATTATAACTTTAATGCTCCCTGCGTTAAAATTATATTTTGTATAATTGGTACATGAGTCAAATTACTTTTGAACAAGTCAACGAACGTACTTTTTATTTGGGTGTATTGCACCCGTAATGTTACGTCAAGCTGAATAATAAAAATGTTTGCGGAATAATTACTAATTCAAGGTAAAGAAACTAAATGTGTAATTACTCTGACTAGGTAATCTAAGAATCTGTTACTCAGTGCTTAAAAATATGTGTGTGGATAATTAACCAAGTATTAAAAAATACTAAAATGATACTATATAAAAATGAAGTTAAGGAAAAAGAGACATTAATGTTTGGGGTCGGAAATAATAATATAATTTAAGTTGTTATTTATTATTCAACCATTATATAATCAGGAACAAATGGTAAACAATTATATCAGTGAGGATGATAATAAACTAGATCACGATGATTTAAAACTAGATTATAAAATTATCATTACGAAATGAAAATTTGGGAACTATGGAAAAATCATTAGTAAATCTAAATATGAAATTCTATTAGTAATTTTGCTAGATATGAGTGTTCTTTATTTATACAAAAAAAGGAAAATTTCCCAAGTGGAACAAAATTATAACCGTGAACACGCAGTGAACAATTTTGTGAGGAGCGATGAAAAATTAAATCGAGATTAGAAAGACATCATTGAGAAATGAAGATTAGGAAAATTTTAAGACTGTTGGAAATATAAAGAATAATTTTTTTCTCAAAAAATAATTTTTGCTTCATTTACGGGAACTGATAAATTCCTTCAGAGAAGAGCTTTAGTTAAAAAAACCATTTCAAATATTTATTTTTTTATATAAAGACATTTTTGATATTTAATTATTATTTTACAAAATAAAAAGTTAAATATTTCTTGTCCAAAAAATTTGCGTTAAGATAAGAAACCCATAAACCCAAATTTGCGTTAAGGTGAGAAACCCAATATTATATATAATTTCATAACATTCAAGAAATTTTCATAACTTTTTGAAACGAATCGCCGTTTAAGATGCATTTAGACTACATCCATGAAAGTGTTTTTTAATTGATATTTCAGTTTAAGTGGGCTTCGCTCGTTTGGTATTCCGAGTGTGATTTGAATTATGTATATTTACTATGTGCTTTATTATATTTTTTACTTTTCATAAGCTACTTCGGTCAATATGATATAAGGATTGAGTCGCGCTGCTTTTTACGTCATATTGTTCGATTTTCACATGTTATTTTACATAATGTGCATTGAGGCTGTAGTTAAAAAGTTCGAATGTTATAGATATGGCTTATTTTAATGGGCATTAAAATTTTTATGCATGTAATTTACCACTAACTTTATACAAAAAGATAATATGACGAAATGTTTAATTTCAGTCTTTCTGATAGATAATATTTATTTCATATCACAATAATATTTATTTAATTCTATGGCAATATATGTTATACTTTGCAATAGAACCTCTCTTGTATGTGCTACGCATAAAGTAGGCTTCCGCAGCAATTTAATAAAACGAACAAACTAAACATGCCATGCTTGTACCTACCATAATGGTTTGTGGTAACTGTGTAAGGATTTAATGCCCAGTTGCCTTGTGAATTCTTTTTAAAATAACTATCGTAAATTATATTTTAATAATTCACTTAATTAATGACACCGATGATAATAAATTTAATCACATTAATGTAAACTGATAAATTCAGTTCTCCGATGATTTCTATCTGCATCATTTCCGGTTGTGTAAAAGTTTTTTTGTATGGTGTCTGAACTCAGTAAGTTTGGATTAGTCAAAATAATGTCATTTGACGGTATCCAACAAAGCATTATTTCGGAAATTTTTCCAAGTTTTTCACATCGTCTTACTTAGAAGCAGAAAAAAATGTGTGTCCCATTGCGAGCAACTTTGACTTTTGATTTCGTAAGCGGGGCTGAAACGTGATAGGTGAAAAATGAGATTCTTACTTAACTTTTTCTATTAAACGATGTTTCACACAATGAGTGCGTTAATTTTTTTCATCCGCACTTTCTAATAAAAGCTTAAAAATGTAAAATGTCGTATACATAAGTACAAAATTGTAAAAATTCAGTGTGATTTACGAACGGACACATATTTGCACATGACAAAATTTTATGTCAAGAAATTTTAGTACAAAAACTTAGATTTGCCACAAAAGTATAAATGGTAAATTATACATCCCTAATCATTTTTAAAAACACAAGAAAGGTGAAATGTTTTTTTATGTATTTTTGTATAACAAATTTAATGAACGAAAATAGTTTTAACATTTACTCTAATATCAATTTAAGTTTCCATTAATTCCTATATTGCTTCAAATAATTCGATATCGTTATTTAAAAGCTTATGAAGAGTTTATTAGATGTTGTAATAACTATATATTCAGTTGAAATATTGAAAAAAAATGAACGTATATTGGGGACGAGCGAAGCGTTCAATGCAGATTACTAAACATTTAGTTTCCAGTTCGTTAGAGATCTTATTCCACTGCCATTACCTGCTTCCATTTTTTTTGAGTTATGTCAAGAAGTCTGAGCTCAAATTAACACTGGAAAATGTTTTGTTTTAAGCTTTTGTATTTTGAACAAACATGAACTTTTGTATAGAAAAATAGGATAAATAAAATGTATGTATCATTGAATTTTGTTCATAAAACATAATATATCAATATTTTATAAAAAAACACAACGCGGCTTAGAATTTGTATGTGGATAGATTTTTGTAAAGTTTTTAGATGCATCTAATTAAATAATAATTTTATTATTTCTTTAAAAAAATGGTGGTCTCAATAGTTCACGTAGAATCAATATGGCGCTATGTCAATCTAATTTTAAAGAGTGATTATGCGATTTAGTGCCTCTTTGATATTCGTTGTGGTTGAACAGCGTAAACGGCACAAACGTAAAGTGAATCTAGGATTTTCGGCTGATTGGTTTTACATTTGTAAGAAGTAATTAAATGAATTCAAAGCCATATATAATATATTTCTCACACTATTATCATGTATTCGTTTGTGAACCAATGAAATGATTTAAAATCAAAATTCTATTTCATTTATATATGCTGAAGCCATGCGATTGACCGAAAATAATTGCGGCAAAGTCCGATATTGAAATGATTTTTCTTTCTACGAAATTTCCGTTAAGATATTTATAATATGCAAAATATTTAATTGTGAATTTCTTCGTAAATTTTGATTGTAAATATACAATATCACAAAACTTAAAAAGTATATATCCAGAAAATACATATTAGTTAATCAGATATATTTTTAATAAATCCAGTTTTTATAATTTATTCTGTAATCATACATTCGTATTATAAAAATTCTTAGAGATAAAACCGTGAAATAATTGAAAACGATGCCAGCTTTTAAAAGGGAATTACTAATTAAGCTTTGACAAGTTTTTAACAAAAAGTATTTTTCTAATTTAAGTAAATGCTATTTTTAATTCATACTCTCTTGTTTCCTGATATCATAATATCATGATTTTAAATACATATATTATAATATTAAGAGTATCAAATTAATTATGCTCTTAAAACTTTCTAAACGGAATGCTTTTTTTAACTTATCTACTAGTTTATATATATAATTATGAATTTTCTTAGTCATTTCATTTTTCTTATTTCAAGTTAGTGAGATATAATATGTAATTTGAATACGAAAACCTTCAAATCAATATACGTAATTTTAAAAATAAAACCGTTCCATAGTTTCACTCGATATAAAATAATCCCTTTCATCACCCGTCATTTTACAAGTAACTTTATTCACTTGAAGAAATATTTTTAACTATAAATAAAACTATACGATCATTGGATGGAAAAAAAAAATTACTATCAAACATGGAAGCTCTGCATTACGTTCATTCAATGGATTTATCATCAATATTTTAAATATAAAATTTCAAAATTTTTTGCAAATATAGTTTTAAATCGGAAAGTTAGAAAAGATTCTAAGAGAAATAATTTTCATTTTATGTAATAAAATATTCCAACCACAATGAATTATAAGTTATAAAATATCGATATCGCCAAAATTTTAGTGAGTCCATAAGAGTTTCGTTTTTACAGAAATTCGTACGAAATATTAATTAATAATCGGAAAACTGTTTCCTAATTTACGACGTTTCAATTTATTTATATGAGTGACTTAGTATCTAATGCTATCTTAGTCTAAAATGATGTCTGGTTTCTTTTACTTGTTTCAATGATGCACATATTATTACTTTATAAAATTACCTACAATAATAAGTGAACGTTGTGAGATATACGAAATACACATTGCATTTAAACTTACATAGACCTGGGTTTAAAATTGTAGAAACTATGATCGTGTGACGGACATGCAAATATTTAAATGCAATTAGATTTTACCTTCCTCCTTGAAACAAGATCAAAATTGCGGCTCTATGTCCGTTTTTAGTTGAGTCGACTTCGACAAAAATGGTCGCTCATTTTGGGGAAGTGCACTATATAAATAACTTGCCGTTTTTAATCGCATTCTACATTAAATACACGTGGCTTTTAAATACGCCTGTAACAGCTACTTGTATATAAATTTTTTCATATCTTTCAAGTGAATTAGCCAAAAATGAGCTGGCCATCATTTACCATAACTAAAACATTGGATGTACAGAAGAAGCGCTTTTAATGAATATTTTTTATAAATGTAAACATATGTCCACTGACTAAATGTAGCATACGAACATGTAAAGGCTGTAAGATATCAGCGGTAGCCCACTGTTAACCCTGACAGGCTAAAGAAGAGAGACGTTGACGGATGAAGTATTTTTACTTCCAAATAATATCGCTTATCCGTCATGTAATTATCGGAATTGAACTGTGGTGAGAATGTCTTATTTATTTCGAAAAACATGTTTTTGCGGTATGAATATAGTTAAGGAAAAAAGCTTTATTTATCTTCAAATTAACACGATTATTTGAACGTAATAGTTGTAGCTGAATTTTAGATGAGTAATAAAAATATAAGTGTGGAATTTTCAGGTGGTTTTATGACTTAAAAAATATTAGTCAAGGTGGAAGAAATGAGGCACAATCTCATTTGCTACACATTGTGTTGTATACTAGGAAGTGGCTAGTGGTATATCAAATACTGTCCCACTTGCAACTGTGAGTATTTCATACCTTTCGAAGAAAATAACATCTAATTAATGTGACTTAACTTAGCTTTATCTTTAACCTATCATCCGCCTGCTATTATTAATTGAGAAATAAAGAAAGGAAAAAAGGCTAAAATGTCCTTCCGGTTATAAGAGCAATTCTTGCGGCTATGAAAATTTAATTTACGACAAGAATTATCCAAAAATATTTTTCTACTTTACGTGGGTCAAAATTTGGTTGCGATCCACTGTGAATGAAAAAAAATTAAATGGCAATTTTACGCTTACTGTTCAAAAAAAGAAGAGTCTCTATTGATAAATATATTTTCAAAATTTGCCTAAAAGATTCGCAAATATTTTGAAATGCTTAATATTCATATAAATCTTAACTTTCTGTAACATTTTTCTTAAAATATTCGTTATTTGTTTATATTTATATTTTCACGTTATAAATTCCTATAAAGGTTTTTATATTCAAAAATAAAACAAATGAATGAAAAATGTTTAGGTATTAATTGACATTTCAATTAAATATCTGCGGAGTCACCTTGAGGAACAAAGTCGCTCGAGGATGCCTTAATTAATTGTTTTTATTAATTATGTCACATTTTTGATATTTGCTTTGACTTTTATTTATGCCATAATTAATGTTTTTTGTTCTGAATCCGAATACAGCATTTTATTCATTCCCACATTTGTGATCCATTTGCTAATATAAATTTTACGTTTATATCTTTTATGTTTATATATTTTTTAGCTACGTGCAACTTCTGACAAATAAGTTATTGTGGTAAAACTCAGGTCTTTTTCATCGCTACTATAAAACCAATCATACGATTTGAATCATATTGAATAATCAAATGACGATCATCTTTTTATTAGCACTAACGCTCTTTGAAATAATGCATTATTGAAAATGAATTTAAATCACCATTTCTCTAAGTATAAATGGTAACATTGTATAAATGTTCATCTTAAAGAAAGATCAATTTGTTCACTAAAGATCAAACATCCAAACTTACATAACAATAAATTCTAGAAAGGAATAACTCCTTACCAAGTTTTCGTCAATGTCTGTAACAAATCCGACAGTTGTTGTGGAAAACCCACAACCAAATAGTACCCCAAGTATCTACTTTAATTTCTTAAACGTAAGGAAAATCTTGTATTATTTTCCTATATCCTGTCACATAACTTTGTAAATACTTATAATATTTCGGAATTTAATGTCCCATTTCGCTTTGTAATGAAATGTCAATTTTTAATTTTAAACACACATGCCAGAAATAACTTGTCAATGTCTAGTCCTACTGCATTTAGAAGCAATATTTAGACATTTTATCTCCCATGATCTGAGTGGTTTTAGCTTATAGCTCGCTTGAAACCTTGGAATTGAAAATGATCAATTTGACGAAAAATTATATACAAGAACAGAATCAAATGTATTAATATTCTGTCAAACATATAATATGAGCAATTTTTTTGCAAATTATTGCTAGAATATCATGAAACATTACTCTGTTCTTCGTCAATATACCTAATGAAGTATAGATGGACTATCAGTTGGTGTATCTCAACGAGGAGTTCTTTCTTCAATCCCTTTTTTATATATATATTTTTTATCTATACACACATATATATATATATATATATATATATATATATATTTGCCAGTGGGCTCATAAAATGGGTTTCTCCTTCAATCTATTTATTCAATGATTTATTTCTGAAATTGGGTTATCACATCTACAATCTGGTTCTACTGGTCAATCTAAATCTTAATTGGCAACCCCAAGAAAACGATTTTAGCCATAGTATTTTCAGTAGAATGCGCTACCCACAGTTTCATATACACAAGCATCTTCTAAATTTTCTAGACGTTAAAACTTAAACTCATTTCTGTGAAACACTTTTATTGCCACTTTTTGACTATAGAAATGTATGCAACCAAGATCTTTTGGAATATCGCATTAAAAGATTAGAACAAATTTAGGACTGCAAAATTTGTGCATCCGTTGTATTTTATCTTGCAAAAAATATGATCAAGTTTTTGAATTCAGAGCGCCACTTAAATAAACGGAACCGTCCTAAAAAGTTCTTCCTCTTATAGTCCCTTAGTCCTTCCCTTCCTATTTCCATTTCGATTCCCTTTTCTCAATCCTAATAATGTCCAGGATTTTAATTAATAATCTTTTGTAAATATTTTTTGATCTTGTTTATTTATGTTTTGTAGTATTTTCGTTTGTTGTCAATACCCTAATTAATTTTGTTTTTATTAGTACGTTTACAGTCACCCGTGTTAATAATATTCAAATATTTTCAATGCAGTTACCTTGAAGAGATCATTCTTGTAGCAATAAATCTGCCAAATATTTACTTTAAAGTTAGAAAATTAATAAAATAAATAAAAATGAGTGTAATCTCAAAATGCTATTATTCTCTCAAATTCCGCGATCTTTAAAAACGTATTCGGTCTGAATTGTAGCTTTCGTTTCCTTACAGAATAAATAAAAGCTTGCATTACAAAAATTTTGAAGTAATGAAAATTGAAAAATATCATGTGAATGAATCGATCTTTAATAAATTAGAAAAGTTTACTTGAACGTTTCAAAAAAAAATTTAATGCAGTCTTCTGTCAATTGTAAAATTAAAATTTATTTGAATTTACAGTCACCGTAATTGATATTCGAAAACTACTCTCACTTATTGAGTATATTGAGTAGCTCGGCACATTAAACGGGAATGTATCTATGAACATTTAATTTTTAAAAAACAACTAAACAATGTAAACAATATAAATATCAAAATAAATTTAATATGAGTATACCAATGAAAGGAATAAGATTGAGCAATGTTTCAAAGACTATTCTAGAGTCAGTGACAATTCTTTAAATTTATGGGAAAAACAATTCTGTTTTACGACCCTTGAAACCCTCTTTCCTTGCTGGACAGCTTTAGAGAGTGTGGTAGGGATATTATTAGTCAATTTTTTTTTATGTTTCACTACTATGGTATGGCTATAATAGTTAACAGCATAGGGTTCAATATTAGAAGTGTTTCAACTTCCTTCTTTAAACGGATTTGTAAATTACAGAAAAATAAATCGTTAAAAATCACTACGGTTGTTTCATAAACATTTTAAAAACAAATTTATATTTAAACCTTTACAATAACTTAAATATATTTTACGCGTGATAATAAAAAAAAATTTAATTTATATTATGAGAATGTAATCATAAAAAAGAATTAATAAAAATATTTATTGAATATTTTTCCCGAAGACATTAAAAATTTTTACTTTCATCACTGAGGTTTCCAATTAAATTGAACGGAATATTTGATTGATAATTGTATACTTGCCGTTGCTTTTATAATATCATAGAAAAATATTTCCAGATAATATAATGGATAATAATCATCGCGTTAAATATGTTTCCTTGCAAAAAAATATTTATTTTCTCACGTGATTTCCATGGACGTATATTACAAAATATATGAAATCCCAGAAATGTAAATTATTGATAGTAATATATTTGTTAAACTTACACACTAATATATTCTGTAAATTAATAATTTCGTCAATGAAAATAATTTTTCTTTAATTACGAGTTAGCTACTTCTATGGTTATTTTTAAATTGTATAACAATTGTAAATTCAGACGCTATTTTCAAAATTTTATGATTAATTGTTGTATTGATTAATTTCTGGCATTACAGAAATAGAACATAATTTTTTAAAAGCTGGTATTTTAATTATAATAATTAAACAATTCAATAATTAGCAATCAGCCAAAAATTAGAAATAAAATGCAAATTATAATCTTAGTATAAAGCAAAACAAAGCTATTTTGATAAATGCACAAATACAATATTTTTAACATATCAAGAATTGTTAATAACAACCGTAAGTAATGATAAAAATCTAATGAGGTTCACACACAATTTATAAACCGTTACAAAACATTATCAGACTTTTTAAACCTTTAGCAATAGCCTACAGGAATTAAAAATGAACAGTTAACTAATTGCGACAATTGCTGCTTTTATCGAAGGAATATATTTTTCGCTCTTTAAAAAATTTATATTCCTTTTTACACCACCCTGATGGACCTCCAAACTTCTTGAGTTATACAACGGGAACAATCCGGATGTAGTTTTTACTTGATAGGTCAAAGAGAGCTATAGAAATATCAGAATCCGTTGAAAAAATATATTCACATTTCCAATGGATTAACGGTTATGGAGCAAATAGAAAAGCTCGGGACCTGGATGATCACCGTTTAAAAGCAGCTATCAAAGCAGAACCGGAGCTGTTCTTGGAGGTCTTCAACACATACCTCAAAGAAGGTACTTTCCCTCGGTAATGAAAGTAACAGAGACTAATACTTCTGCCTATAGGGAAGAAACCACCGGATGAATAATCATCTGATCATCCACTCTGCATGCTGGACACACCTGGTAAGATACTGGAACGATTTTTTTCATCAAAGCACTATTGAAGCAGCAATTAAACCGCTGCTGGCCAGCAACGAGTGTGGCTTCCAAAAAGGATGCTCAACCCCGGACGCGATTAACCTTGTCGTCAATACAGCCATGGATGCAAACGCAGGGACGTATTGCTTGGTGGCCACTTTGGATATCAAGAACACCATCAATTCCGCCAATTGAGATTGCCTTATGCGGGCCCTCAACGAAATTAAAGTACCAGCGTACATTCAGTAGATGGTAGCTAGCTACTTCACTGATAGGCTGCTGAAGTACGACACAAATACAGGTCTGAAAGAATACAGAATCACTGGAGAAGTAATTCAAAGCACGGTTTTGGGTCCTCTCTTATGGAATATCATGAACGACGGTCTACTGAATCCAGCATTGCCGAGGGATATTAAACTCGTGGCATATGCAGACGACGTAGCCATAGCGGTCGTGAAAAAACACCTCGCAGAGATAAACCTCGCGTTTGACATCACCTTCGAGAGAATCAGCCTATGGATGAATGCAGACAACTTGGAACTAGAAAAGCATAAGGCCGATATGGTGATTATTACTAGTCGAAAACGAGTGGAAACAGTGCTTTCCGCACGGTATCTGAGGACACGTTGTGCTTTATCGCCAGGAGGCTGCCTCTTGAAGTATTGGCCGAAGAACGACGATTACTTTACCAGCAGAGGGAGTCTTTCGCATTGAGTTTCAATGAGCGTGAAGCAGAAGAATGGCAAAACAGCATACAGCGATGACAAGTGCTGTAAGATGCCACAAAAAATGACAGTTGAACTTATACCACGGGTAGATGTTTGGCTAAGCCGAAATCATGATGAGGTCAACTACTATCTGACGCAGATGCTCTCAGGACATGGTTGTTTCAGAGCATAGATTTATTGCTACAAACAGAAGATTCTCTAGAGTGCCCGTTCTGTTCCGGAATCAGTGAAGACGCGGAACACGTGTTCTTTGCGTGCTTTTCTTTTAAATTATTAGGCAATCCTCTGGAAATTGTTCTTGAACAGAAATTTAAACCATAGACCTTGGTATAAGCAATGCTTTTATCGAAGCCTGAGACGCGATTAGCTCATTCGCAACAGAAGTTCTCCAGGACATCCGTCGCACAGAAAAAAAGCAAGCTAAAAATAAAACAATTAGAAGGAAAGAAACAGTGGTATCTATTATTTTGAGGAAGAGCAACAGCTAGATCCCCCCCCTCCATAAAATAATGCCTAGCGCGTAATGACTTCAACGGAGAAAACAGAGGTTAAATACGCAAGAAAATTTTAGTCGTCGTTTGTAAAATCCCTGTCCGACATACCAAGCCCAATATGTAGCACTCTATAAGAAAAACATTTTATTGAGGTAAAGGATAGGCTAGAGGATTGTCTTTATTGAAATAATATGTGTCTTGTGAAAAGGCTAATTACGTACATGCCTTGAAAGATGTGCTAATAAGTACGCGAAGTAAACATATTTCGCCTTCCATATTTCTGAAGATAACGAATCTAACATTTTCAAGACATATATGGTACTAGACAGCATTAGGTAGCGTATAGCCATATAAATACCTGTAATAATTAGCGTAGAATTTAGATATAGCTGTTTACTGATCCATAATTAAGCCTGTTAAGGGAATATAAATATGTATCCATGATAAAGAATATTTTTTGAAGAAATTATAAAAAAAGTTTTCCTTAAATATTTCGTAAGTCTGCACAAAAGGTTCCAAAAATAATTCCTTTTATTAGTTTATTGTTTGACCAATTTAATTAAACAAGCAAATTAAAAATTAAAAAAATTCAATATATAGTTAATTACTTGACCATAAATCGTTCTCTTTGATTGAAGTGATTGCAAATTTCGTTTTACGTGTCCATATAGCAGGAGAATTTTCTGTTCATTTTGGAATCCTTATAAATTGCTTAAAAATTATTTCAATTTATACATCATATGTCCTATATCATTAAAACATTTTTTTATCAAGTATTTCATTCGCCCCATCTTAAATTTCAGAATAAATATTTTAAACGCGAAATATTATATTCAAGCAACTGAAACATTCGCATGTTAACATGTCTTATTGCAAATAAATTTCTAGTTTCTACATCGAACGTTTTCCGAGAAAAATTACGGTAACCGACAAACGAAGTGATGTGCAAACGATCTTGTAAGATTTAAATTCTTTTCTATTGTTATGCGGAACTCCAAAAATGATAAAATAAATAGATGCGTCATATAAGAAGACTCGAAGATTTTTAAAAATGTTTCTACGATAAATTCCAAAAATTAATTCGTATGCAACGTATAATTTTTAAGAAATTATATGTAATTTAAATTTAATATAAAGCTAATAGCACTCACCGCTATAAATAAATGAAATAATTAAACACAATTAATTTCAGGAATCGAAAGAAAGGAATAGACTTCATGATAATTATTGTAATGATAAAGCTGCAGAAAGGAAAATAATTTAATAGTCCACTATTTCAGCTAGACTATAACCAAGATATATCCACTTTATTGACCCCCCTCACCCCTTATAACATTGCATCAAGAACAGTTACCTCTCCTCATAATTTAGCAATCGTATCGATTCCATCGTTGCGCTCTGAACGAGCTTGAGCACTTAAATCCCTGCCCGTAACAGCGTTCATTTTAATTTGGCTCAACTTTTCATGAGATTTAATTGTGTATCAAAAGTGAAATCCTATGAACGCGATTTTGTTACTGAGAGTTTTGGATATTATATTAGCTACAACAAAGATTAGTGGAGAGGAACATGTACGGCAAGAAATTATAAACAATAAACACTATCTTGCGGAAAGTTAAATAAAATAATAAATTATTTCCAATTTGACTGAAGCAGGACGCCAATAAATTTTAATTGTATTACTGCGTTTCAATTATCGTTAAATACGTAAGTTTTATGCGAGTGCGGACTATTAATTTCCTTCGTTTACATTTATTTCATTTTAGAGTTAGGTATTTCTGATACGAGCTAAAAGATGATTATCTATTTATATTAAAAGTGAGAATTATTTGGGCAATAATGTTCATTAGGCTATTAGAAAAATAATATTAAATATATACAAAACCGTCTTAATTTGAAATAATTGTCTTATAATTCTTTAGCATTTTAAAGCAAGTAAAACTGCGAATTATAAATTATATTAAAATTTAGAAATAATTTAGTCAACGCTACGCGTGTTGATTACTTAACATTTATATGTTCAGAGTAACTAAACTAAATACGTTTATTTATTCTGTACAGTTTCAGATTATGATACTAAATTAGTGATCTCTGTACATAAAGCCACAAACGTAAGAAAGTCTCACAGACGTACGGCATACTATTATTTGAGTTGCCATCGATTATAATTGAAAGGGGTATGGATTTAACTCAGTTTGGAACTAAAATTAGTGGATGACTCAGTGGGGAACTAAATAATAATTTGTTCCGCTCTCAATGGTTCTATTTCTTCATCCATGATAAAAAAAACTGACACCAGAATTATTGACATTTTGAATTACTTGTATTTCTTATAGCAAAGTGATAAGTATCACTTTCGCCTCCCCATCATAAAATTGTCTCTGGTTTCTCCATTAGAAATGGGTAGGTTCTATGCGTGAAACTTTTATTTGAAAAATATTCTTTGATTAAAGAAAACAACCGTTCTTAAAAGGCTACCCAAAAGTATTGTGGTTGTATACATTGGACAAAAAATTAAACTATACTTCGGTCTAAATTGTTTAGTGTACGTCAGCAACTCATAACAATTAGAATTCTGTGTAACTCCCACAGCAATATGTAGACTCAGACTGCGAAGTATGCAGACCAGACCTCGAATTAAATTCGAAGTTTTGGAATCTTAGTCCATATCAAATGCGCGTTATGCAATGGTTTTGAGTCTACAGCATTTGTATAAATTTATATAGTTTTACTTTTTAATAACTGGAAAGAAATGAAAATATATTATTCTCCTGCTCTTTATCCACAAACATACTATTTCCTTCTGAAATCATTCGTTGACTGTTCATGCTACAAAATTATGACAAAAAATCAATGCCGATATTCCGATTAGAAAAAAACTGGAATGTAGAAAATAAAATTAGAGGAAGCATTCCTCTAATTTTACTTTTCATATTCCATTCCCTTTAAAATTCCTCTTACTTGATTTTCCACCATTATTTTCCTTAATCTTAATATTAAATATTTCCCAATATCAAATTTGTTTTATTATTTTCTTTTTTTTATGATATTTTAGTATTGTCACGTTTTACCAGATGTCCTACTACTATGATTTTTTAGAGGCATTGTAATTCTGGTTGACTGGAAACAGTTACTCCTGCTCACCAAATTATTGTTCACTAACATAACAATTAAATCGATTTTAACCAATATGTGAAATACAAAAAAAATTTTTTATATTTTAAAATTTTTCTACTCAATATTTTTTGGAAGGTCTCGGAGTTTTGGGAATTACGAGGGGAGTAGTATTTTGTCAGAGTTTTGGAAATTTTGCTAAAAAAATAAATTGGAAAAAAAAATTAACATTTATAACTTGAATGATTACAATGCAAAATAAAAAAAAAATATTTCTTTTTCTCTGGGCTGTTGTATATTTAAGATGATAACCTAGAATTAAATTAATTACCATCATGTCACTCATTTTTCTCAGTACATAATATCCGTAATTGCTATAAATGGAACTACGTTAAATTTTGAGTTTTTCCGTTAAATGCTTTCCTAGAAAAAATCTGATGATTTGATTATTTGAGGTGTTACCCATCTAAGTCCCCAAATTTATCGCATGGTATCCATCTGTTCAAAGTAACGTAAGATTTTAATTCATTGCTCTGAGTTGCAATAGCCACTAAAAAATTTTAATAAATTTTATTTAATAAAAAAAAAGTCTTGATAAATATTTACCACAAAAATATTGTGTATGAAATATGTTATGTATGAAATATATATATTGTTATGTATGAAATTCATGATATGTCGCAATAAAAGTTGATTAGAAGTTAAACATATATTAAAAGAATATGCAATGTAAGTAGAAATAAACACGTAAAAAGAACGTAATATATTGTGAACATAGGTACTACACTATCGAAATTAAAGAGTGTAACTTACTTCGAAGAGCAGAAATTATCTTATATTAAATTTATCCTGACAAAACTGATTATCCTAAACATGGCTTTCGAGATTTAAGATTTAGTGCAACTCAGGACAGAAATTTGTATTTTTAGGATTTGGCACCTCAAAGGGAAACAATAGAACTCTTGTAAGGTCACGTATATTTTCGTTAATCCGTTTGTTTATTGCAGCAGTTTTTCTCAGAAATTGTTAGTTGTAAGAATTTCAAATTTAGCATAGTGGCAAATCTTAAAAATATTTAGCTAAAAATTTTGGGAATGGGTAAAGGGAATATAATCAATTTGCCTTAAATAATTTTCATGTTAAATATCAGTTAAAAGCCATCCACCACCCACTCCATTTACAAAATTGCTAAAGTTAAAATTAAGAAACAAGAAATGTGATTGAAAGTTTACCTAAAGTCTAAAAATGAAAGCCATTTTTCCAAAATATCTAATTTCAGAATATATATTAATATTTATCAAGAATTAACCAAAAAAATTAAAAATCCATATATGTCTACGTACAGAACATTCGTATTATGAATTTGTGGACTTGACAAATTATTAGATCTGTTAGGTGAAAACATGCTCCCTCGTAAGTTCGTAATGTTCTTTTGTTTTTCCGTGTGTAAATCCTGGCATATGCCATTCCACTGGTTAATATTTTAGACCATCAGTTATGTACCGACATTGATTACAGTTCCGTACATTATATAACGCAAAAAACATTTTTCTCCTACGTGTTCAATGATTTGATATGGATATTATAGTCTGATATATATTAATATTAGTAAGTATTGTATTGATATTTGCGTAAAAAAATAATTCAATAAAACAAAAAAATGTTTTTTATGTTCGTAAAATGTAAACTCACAAAATATTTTGGCAATTAAATAATAATTACGATATAAGAAATAATCATTAATTATTATTATGATAATAAGAGCACATTTTCCCTTATATTTCAACCTGCCGGTCGAGCGAATTTTGTCATTTGTAATTCGTCTTTCACCGACGGCTGGTATTGGTGTCAGTTATTATAGGTTTGTTTGTCTGTGAGTGCATTAGAGCTATGCGCAAAGTTTAAGATATAAGTTTCATTAACATTTTTAAATATAGTAGCTAACTGATAATTTCACAAGTGATAACGTTTCGTATTTTTATAATGATGATGTTTACATTATGTTGTTCTCGGTTGGGAACTTAAAATAACAAAAAAGTTCAGTATCGTTGTTACCGAACAACTGGTAACGGATACATAGTCTATTGTTACTCCGTAAGTAAGTACTAACTTATAGTTTCAACAGTTTTAGATCTAGCTTCATAAAATTTTCAACATATATGATTCAAATAAAGCTATCAGTTAATATACAGGGAAATACAATTTTATCTTATTTTCAAAGTACTTCCGCTGGCAAAGCAATAGAGAGGATATTTTTTAAAATATTTCAGCACCGTTAGCAAAGTCTTTTAAAAAGGGAGTTTAGGCTCCATTTACTTTTTATCCATTAGCCCTGTATACGAAACACTAAGCTTCACAATTAATTGCAATTTCTCCCCTTCGTTCGTTTCCAAAACACGTTCATATTTTTTATATAGACAAATTACTTTGGATTTATACAAAACAATTTTTACAATTTTTTTTGGATTTATACTTTCAAATAAATCAATTTCATAATAAATCATTTTAAGTAATACAGCTTCAAAAGTTTTGGATATAAACTCTTTAGAAGATCAAAATTCTTAAGTATGCGGACCTAAAGCAAAAAGAAATTATTGGATGAGTCAGCTTGCTAGCGTACTTCAGATAAGTTAATATTAATCATTAAAATATATTCTATAACAACAAACTTGAAAAAAAATTAAAGGACGGATAGCAAGAGCAGCTCCAATTGTCAGGGTTTAACAATCTTAATTTAGCTACCGTTTGACTTTCATAAGGACTCATGTTCATGATATAAAAATTTACCAAATGAAGACTATAAAATTAAACGAAACCGATTGGCGTTTTTCCAACCAACACACAACTAAGTGGACTTTATTAACAACTTTAATTACAAAATAAAACAACGACAATTAACACAACTGTCACATAGCTTGCTGTCAACATAAACATTCTGAAAACAAAACTGACTTTTTCAAAATGATGCCAAATACAAACCAGCTATACATAGGAAAACAGATAATGGTAAATTACAGAGTTAGATGGTGCCAGCAGTAATATTTTTCTAAACATACACAATTTGATATTTTTTGAAATCACAAAGGGACCTAATTCATATATAGTTTGACACGCATTTGATTTTATTTTTTTATTGTTACTACAATTTTCCTCCAAATGGACTAGAATATACTAATATACATTGAAAAGACTCATAGTTGTACCATTCTGCTGAAAGTCGTAATGGATTCCTATGCGTACGTTAACTCGATTTATTTTAATTGTAACTTCAGAAAAAGCAAAAGAGAAACTACGAAACGTACTAAACACTTCATAATGACGTCCTACTAATGATATCCCCCAACTCACATCCATGACCACGTTACGAAAATTTACTAATTGTTTCTTGCCTTATCAAATAATTATCCCAAAATAATACAGCAGAAATATCACGCCGATACGTCGCTTGCGCGTTATAGATACAAACGGAGGGTAGCGAATGCTTAGAAAGTGTTATTTGGTAACATAGTTGTACTTCTCCAGATTACGAGCGGACGCACTTAAAGCTCTCTGACCATAATCCCCGGCTAGATATCGTGATATAAAATTTTCTCAGAAAACTAAATACAAATAAAGCAAACTGGACTTTGCCAGGGTGACCTCTTTGTGAGGTGATGTTATTTAATCTTTGTACTAGATATTATCTCCAATGTAGTGGACATAAACTGTCATCGGGGTTATATGGGAATACTGTGAATTGCAGGTTTAACAATACTATTTTAATAACGCTTGGTCTATTGAAATTATACTTATTAAATTTGGTAACAACGTAAGGATTTTTTTACGTATCAATAATATTATATTTGAATATATGATTTATATTAATGCCAGTTATTAAAATTGAAAATTTTGGTTAGCAAAGCAACTTTTATATAATTTACTGAATGTGAAGCCAAAAAATTCAGAATCTAACTCCATAATTCGGATTTTTCATATTATAAATGTGTAACTGAAGTCGAAAATGTATTATTATGCGAAATTTTAAAACATAGGTGTCTTTTCCAAGAGAGAGGAGAATAGGTGTTTGGCGAAAGAAAATTGTTTCCAAAAAATTTCTTTTTCCTCTATACCAAACCGATATTTCTCATTTTATCCTTATTTCTAATCTCTTTTTCTCACGTTTATCAAAGTAGGTCAAATTGGAAAATTGAAAAATTCTTATTATTTATATATTTCTTATTTTGTTTAATTTTACTGGTGTCTGTTCCATCAGTTGAAAAAGAATTTCTGTTGAAAAAAAAATTCTTTTCAGGTAAAAATATTTAATATTTTCTACAAAAATTGCCTTAGTTTTAAGTAGAATATTTTACTTTAAATATTGCCACTATATTATTATAGAGTCAATTGTATTAGAACCCATCGTGTAGATTCTGCTATAATTTTCATTGATTGGATAAAGTTTAAAACAGCTGAAAAGTATAGCAAAAACTTTACTCTCGACTAATATAAAAAGATCGTTTCATACTTCTACATTTGCATTAATGTTATTTTTAACGTCTATATATTTAAGACAATTTTTAATTTATATTCTTACGATAACTATTATCATTGTGGAATAAATTGGGAGGTTGGAAATAAACATGACGTTGCTCCCATATCCACATACATTTATAATTATATTTCGATAGTCGTACTTATATTCACGTTTCGTTTCCCTTTTTTTTATTCTTGTCATACCACATTATAGTAGGGTACGCGTCGACGACAAAACTAATAATTATGGTTATATATGTGTTCTTATATGACCAACCGTCTTACGAATAGTAATTGTTCTCAGTCTCATATTTTACAACGTAACTATCTCCTACATCATTTATATACAATTTACATATTCTAATTGCTTAATAATACAGTAAAGTTAAAATTACAGTAAAGTTAAAAAGTCTCAATATTCCTATTATACAAAACTAGTGCAAAATTCATACAAAAAACTAATAAAACGTATTGCCTTCTTTCACAGCTCCAACTTCACAAAAGACAATGCTTGTCATTTTTTTGAGAAAGCAGACGGGTGACTGGCATCTGACCTATCGCTAAGTTTAACACGGTCAATAGGGCACTAACAAGGAACAGTGGCTGCCGACTGAATAAAGCAGGGACAGTCGCAGGAGCGGATTAACTCCAAATATTGCATAGAAAACGTCCAGCCCCTATACCGTAGCGGGCGTTTGAACAAAAAGTGTTGTCCGTTTTAGTTTTTGAATAAAATGATCGAAGGTTGTTTGAAACTTTTTTCGATGGAACAACTTGTCTTTTCAGTTTTGTATAAAGGAGAATAAATGAAGTAAGAAATGAATGTTTCCTCTTTTTATCTTCATTTTACTTGACAAAAATGACAAAGTCGTTACACGGGAACGAATATTAATGCTCTCTATGCTTTATTTAACTTTTAGCTTCGAGGTGAATTTGCAAGGATAGAGTCATTTTAACATTTACAAAATGTTCAAAGTAATACATTTCTTGGGTATGTACGTCATGCTTACTCTTTCTTTGACTCTTTCTTTTACTAGAAACAATGAGAAAATTTTGTAATAATTATGGGATACTAAGTATCCCATCATTATTACAAAATTTTCTCCTTGTTTCTAGTGAAAGAAAGAGTGTCATTATTTTGTGTTTGTGGAAAATGGTTAGGTGTGAACTTTTCTCTTGAAATTTATAGTAACCAATAATCCATAAAATGGTCAAGATAGTTTTATGCTACGACATTAAAGGTAGGTTATTAAAAAGTTAAAGACTTATTAGTTACATATCTAGTTATCCTAAAAGCAATTTTTACGTCCAATTTTTACAATTTAAAATCGCAACTTTTATCACAGGCAGCGCTTTATCATATATATCCAATCGTACAGACCGGAAATTCCAAAATATTAACATATTTTACTACCACAAGATAAGAAAATACCGTAATGTATAAAATAAAAGAGGAACTGAAACAATTTTTAATAAATAAATTCATTGATGTGTTTTTATCGTCCACGCAAACGAACAATAATATTAAGAACATTTTTTTTATACATATATAATATTCGGGACTAAAGTTTTACAAGGGCTTTACTAAAAATAAATACATATTTAATAACAAGATCAAATGCTAAAGTAAGTAAAATGTACGTTTATTAAAATTATAATTATTATTTTTGATACATAATGTTAGATTATTGCTTTTGACTAAGTGATTTATCGTAATTAAAAATATATATAAAAGTAACAAGCACAATAAATAAGACCTTTGGTTTCAAGAACGCTTCAATTCTAATTTGTTTTGCTTCTTTTTTTCTCCTTACCCTAAAGGTCTCGATAACCGTCAGAGGTATTACTAATTTCGTTGTTAAGCTTAAGACTTCTGTTAAAATTGAAATCATTTTCTTAAAAAAATTTCATCGGATTTTTCAAACTTGCCAAAGCTCTGAATTTGTTTTATAGAAGCTTTGCTTCGCTTCAGATTCAATGAGATTTCCATTAGTTAGTCCTTGCAAGTATGAGTTTAATAAATTTTCAATATGTTCAGCAGTATCTTCAAAACTGGGCAAATCAACAACGTTAGTTGTAATTTCATTCATATTTGACTGAACCATGGTTTAAAAACATTTAGATTACTCAAAGAAATGTGGACGTAATTTTCTCCAAACTATTTTCAAATAGTAGTGTTTTACTTCTTCCCATGATGCATCAGTATGTTTTACACCTAACTGAAAGATATTGTACCATTTCCAAGAATCTTTCAGTACCATACCATCATTTTCATTCACCGTCACCGCCTGTGAAAATAACAAAAAGTAACTTTCAAGGGAATAAAGGACAAAGAGAAACTCTCAAAGAAATAAGGAAAACTAAAGCATATTTGATCGTCCGTCTCATACTACATTGAAGTGCGTATGCTCTTTTTTATAGTGAATCCCCCGAACGTCAAGACCTAAAATTAAACCAAAGGAGTTTATGTTGCCCGAACCTGACACGATTACATTGAAACAGTAGCCGCTATTTCGAGAAATGGCCAAAGTATTGTATAACTTACTCGAACGACTTAAGTCAAATCGACGTAAGTCGAGAACTACCTGTATAGTATTGTAAGTAATGTAACAACCGTGCACAGGATCAAGTGCATTGTTACAGGTAGTAGGAAACCCTTATTAGAATAAAATTCTGTGTGGCACGTTACACGCTTGGCGAATGAGAGCCAGCCTAAAAAAAGTGTAAGATTTCGAACGCTACATTTGCTACAGTATAAAATTACACATGATACAATATAAGCACAAGGTTATTTCAATGTTTTTTTTGCTGGCTTTTTATTGTAAGCCAGTCACCTGCCAGACCGTTTCCAATTCGGTAGAAATTTATTTGAATTATAAATTATTACTTTATCAATTATTAAATACTTAAAATATATAATTTATAATAAATTTGCCGTATATTAATTTATTTTCCTTATTATCATATCATTTATTAAATATTTATTATTAAATAATTAGAATAAATTTTCAGCATATTCATTTATTTTGGTTACTAATTAACCTTTACTTAAGAATTTCTTAGTAAATTTAACAATTCATTATATCATAAGGAATTGTTAAAGAAATAATTTTTTATAATAATTAATGTAAATTTTTATTTTAAAATCAATTTTGAATTGAATGTTAAAAAATTAAAATAGAAAACAAATCACTTTAAAAAAAAATAATTTAAAATAATTGAACTTAAAATAAGAAAATTTAATTTGATTGATTTAATGAAATATTTAAAACAGTAACATTTATGAAATATTACTATTACAAAATTTACTGTTATTATTAATTTTTAATTAAGAACAATTTTTTTAATTGTACATAAAAAGATAAACGTTTACTACTCGGTTTGGGAAAATACTAAGGTTGAATCGCGATATTTTGGAAAGGATCTGGCAGATGATTGACTAACAATGAAAAAATAGCATAAAAATAAAATGGTGTACCTATCATTTTCCAAATAAATGTTAATGGTGTACCTATCATTTTCCAAATAAATGTTAACTTTCATTTTTTAAATTTAATCTTTGAATGGAACTTTAATTTTGCCAACCGTATTTATAATCACGTTCCAGTTCTTTTATTTTTTTTTCCATTAATTATTTGGGTGCTAAATAAAGTTAATCTTGTGTTATGTTAAAGAAAAATAACTTCTAATACGCCTAAATAAGTACACGTGATCTTTTTTATCAATAAAAAATTAATTGTGAAAGAGATTCAGTAGAAGTTAAGGATAGTGATTATGAAGTCAGGTAAGTACCAGTGTTAAAGCTATAATAGGTGGATGCATCGACAACATAAATGTAAACATATAAATTAACTGATACCAAAATAAATCATATAATACTCTTCATGTATTACGCTAATTTTATTTAATTGAAAAATGTTGCTCGGATTGCTTCATTGTCATTATTATTTCTTCATATCTTAAAATTATCTATGTTTTATTATGATGATTTTTTTTCATTTAATACATAATATTTAGCAAAAGAAATTCCATTCTAACCGGGTGTCCCACTACACCACTCGTTTGTTTAATCATTTGTCATATGGGTGCATTTTACGGCGACTAGTTTGATATTATTCCTATAAGGTTTCAAAATTGTTACGTTACCGTAACACCTTATATATAAACTATTGTTCTTCGGTAAAAAAGTAATAATCGGTCCTTGAGGTTATCCATAAATCGCGTAATAGTCTTGAGGGGACGGATGGGGTGACCACAAATTTTTTTCAGGCAGCACAATAATATTTTTTTTAATATACTCTCCCACACATACAAAATGTACACTTTCCATATATGTAATTGTTATCAGATATTTTAATGTGAAATAAAATTTAATTTTTTATTTCTTAAATTAAGAATTTCGTTTATGAAACATTTTGGCTTCAAAAAAATATGCAATATGTATTCCATTAGTTTTTGAGATTACAGTACTCAAAAAAAATGGAGCCCTTATAAATCACTCACATATCTGTTCGCCTGTTGGTCAAACCCATTTTTTCTGAGAAACCCTTTGATCTAGAAACTATAAGTGTGAGACAGTAGTAAAACATATTAACCTGTATATATCTCAATACTTTAAACATAAAAATATTTATGCTGAATTTTTTTAAGGGCAATTAAATATTTGATTTCATTTTAATTCCAAGTATTATATTATGTATATATATATATATATATATATATATATATATATATACGACTAATAATAAAGAAAACTATAGTGTTCATTCTAGACGAAAAATACAGAAGGCAAGAAATTTAGGTTCTGGAAAATTAACATTTATAAATAATTTAATAACAATACTACGCACATTAAATGTTTATAGGAGTGTGTACAGAACCACGTTGCTTCGAGTTCTACTGCTGCTTAACAAGATTGATTTGAAAATGTAAAAAAATGGTATTTTCTTTTAACTAGATATTATAATTAAAATTATTTCAACACTTGCGTCAACGATTTCAAAACATGTAGACCACCAGCGAACCCATTTGGGTTCTGAAACTGTTGTCTTTTTTTATTTTCCAATCATTCTTTATCAGGTTATTACCTTATATGTACATACCGTTTTTATTAAAAAGTTTCTTATTGTCATAGACTCTATCCAAGATTATAAAACGGTATAAAACTTAATTTCTAAGTTTGTACTTGTTTATATATTTTTTATATTTGGGATATCATTTTTTAAAATTTGTCAGTTAATAAACATCGTCTGCTTTGCTTAATTTAATTTGTATTTTATTTGTTATTATTAAATATATATTCCTTTATTTGTTGTTATTTGTCTATAGTTTAGCTTCCTAGGAAGTAAAATTTAAGATATTTAGTTTGGGGTATAAATGGTAATAATGTTATACAAAGCTAGCTTCGTCTGATATTTCTAATGACATATTTGCAGATCATCAGAATGTGTCGTGTAGAAGAAAACAATCTCATCCTTTCGGCAGCCCTTCGAAATAAGTATATAACATGCACGATAAGAATATAATCCTCGAAATAAGTGTATAAAAAGCTCAAAAAAAAATAAACTACATATGTAATTTCAGACCTTTCGAGAAAATTGTGATAATTTACAACTCTTAAGATATAAAAGACAATTTATTTTCAAGGTGAAATATAATATCAATATAGATGAATAGTTTAAAAACAATATTGTGCACCCAAATATGTAGAAAGCTTCTTAGTGAAAGTTGCACCATTATTAAATTTTTATATTTTGAACACTGTGTTATTTGTTCAATAGCTAACATAAAATAAGAGATAATTTCCTTTCAACGTTTCAGTTAATTAATCGAAATGGGCATATTTCATAATATTCCAAAAATAAATTATTGCCATTGACTACTTATAAACCTGCCATATCGTAATACGTATTATATTTTATTTTATTATTTGACTGCTTTTTGGGTGAGGATATGAGGCAAGGATGAACTGAATAAACATGCGAGTAAAATCAGTAAGACGCCAGCAAATACTCGGCGGCGAAAATCTATTGTGAGTTTCAGAACGTGCAATGTTCCAAAATAATATAAACACAATGAGAGTAAAGTCAAATGCTCCAATTACGTTAGCAGAATATGTTGTAGTTAGATTATTATTACTCAAGCTACTAATACTTGGCAACAATACATGTGTCGTCTTATCGTATTATTTCTTAAATTTGTAATTTGGTTTATGAAACATTTTTGCTTCAAAAAATCTGCAATATGTATTCTATTAGTTTTTGGAATAACAATACTCAAAAAAAATGGAGCTTATTAATTACATCTTTGTTCGCCTGTTTGTCAAACCGATTTTTCTGAGAAACGCAGAAACTAATTTTAAAGTTTGATGCAGAAACTAAAAATTTGAGACAGTAATAAAACATACTAACCCTCACCTACCTCGTTGTTCAAATGATGATCATCTCATCCCTTCGATCCATGAAATGCTTAAATCTTATTTGTATTTAACAATAATTTGTGTCATAGGAATACCTCAAACAAAAGAAGACTAAGGGGAGAAAAATGTTTTTTTTAATTATTTTACCAAAACAAGCTAGGTAAGTATGAATATAATTCTATGGAAATTCCGTATGCACAGACGCAGGTGTGTATAAAGCTTTAAATATTTAAGGGCATACCCTTAAATATTTAAAGCTTTATACACACCTGCGTATGTGCATACGGAACTTCCATAGTTAGAATTATACTTTCTATCATTCTTCCATTGTCAGAATTATATTAGAATTATATAAGTATTTACATGAAAATATTTATAAACAATGGTATCACTTAACCGACTTTCGTTGAAAAGGACTCAAAACTCCTTCCTGTCAAGTTAACGAAATGAAAAAAATATGTAATATATACAGTGCACATTGTTTTTATTTGTCATTGAAAAAAATCATTCCTCTTTATCGACCGTCTTCCTTTAAAAGCTAATAAGCTCGGTTAAATTTGCATTTAAACATTTTTTTACTTTTGAATGTTTAGAGTGTTAAACGTTATTCAATTCTAGCGTGTCAGATATAGATAAACTATTATAAAACTTTTTACAATACGTTATTGTTTTAATACCTTCCAGCATCAATCCAGTTGCTTTGACTTGTATTTGCTGTTTGAGAGTCTGAAAAGATTATTGTCGTTATTTATGAAAATAAAGAAGAAAATAAAAGAAGCGGAACACAAATTAAGGAAAATATATACGCATGTTTTAATGTCGCACGGCGTACCTATGGCATGCCCTAAACAATAAACGTAAGCACACGCTAATATGTCCAGAAATACATTAATGAAATATAGAAAGAACATTAATTCCTTGTTGAGTTATTAGAAAATTTGAAATATTATGGATGACATTATATATTTTTCTTTCTTATAAGTACGTTTAATATATATATATATATATATATATATATATATATATATATATATATATATATATATATATATATATATCGCCAATAAACTCAATCTTTAATTATATAAGCACCATCGGTATACAACCCTTGTCGCCAAGGTGTAAGCAGAGCTATAGTTCCGTCCTTTGAAAAATCTTTGGACCTTTGACTAAAAAACCGTTGAAGTTCGATTTTGATACGACTTTCGTCTTTATATTCGCAGAGAGCAAAACAGATGGTAATTAGATGGCGAAAGATCAGGAGACTACCATGGGTGAAGTAGAATCCCAGAAAAAAAAGTAGTTTTTCACACGTTACATTAGCTAATTGGGAATAAAAAAGGTTTTGCTTAGATTTGAAGCAACTTTGCTCATTTATTCACAATTAATCTCAGCTCTAATTGTACTGCTAGCTTGGAAAAGTTCCGAATGACTTTATTCCCTACTATGCTCTCAAAAATCTTTTCTTTTCTACATTATTTTATTTTGGTTTTGGTTCACCTTTTTCTGCACCTTCTCGTCACTGGCTAAAAATTAACATAAGCCACTCTTTCAGCTTTCATCTTCTGTAACCAGATATTTTAGCCTCTTATTGGTACCATGGGAACTCAGTAGCTCCAAGCAC
Source organism: Druceiella hillmani (assembly GCA_039881145.1). Classification (NCBI taxonomy): domain Eukaryota; kingdom Metazoa; phylum Arthropoda; class Insecta; order Lepidoptera; family Hepialidae; genus Druceiella; species Druceiella hillmani. Next base: position 2,629,769 of record JAYKKI010000114.1, read on the forward strand.
ACATCAACTCTCCTCTGAAATTGAAAGGGTGTTAGCTTCTGTAGTCCAAACGGAAAATTTTCACTTAATTCTCAAAGCTTAAAGTCGTTAGTTCATTGCAATAAAAGATCATGAAAATAGCTATGCCAAACAAGGTGGACCTAATCTGAGATCCGTTTGAATAAGGCTTTTATATTTTTCTAAATGATAGGGATTTGCTTTGAATGAAATTTATAGGACAAGTCAAAATTCCCTTCTTTTAATTTTTAGGACTAATACTTAGCTGTAGCGTAAGAAAGCATTCCTTCACATATCTATGTGTATATATTACTTGATGCTTCGCCGTTTTTTTGCCCTAAACGACACACCTGACGAAGGAGTGCTCTAAGTTCACTTCGAAATACATCCATTTTCAATATATTCTTTACTCGCCGATTACTCAATCGCAAAACTGAACAGAAGTTTGAATGTAGCACTCTTCATATATACCAAAAGAAATATTCTAGAAACTTCTATAATATTCCAGAAATCGCTATAATATCGGTCGGAAATATATATATATATATATATATATATATATATATGTGCATAAATATATGTATATATATATATACATATATATATGTATATATATATATATATATATATATATACAAATTATATATATACTACTTGTATAATCATCAATGTGTACTAAGAATAAATTGCAAACTCGATGCTAACCTATTTCAATTCATCATGCGTTTGGAAACTATTTTCCGAAAAATAACAAAGTAAAAGGGATCAATCAGACATTAATTTCAGTAAAAATGTACTTTGGAAATATTTATTAATACCATAGTCATAAGGATCACTTAAAATACATGAACCAGCAAATATATCCTCCTGCAAAAGTACCTCAATCTATTTTTTGATCTGTGAGGCGCGAAACCATTATGCATTTATGTATGCTGAAAACCTCTTAGCGTTGTATCTCCTCAAGTGTCCCAAAAAGCTACATAATTATAAATAATAATGTTTCCAGCTAACGGAAAATAAAAGAAAGGATGAGCGTTGGCATTGTCTTTGTACTTTGTAAAATTATGTAAACATAATTGACACTCCAGCTTAAGATGCCTTTCTCCTTAGTTGCATGTTTCTCCTGAACGTCATTTGAATATACTTTGTTTTTGTGCCACTGCTTTTATTAAAGTACATTGTTTCTAAAAGCTTACTCTTCAATATATACATATTGCTTTACTTTTACTTCCGACTTTACTTCCGACATTGCCTGTCCAGAAACGGAACAAATATTGTATTTTGTTTTATCTGCTGTATAATACGATTATTGAAAATCCTTAATATCATAAGAGTATTCTTAAGGGTAAGCAAGTACTTGTTCTCCATATTTGTCAAGTACACATCTATGCACCATGCCATGGTAATATAAAGCACGTGCATTAACAATTTGTGATAATAGCCCTATTATCCCTATATTAGCCCTATATTAAATAGTTATGATCTTTTTCTAGATTTTTTTTTGTGGACAAATACTTCACAAGTTATAAAGGATTAAAAGTCCAAATAAAAGTACCCAGCAAACTTCCACTTCCTGCACTTTAATCATTATTAATCATAACAAAGGCATTCTAAAAAAATATTGTATTAGGTAATACGATTTTGAAAGATTCATGTCAATGAAATAGGTTAGCTTCACCAAATTATGAAAAATAAAACAAAGAAACATTTTTTTGTTGGGAGTTTCGTATGATACCAATGGCAAGCAATTTTCTTGTTTTGTTTTTCCGTGTTTAAGGAAAATTTTGGACTAATTAATCTCAAAACCCTGTATAACTAAAGCTGTTAAATTAGGTAGGCTGTAGAGGAGTTATTGTGGTGACATATCAAGTTGGAGTTAGTTGGGAATCCAGATCATCTCTGGTGTTAGTGTAGGGCACGTGTTATTGGGTGAATTTTCAGGCTTTTCACCATAATATTGAAAAAATTTAAATATAAGGACAAATTAAAAAAAAAGTGTTAATAGGATGGAAATAAATAGTATTTAACGGTTTTCTTTATTAAACTTCCGCATACAAGGTGTGATTATTTTAACCCCGACTCTTTTAAAATACATCGATGAATTAGTAAAATGTATATAAATATAATAAAATTCAGAGTAGCTGACAGTTGGATATCGCCGCGTCGATTTATAGTGTTGAATAAGTGCTGTGCGTGCTGTGCTCGTGTGTGCACGCATAACATGCACGCGGACGTTTGTAACCCCATGTTGTATGGGACGGCGCTAAAACGGTATGTATTTATTCCTATATTTTTTTTTTACAAATATAATTAGCATTTTATTACTATTCTTTCCTTTCTATATATTATATATGATAAATTGAAATAGGTTGTTAACAAGTATAAAAGATTAAGTGTTTAAAAACTGCAAAATGATGATATTATTCAGGCTTTGCTGAAAGAAAATTATTCCTCGTCGGATGATCAAAACCTTCTTCTTGATATTGACTATGAATCCGATCATATCAACGAGGCACCTTAAGTCCACAATTATACGGATGTGGAAAACGCCGAAGTAAACTTGGAACAATTTTCGGATATACGTCATCACCGCCCCAGTCATTTTACTTGGAAAGATGGAAAAACATAGTGGTATAAATTGCCACCATGGTCCAATGTTCAAACAAGGTCTGAGAGGATAATTACGAATTTGCTTGGGTGTAAAAAATCAACTCGAAATAAAAAAAAAACACACTTAGAATGCTTTGCGATTTTTTTCACTGAAGAACTTGTTTACATGGTTTTGAAATATACAAACCAAAATACTTGAGATTAGAGAATTCTGAACCCCATCTATCATACACAGAAACTAATAAAGAGGAGATAAAGACTATTTTTTGGATGTTAACAGGTTTGTTTAAATCTATTAGACTAAACTTTATGGATTTGTGTGGCAAAGATTTATATTTTTGGTAAATAACTTGAGATTCGGTGATGCGTCAACGCGTACAGAGAGATTAACTATCAGTATGGATCATTTGGCACCAATACGGGATGTGTTAATATTTGTGAAAAACTGTCCGAATGCCTATACGCCGTCTGAATACTTGACCATCAACGAAGAACTTAGCTAGAAACAATATGTTTCCACACAAAAATATATATTTAATTTTTTTTAAGATTTAAAGATACTGTGTTCATTTTAAAAGAGAACTGTTCGATTTTTAGGATTTGTCATTAATAAATATAAAATTTAAATATGTGTATATATACATATATGTGTGTATATATATATATATATATATATATATATATATATAAATGTATGTATATATATATATATATATATATATATATATATGTACATATTAATTTAACAAAATTATTTTTAAGAATATGACAATATTTTTATATATAAATATAAATCGTAATTTTAATTGAAGTTTTATTGCATTCTAGGAATCAAATTTAGATTAGTAACATTGTTCAAAATTTTGCTTAAATATTTGTATTTAACTCCTAGACTTAACATACTATGAATAGATGAACACAATCGACATGCCTTTCATCACCGAAATTGAATTGCCCTTATGTGCGTAATTGTATATGTGTTAGTTTTAGTTGAGATTTTTCACTGATAATGTTATATCAATAATATAAAAATAAAGAAGCACATATTTGGTCCAATGTTGTTAACAATTTATTTCCCAGAGCCATAATTATGAACTCACCTCCAATTTAACATATTTTTAGGAACGATGATATTCTATGAGAATAATTCCCGTCTGAAAAATTATAATTAAATACCTCGTATCGAGCATTTCCTCTTATATTTTTTAACCTTAAATATTTGTTTAAATTTAGACATTTTTGGTGTGTTAATTGTACTGTTAAAAAATATCAGTCCGGTCGAATTCGTATAGAAAATTGAGTATGATAGCCAGAAATGCCGCAAAAGTATTTAAATTTAGGCTACATATAAATCAAAAGTTGTATCACCCAAAAATAAAGTTCAATGTTAAAAATATATACAGCATGAATGCAGAAAACTAGAAGAATGTTATAAAATTAAACTAATAACATTTAACCTATATAAATTTTAAGTGCTAACTATAAACAAATTATATTTGTTTTTAAAATTGATAAAATAACCAACACGAGTTCCACCTTCAATGGTACTACTAAGACTACACATTCTGGTGAATTTAATTACACAATTCAACTATGAGAAAAAAATATACAATTCAATATGAAAAAAAAAATTTCATTACATTTCCTCATATAATGATATTATGTGCATCAAAACTTAAAAATATATTTCCATTATTCCAAATAATATATTTGAAAGTTATTTTAAATATCATTAAGCTTTAAATAAAATGATGTTTTTCAAATGGTTTCTCAACGTTTATTTTGATAAGTTTTTTAAAGTTGTTTCACATCTTAACCTCATTATCAAATAATTTTAAATTTTATATTTTACTAATAGATATATGTGGCTAATAAGGGGGTCCTGATCAAATGAATGATTAATTAAATTATCAAAAAAATTGTTAGTGTAAATAAATTATATAATTTCTAAAATTATTCTAAATATTCGATAACCTATTTAATAAACTATGATGAGTCTTCAGAAGTATAAGGTGGTCTCTCTAATAATACCGAACACATGTCTTTAATATCATCTTCATTGTCATTTAGAAAATTATCGCTAAATCAAAATTCTTTAAAATTGTATAATTTAACATTGCAGTAATAATACGTTTTGCGGTGAAAACTATACCAAAAAGAATAGGAAAATAAATTTCCAAGCAGTTTCCGCTTTCACTCAATTTTATCTCTGCATAACAATTAACTTTTGTATGTAGATATAAATTGTCTGATCATTGGGTTTTTATTAGAACAACCCCTAGAACATATGGCACTAAAAAAAATATTTCCAATTGATTATGGAATAGTTTATAAAAATGTAAAAATTTAAGTTAAATCGAAATGTCTCGTAGCGATTACGATAACAGTACCATCCTCAAATTTTAAATTTCTAAAATACTTGTATACTTGGTCAATTTTGTCGAATATTCCTTATTTGTTAGTTGAAAACTAAGGTTTTTAAACCCAGGGGAAAGACAGTTCCTGGAATTAAAAGATCGAATATGTCATTAACGAACGTAATAAATACACAATAGCGTCCGAATTTTCAAATTGTGATAAATTCAAAAGATCAAGGCAATACTGAATAGCTATCGCAATGGAACTTTGAAAGCAATTGCGCTGTTAGCATCATTTTCATTTTTTGTTTGAAATATTTAATATCCCTTCTACCATTTTCGTTCATTAAAACTTTTTTGCCGATGAACATATTTCTCACAAATTAAAAAGTGTCACGGATAGAGTAAAATATAATTTTTTTGACTTTGAAGGTGAAATATGCAATGTATGGTTCGAGGTATAATGTTACGCCAAGTAAACTGGACATGTTAAGATTTGAAGCGATTCGGTCAAATTTAATGGAAATTACTACCCACGCAGTCTTGTTAAATAAATCAAGGCAAATTTTCAATGAACTTGCCTTTTGTGAAGCCGTAAAACTTCTTCCCGGAAAGACATCACCTGGAGGTTTCAAAAAGCTATTTACAGCTATAACCATAAATACTAGAACTGGATATGCAATTGCTGATTCTTCTCCGTATAAATCATTGCTAATAATACAGACCAAATAAGTTTTGCCGATGAAGGCAATATATTCCATGATGCTTATTTCATCTAAAATGACTTTTATTTATAATTTATCTTATCTACAAAAATTACAATGTTTCATTACTGCATGATATAATAAGGTCGTTAAAGTTATCCCGAAAACCTGGAAGTTTTTTAAATTCTTCAAGCACCGATTGTAGTGTTACCACATTTTTCTTCACCCTCTTAGATTTTGTTCAAGTTATTGTTGTTATGCTGGTTATATTTTAATGTTTCTTGCCAATGGTGGCTGTAATGTCGATAACTCAGAGGAAATAATTCTAAGCTTATAATATGATCTTGGCATTTTGGCATTAACTGCACCTGAAAACGAAAATTATGTTAATGTAAGACAAGTACAAATTTTATTATAAGTACTTCATTATTATGTGATACAAAAAAGGTAAATATTAATAATAAAATTTTAAACTAATTAAGAAGAAAACTTATTTTCTGTATTAACTAAAAATACATACAAGATATGAATTTTCTCGAGATCTGTGATGTTATCCGGACACGGTATCGTGTAAACGCACGCTTAATGAGCAGTGTATATCTTGCTTAATCTTTATGCGAATAATAAAAGTTTGTAAGAAGCTTAATTATAAATGATAAAATATACATTAGGATGTTGACCAACACACCGGCACATACGCTGTAGGCACTGAGTCATTTTTCAAAATACTCTTTGTACTCTTTTTATAAAACATTTTCTATCAAAATGTTTACTACACACCATATCATTTTTATGGAAAGTCCCCTTCTATCTATTAAGAATTCTTGTACATTTTTTTCATAGTACAGAATTCATTGGAAACCTGAAAACCATATTTTTTAATAATATTTACTAAAGTATCGAATGCAAATTTCACTTTTTACTAATTGCTAGGTTTATATATGTATCAACATTATGTAAGGTTAGTTTTTAGTTTAAGTACTGAATGCTTTGAATACATTCAATTGTTTTAAGTTTGTTTTTATCTATTAACGATTTCTATCGCAATCTACATATCAGAAATAATGTCAATCCGTAAATTGTAATTTTTCACGTATACAATATCTCGTAACTACACAAAGAAAATATGAAAACATTAAAATAATAAAATATAAAATGGAACATATTTACTATGATATGTATATTTGTTCAAGTCTAGTTAAACGATAATTTAGCGGAAAATAAGTGATTAAAAAGTATGTATGTGCATGGCATATATCTGTAGAATGTCTCCTTATTCTGATTATTAATATATGTCATTTCATAATCCAATACTGACCACAACACCTTTGTTGATTCTAAAACATCATTGTGTAAATATTATTTGAAAATACACGAAAATACTAAAATGCGGTGAAACGCTTTGGAAGCCAGAAATTATTGGACAGTTTTATCTGTCAAAATAATTTAATTTGTTCACGCAAATTACATAGACTATATTCGCGCTCGCACGCTTTACTCATCTGTTCGTAGTTAATTAAATCTATGATTTAACCAGCAACTTCATATTTATTTTCATTTACCGTTAAGTTGTTAGTTAAACATTTTCAAGTTACACATTTAAAGCGACCAATTTAAAAATATTTGCTACGACTAATTTAACGATATACGTTACGAATAAATTAATAAGTTTTTTATCCGTAAAAAGTGCCTTACTTAAATATAAAATTAATTTATGTATTATATATTATAAATATATTCCCTTACTTCAAGTGTTGTCCAACAAAAAAATATTTCTAAAATATGACTCAAATAGACGGAATGATCAGAAAAAAAATATTCAACCCCCAATGCAAACCCAAGTTAGACAAAATTAACTAAGTGTTTAATTTACAGTTGTATAATTTAATATGTTTGAACAAATTTAATATACATAACGACGAATACTCATTGTTCACAGACAGAAAGGCAATCTTCCAAAGGATTGAATAAAAATGAATATACGATATGTATCAAGAATTGTACTTAACGGAATAATTGCGGATAGAGGCAAGTTTTTTTTAGTCTACAAATAAAAGTGAGGTGTGAGATCTTAATGAAAAAAATACTAGTAAAGCGCAGCATTACATCTGCTTACTTTCTTCCATTTGCAATAAAACAGACAACATGAAAGTTAATAAATGTCTTCCTTTTGAAATTCGTTTTTCACAGACTTTACTTTTTTGTACATATTTTTAGCGGGTATTTACAAATTGCATAAATATTACAAAACTTATATTGGCCGGTGCACATATAATGGAAACTAACTTTCTTGTACATATTTTTATTGTGTAATTAAAAATTGCATAAATGTTACGAAACTTATATTGTTACCGGTACACATATAATGGAAACAAAATGGACAATGACCCAAAATTTAGTTCATTAGGCAGGCGGCCATTATCACCATAACATAAAGTTAACAAAAGTTTTTCTAGTTGCTAAAAGCAAAAAATTCCACTAAAAAATATAACTTTAATGTTCCCTACATTAAAGCTATGATTTGTATAATTGCGACGTGAGTCAAATTACTTTTGAATAAGTCAACGTACGCCCTTTTTATTTATGGTGTATCATATCTATAATGTTACGTCAAGCTGAATAATGATAATATTTGTGGAATAATTTGTAATTCAAGTTAAGTAATGAAACTTATACTAACTAGATAACCTAGGAATTGCAAAGGTAACTCTGTTATTTAGTGCCTAATAAACATATTGTTTGTGGATAATCTACCAAGTACTAAAAAAATATCTTAATGATACTATACACAAACAAATTACAAAAAAAAGAAAATAATGCTTGAGTTCGGGAATAAGACGATGAATAAAGTTGTAATTTATTTTTCAACCATCATATAACCAGGAACAAGTGGTAAACAACCTGTCGTTGAGGATGAAAAATTTAAAACAAGATTAGAAAATTATCATTAGGAAATGAAGATTTGGGAACTATGGAAAAATTATTGGTAAATCAAAAATTGAAATTCTATTAGTAATTTTGATATATGGGGTGTTCTTGGTTTGTACAAAATAGGAAAATTTTCCAAGTGCAACAAAATTATGACCGTGAACAAGCAGTGCACAATTTTGGGAGGTGCAATGAAAAATTTAATCAAGATCGAAAAGATATCATTGACAATTTAAGATTAAGAATTTACAAAAATAATTGGGAAATTAAAACAATATTTTTTCTAAATAAATTAGTTTTTGTTTTATTTAGATAAGTTCATTGAAAAAAAGTGATTTATGTAGTAAAACAATTTCAAATATTTTTTTTAATACGAAGAGTAAACATTTTTAAATGTTATTTTTCAAAATAAAAAGTTAAATATTTCATATATAAAAAAAAGGTATACGTTAAAATAATGAAAAAATTATATTGTGCAATAAATTTTCGTAACTTTTTGAAAGGAGTTGCTGTTTAAGATGCATTTAGATGACATCTGTGAAAGTTTCGTACATTTATCATAAATAATCTCCTCGACACAATTTCAAAAGTTTTCGAAGCCCAAACTTTTGAAGCATTTGAATAAAATGGAAATCTAAGAGCGTCATGACAAAGTTAATGTCTGAGCAAAGTTACGGTCTTGAAATGAAAAAAAATTAAACAAATTTTTTAAATAAATAATTAAGAAGGGTAAACGAAAAGAGAAATGATGAATCTTAACACCATCTTTGAACTTTATGAAATAATTCAAACCTAATCGGTATTTCAGTTTAAGCGGGCTTCGCTCATTTGGTATTCCGAGTGTGATTTGAATTTTGTATTTTTAAAATTTTCGAATGCTAGTTTCGTTAATATGATATAAGGATTGAGTCGCCCTGATTTTTACGTCGTATTTTTTGATTTTTACATGTTATTTTACAAATTGCACATTTAGATTGTAGTTTTAAAAATCTAATGTAAATATGGCTTATTTTACCGAATATTAACATTTTAATAAACATGATTTACCAATAACATTATGCATAGAGAGTATCACGAGACATTCACTTTTAGTTCCAGAGAGATTGTAGATAATAATTATTTGATATCATTATAACAATTATTTAATTCCATTATGATTAATATTATACATATAGTTTATTTTAGCGAACATTTTACTAAACATTATTCAGTACTAATATTATACCAAAAGAGTATGTAGTGAAACTTTTATTTTTAGTCTTTTAGTTTATACTTTGCAATAAAACTGTTCACTAGTGATAATGATGTTAATCACATTAATGTACACTAGTGAATTTAGTTCTCCGACAATTTCCATCTGCATCAATTCCGCGTGTATAAAAGTTTTTTATGGTTCCTGAACTCATTGAGTTTGAATTGGTAGATATAACTTCATTTGACAGTATGCAACAAATCTTTATTTCGGAAAGTTTTCATGTTTTTCACATAGTCTCGCTTTGCAATGGAAAGAAATGCGTGTCCCATTGCAAACGACTTTGATAGACGAGCGATCGACGAACGACGTCCTTAATATATTGTAAGCGGGGTCAAAATGTTAAAAATTTAAAATAATACCTAAAAAAATCTAAAATATCATACACATAGGTAAAATTATAAAAACCATGTGTGACTTACGAACGGACATACACATGCACTTAACGAAATTTTATATTACGAAATTTTAGTATTAAAGTTTAGATTTATAACAAAAGTATAAATATATAACCGTTAAATTATGCAACCCAAATTATATTTAAAAACGTAAGAAAGGCTCAATTTTGTTTGTGCTTTTAATAGGACAAATTTAATGAACGTGTATAGTTTCATCTTTTATTCTAATAGCAATTTAAGTTTATTATTCAATCATTCCCTTAATTAATTAAATACTGTTATTGCTAAGGTCATGAAAAGCATATTAGGTGTTGTAATAACAATATATGCGACTAAAATATAGAACAAAAATGAACTTATACTATAAATATCATCACATCATGTAACTTATTTTCATTGTTATTTAGGACGAGCGACGCATTCATTGTAAATTATTGTGCATTTGGTTTTCGGATCGTAAGAGAGCCAGCTATTGTTATACATCCATTACCAGCCTCTGTTTTTTTGTTTATACTAAGTCCGAAGTTCAAATTAAGATTGAAAGCTTTATTGTTTAAGCTTGTGCGTTTTTATTCAAGCGTTAATTTTTGGGTAGAAAAATAAAATTTATGAAACTTATATATCTTTGCATTTTGTTCATAAAATATAATTTACTAATATTTTATAGAAGGATACAATATGGCTTGAAATTTGAATGTGGGTAGTTTTTGTAACGCTAGAATAATTGAGATACACCTAGCTATCTAATAATTTTTTCTTCCTTTAATAATTCTAGGTGTATGTTACATTTAGCAAAACTTACATATATGGCTGATTGAAATTTACACATTAAGAATTTGACGTGAAAACGTCTTTAAAGCTGATATTGGGTGTAGGCAGGCAATCGCGCCCAAATGAGCGATAGTTTATACTGAAGTAATTTCAAATGCCAATAGCTCAGCTAGAACAAACATAACGCCGCCGTCTTAGTCATGTTTTAAAAGGATGCAACCTAGTGCCACTTTGACATTTGTTGCGGGTGGACTATACTGACTTCTTCTAGTATCTTTTTGGAATTTGCAATCCAAAACTAGTCTGTATACTAGGTATTAATGGTTTACGTTTTGCTAAATTGATAAGAAATTCATTGAAATAATCGTAATACAGAGCTTCCACTTTCTGTTCCACTTCTGTTTATTCCCCTATTCGATGTTCGTATAATACATTTTATTGCAAAGTAAAGAATAAAAAACAAATAAAAATCGTAAATAAAATTCAATCGAAATGCTTGTTTCGCACTGCCCATCTTTACTAGTATACTAATTTTTCCAAATTAGTATACTAGTAAAGATAGGCAGCACGAAATGAGAAATAAATTTATGTCCTTTTTTTGCGTTTCTCTAAATATATCCACGAGCGTTCCTAAAGTAAAAATCGTCAAAGTTTGAGCGAGTAAATAAAGGTTTCGTTTTTACAGAAGATTTACGAAGTTTTTTTTGACAATAGGAAAATTATTCGTTACCTGAACTACGCTTTTTAAATTATTTACATGAGTGATTTAATATCTAATGTCGTCTTGATCAGAAATCATGTTAGTTTTATTTTGTTGGTTTAATGGTGTATATATTATTACTGTATAAAATTACCTGCAATAATAACCGAATATTTTGAGACATACCAAATCCACATTCCATTTAAATTTACATGGGCTTGGGTCGAAAATTATAGAAACTATGTCAATGTGACAGACACGTAAATATATAAGTACAATTATCTTTCATCTTCCTCTTTGAAACTAGATTAAAATGGGGGCGCTATGTCTATTTTAGCTGAGTTATTGAAGTTTAAAGTGACTTCGACAAAAATTGACGCTCGTTTTAGGGAAGTGTACTAAGCCTGCCGTTTTTAATTGTATTCTACATAAAATCAACAAGGATATTAAACATGAATATTTTTTGAGTTCAAAGAAACAATGGTAACAGTAACTAGTAAATATATTTCTTCACTTCTTTCAAGTTAACTGTCCAAAAATAAACTAACCATCATTTATATAACTAAAATATTGAATGAATACAGGACGCGGCTTTAATAAATATTCCTTATAAATGTACACACATGTCCACGAACTTAATATAGTTACAAACATGTAAAAGCGATAAGATATCAGCGCTAGCCCACTACTAACACTGACAGGATAAACAAAAAAGACTTTGATGAATGGAGTATTTTTTCTTCCAAATAATATCGCTAATTCGTCACGTTATTGTCGGTATGGAACTAGAATAAAAACCCTCTTTTGAAAAACATGCTCTTATGTAATGGTTATAATTATATATATATATATATAAATATATATATATATATATATATATATATATATATATAAGAAATGATGCCCAAATTATGCTCTCTTATTCATGTTCGTCTTAAGGAAAGATCCAAATGTTCACTAAAGACCAAATATCCAAACCTAAAAAACCATAGATGCAAGAAAAGCACAACACCTTTTCAAACTATCGTCAAGGCATGTATCAATTTCAACAGTTGTCGTGGAAAATTCACAACGAAATATTTCCCTAAAGTAGCTTCTTTAATTTCATAAACACAGGTAAAAAACTCATATACTATTCTTCTAGTCAAATATTTTTTTTTGTGAGCTCTTAGAACATTTCCGGATTTAAAGTCTCTTTTTACTATCGTAATTTCTCATCAATCTTTCAATTTAAATAGTACATTTTACCGTATTACTGCCTTTCATTTATTTGCCGCAGTCAAAACTTTTCGTATCATTTACTGCGTATTTTCCGAAAGGGAATTTAAAATTCCTTTATGCAATATCTACTACTTTTGTTAAACCAGGGATGAAAGTTACAGAGAAAAACTATCAACATAATTTAGATTATCCTTTGTTTTAGACTCATGGCGCCGCAGTTAAATATGAGATTATTTAAAGTGATTAGTAACAATAGAAAGCTACTCGAAAGTAATACTACTGAAATTGAAAACCACTGTTAATCTGAAATCTAAATCTAAGATTTAGACCAACTTATGCATTTGGAGGAAATAACTCGTCGATAACTAATAATAGTCCTACCATATTTAGAGGCAATCTTCAAAAATGGTCTTCCACCATAATCTGGGTTATATTAGCTTATAGCTCGCCACAAAATACTTCCTTTGGAATGGAAAATTATCAGCTTAAAAGAAAGTATATGAAAAAACAGAAACAAATCGAATTATTTTCTGTTAAACACATGATATAAGCAATGGTTTTGTAAATCGCTAGAATATCATAAAATATCACTCTTCTTCCATCAATGTTTCTTTCTCCACTTATTTTTTCAATATTTATTGATGGAGTTTTTGGCAATATATTTAAGTAGATCTCATTGTTATCCGTCAGTGGGCTCATAACTTTTAATTGGTGCAATTAAGTCCCAAGCTATCATTATCATATCCAAAGACTAATTTCTGAAATAGGGTTGTCAGATCTGCCGGATCTAATATTAAATGATTCACTAATCCCATTTACGTGTTAGTTGTTGTATCTTTGGAAGAATACGCTTCCTCAAGCATCTTCAAAATTTTCTAGTCGTTAAAACTAAAGCTCACTTCTGTCACTACTTCACTATGGAGATGTATATATATAGACCTTGCGGAATATCACCTTAAAAAAATAGAATATTTTAGAAATTTGTGCATGCGTTATATTTTTACTTGCAAAAATTATGATCATGTTTCTGAATTCAAAGCGCAATCGAATACTTTGCTGGAAAACTTAGCAAAGATTTTAGATCTAGTTCTTTTTGATTTCATATTCACTCCTGTGAAAGGAATATCAGGAACATTTTTTTAAGAAAAATAATTTTTATTTATTTAACAAGAAACTATAAAGAAGGTCTCGTTTAATATTTCGTCAAAAATACAAAAGATTTTCTTTATAATTTCTTTAAAGAGTTTATTGTTTAAACAAATTAATTAAAGTACCACCTAGCTAACTAAACAATTTTTATACGTAGTTAATTATGTGAAGATAAATCGTGCTCTTCAATTAACGTGATTTTGGATTTCGTTTTACGTGTCTGAATATCAGGTGTAATTTCTGTTTTCTATGGAATCCTTATACATTGCCTATAAATTCTTACAATTAATACAACATACCCCCCATGTCATTAATTTTTTTTTAAATATTTCACTCGCCCTATCTAAAATTTCTGCACAAATATTTTTGAATATTAAACATTCCACTAAAACTATTGAAACATTTGTGTGTAAATATGTGTAAATTGTAGATAAATTTCTAGTTTCTACATCGAACGGTTTTTAAGAAAAACGACTGTAATTGACAAACGAACTAGCATGCGAATGGTTTTATAAAATTTTCATTTTCTACTTTTGATGTGCGACATTCTAAAAATGATAAAATAAATAAATTAGTCTTACAACACTACTCGAATATTTTCATTTTTTTACAATAGAAAATAGTTTCAAAAAACAATTTCTATAATGTTTTTAAACTATTTTTACATATAATTCTTTGAAAATATGTTAAGATATAATTTAATTCTAACATAAAACTAACAACACTCGAAGAAATAAAGAAGTGAAATAAGCGAACAAAGTTAATTTCCGGAGTTGGAAAAAAATTATTACTTTGATAATCAAGCTGCAGCAAGAAAAATAGTTTAATAGCCAACTATTTCAGCAAGCTCTCCCTAAATATCAGCAATCATATCGATGCCGTGGTTGTGCCTGAAACGAGCTTGAGCACTGAACGCGCTGCCCGCAACAGCGTTCAATTATTAAACGCCAAGATTTGGAGGCTAAGTGTTCTTTGTTAATTGAAAATTAACTGCAGCCACCTCGTGATATACTAACTACAAAACATTTTAATTTTCCTTAAATATTTGATGACATTTAATTGTGGATTAAAAGTGAAATCCTATGAGCTTTGCATACGCTTTGCATATTACATTAACTAGAACAAAGGTTAGCAGAGGTACGGAAATAACCAACATTGAAATAAAATAACAAATACCCAAAGAAACACGATAAGTTAATTAAACAAATTTTGAGTGCATATTTATTTTTTCCTGTCATGTTGAATTGCATGTCAGATTTAAGAAGGAAACTAAATAAAGCACAAGATATATTTAGGTAAAGATATATAATAATTATTTTATGTAAAGCAAAGTAAATTTCGCAGAACAGGCACGATAAAAAAATACTTTGAATAGACAAAATTTTCCTGGAAATTTTAGGAAATACTAAATTATATGCAATTTACCTGAAGCGAGATGCTATTAAATTTGACTTATAAATTGTATATAGTATTGTTACGTTTTATTTGTATTGTTGCGTTTCATTGCAAAACAATTAACTTTTATATTGACGATGAAAATCAAGTTCGTGTTATTTAATTTCTTTGTTTTTATTTATTTTATGCTATAATTACGTATTGCTGACACATGTGTCAGCAATACGTAACACGT
This sequence comes from Druceiella hillmani, assembly GCA_039881145.1. Taxonomy (NCBI): domain Eukaryota; kingdom Metazoa; phylum Arthropoda; class Insecta; order Lepidoptera; family Hepialidae; genus Druceiella; species Druceiella hillmani. The sequence continues at coordinate 2,645,486 of JAYKKI010000114.1, forward strand.
AACGTTTACATTTACCGTAAAAGATAATACCTTTCACATTAAAATGAAAAATTTTTTGGCTGATACTTTTCAATAAGCCATTGGAAAAATAATGATAAAAATGAGATTTACACTAAGTAAAACTGCGAATAACCAATTACATTAGAAATAAAAATTAATTCAGTCAACGCACGTATATCTAATGTTTATATGTCCATTCCATGTAAAGTAAATACATTTATTTATACGGTGACAGTTTTAGTTTACGGTATAAAATTAGTAACCCTTATGCACGAAGCCATAGAAGTAAGATAATCTCGTCGACGCAAGGTATGTCTATTTGAGACGCCATTGGTAATAATTTATAGAGGGATGGCGGGAGCTCAAGGTGTAATCAAATTAGCGGGTGGGGAAATGACAATCGTCTGTTTCGCTCTCAATCTTTCTAATTGTACGTACGCGATAACACTGAAAGGGAGAAAGCAGATTTTTTTATATTTTGAATTAATTGTGCTAATATATCGAAGTTATAAAAAGCATCACTTTCCTTCCATATCATGAAAATTGCGCTGGTTTCTCCTTTCAAGATAGATAGGCTCCATACATGAAACTTTTATTTGAAAAATATACTTTGATTACCAAAAAAACCGTCCATAGAAGTATATCCAAAAATAATGTGGGCGTTTACATTGGTTAAAAAATTAAACTATATTTCGGTGTAAATATCTTAGTTTGAGATAGCGGCTCATAAGAATTAGTTATAAAGAAATGTAAATTATTTTGAAGTCCCATACCATTATACAAAAATAAACCGCGAAGTTTGCAGATTGTATTTTACAATCTGCAACCACGTTGTATTTTCGAATTTAGGAATCACGGTTCATATCAATTGCGTGTAAGGCGAAGCCGTATTTGAGTATACGTGGTTCGTATAGATTTACATAAATTAATATTTTAATAACTGGATATTGTTGAAAATATATCTTATGTTACAATAGGTAAATAAACAAACTCTTTCTGTGTGTTGGTACTTTAAAATTATGAAAAAACTCAATTCCGATACCAAATATTCACCGTTCATTCAAAAAGTCAAAAGCGTCTGAAAAAATCATACCGTTTCTAAATTTATTTTTCACATTCCATTTCCTTTCAAATCTACCTTCATTAATTGAAAATAAGAGACCAGAAAAAATTTGATAATTTGGCCATTTTAAATGTTATCAATCTTGGTCCTTAATCACACGGTATCCACCTGTTTATGATAACAGAAAATATAAATTCATTGCTCTATTTTTATAACATAAATGTAGCAAGGCTGTTTTTTTTTCCAAATATAAAATAAAATTAATCTCAATTGTATCTAGTGGTTATTTCGATTAAGAGTCTACCTATTCTTTACCTATTCCACTATTCTTTACCTATTCTATTCTAGTTACCTATTCTAAAATGTCTACATAAATATTAATTCATATTATCTAATAAAATATATACGTTTTATATTCTTTTTCACTATGCAAAAAAAGTAAAACTTCAACCTGAGACAGAGTAGAAAAATTTTCCCCAAAAATAAAAAAGATTTGCATCAAATTTTAAAATAGTTTTCGAATCCTTATCATTTATCCATTCAATTGTTATCCCACACGGAATGTGAAATTAAAAAGCGAGCTAACCTGCATGTAAAAACTAGTTTTAAAACAATAGAATACATTTCATATTTTACTTTGATAAATTAAGTTAATAATAAATTTTTATTGCACATACATCGAGAGTGTTTCACGCATACCACATAATCAGGAAAACATCAACTTAAAATACTTATTTGTGTTAATAAAATTATGAAATATATTCATTCCAGCAAGTATGCAAGCAAGTACGCGTAACCTGTAAATAACTACGGTTAATTAAGAAATTTACGATTTCTCATGCTAAAATAAAAATTGCTCAGAAGGTTAAATATATATTAAGAAGAGTATGAATTGTAGGCAGAAATAAACGCATAAGAGGAACATATAATTTATTGTAAATATAATTATGACTTAATTTTAAATAAACAGTGCAACTTCTTCCGGAAAAGAGAAAATGTTTTATATTAAGTTTATCCTGACTAAACTGATTACCCTAAACATAGCTTTCGAGATTTTAGATATGGTTTAATTCAGGAATTAAATTTATATTTTGAGGGTTCAGCACCTTGAAAGAAAAAAAATGGAATAATCACTTTGCTTAAATAAATTTCGTACAAATTTCATGCAAGATAATTCAAGGTATATTGTAAACAATGTCCACAAAAATATACCCCTATTCCATCCATGATATTGCTAAAGTCAAAATTTGGAAACAAAAAGGGTCACATAAAGTTTACCTAAAGTATAAAAATAAAACCGATATTTCCAAATAATTTAATTTTGAGAAAATAATACCATTTTTACGCTGACGACAGGTATATCAAGCAATAAATTCGTGTAGTGAATATAAAATAATATTAACATTTATCAACCACAAATGTTAAATATCCATACGCGCCAGAGTATTTACAGAACACTGTAGTATGAATTTGTGAACATAATAGACTTTTATATTTCTTTGGTCAAAATCTGAACCCTCAGAGTTTCATCGTGTTCCTTTGTGTCCGTATGTAGATCACACCCTTATAGTTTCAATCATTTTAGACCTTGGTTTATAACATTTTGTAAACGCATGCTTGGAATAAAGATCTAAGTTAATAGGTAGAAAAAAATGTTTTCCTTTTTTTAAAACTACTTCCGCTTACAAAGAAATAGAGACGTATATTATTTTCTTAAGTATTTAATTTTTATGAGGCATCGTTAGAAAAATCTTTTAAAAGAAAGCTTAGGTTCCATTTACAACTTGTTTATTTCTTAACCCTGTTTTCAAAATAATAAGCGTCACAATCGATTGCAATTACTTTCCCCTCTAACCGTTTCTAAAACAAATCTACATAAAAGTCTTTGAAAAATGGTTTAATTAATACTTTAATATATAGTTACTTAATATAATACGACTTTATTAGTTTTGGATATGACAAAATTCATAAGTACACGGAAATAAAGTAAATATAAATTATTAGACGAGTAAATTTACCACTGTGTTTCAGATAAATTAAAATAAATCATCAAAATATATTCTATAATATTAAATTTAAAAAAAATACAAAGGACAAATCGCAATAACAACTCCCACAGTCAGCGTATAGCAACCTTATTTAGCCACCGTTTGACTTTTATAAGAACCTATGGTCACGATATAAAAATATGTGAAACTAGCGTGACCCGTGCGAAGTCTTCGCATTATTTATTCTATTTTACTAAAATTTACATATAGAGGCGCAAGTATCAAAAGCATTGAACTAAAGCGCCACTTTATTTATACGTGAGTGGATTTCAAATTAAACAAAAATTTAACGACCGTCAATCATATTGACGTTGAGCCGTTAGATGGCAGCATTGCTGTTTTGTGTATATAATTTTAATAATTAATTAATTTGCAAAAACAAAAGCAATAATAAATTTTTTAGTTGTGGGTGCCGGTAGAGCAAGCAATTATCTATAAAATGATATATAATTTATGTGGATTAGTTGTGAGGTTTTTTCTAAAAAGGGAGTGTAACATCTTAACCTTAGCGTATTAATATATATGATGATGATGATTAATAATTAATTAATTTGCAAAAACAATAGCAATAATAAATTTTTTAGTTGTGGATGCCGGTAGAGCAATCAATTATCTATAAAATGATATATAATTTATGTGGATTAGTTGTGAGGTTTTTTCTAAAAAGGAAGTGTAACATATTAACCTTAGCGTATTAATATATATGATGATGATGATGATGATGATGATGATGATGATGATATGAAAAGTTTGATACTTTCGTGAAATTATTAAGGGGCCCGATTTTTTTTTATTTTACATGCATTTCATCGGTTTTTTCATTGTTTCCACAATTTTGCCTGCAACTGGACAGAAATAATTTAATATTTCTTAAAAAGACTCATAGATATACCATTTTTCTGAACCTAGTTATAGGTTCCCGTGCTTACATTAATTAATTTGTTTTGGTTGTATCGTTAGAGAAAAGTCAAAGAGATGTCTTCCTACTAGAATTTTCATAATGCTGTACAACTAATAATATCCCCCAACTTGTCTTATGAAATAATTATCACACGCAAAATAAGAAAATTGAGGAAAAATAAAGCTGGACTTTTACATCGATACGTCGGCCTGCACGTTACGGATACAAGCGGAGGGAGGTGACGCTTAGCAAGTGTTATTTGGTAATATAATCGTATTTCCCCACATAACGAGCGGACGCACTTACAGTGCTCTGACGGTAATGCCCGGCTAGATCTCGTGATGTAAATTTTTTTCAGAAAACGTAATACAAATAAAATTAACCGGATTCTGCCGGGGTGACCTCTTTGTGATATGTTGTTACTTATCTTGTGATATGTTGTTACTTTATCTTTGTACTATATAATATTTTCGATGTAAGTGAACATAAGCATCGGTTTTATATAAGTATGAAGTGAATTTAAATTTAAGCAGTACGATTTGAATGTCTCTTGTTGTATTGAAATAGTAATGAAAAAATTTGGTGACGGTGATAGGAATTTTTTACATAAAATTTATAGCGTATTTGTGTACTAGATTAATATACACTTAATCTAATCTGACTTCCTGTTTTCACAAAATTTTCGTTGGTAAAAAATCTTATTATGACTTATCGAAATGGGGAGTCAAAAATTGAGATTCTAACTTCACAGTTTGAATTTTTCGTACTATAAATGTGTGGACTGTAGTCGAACAATATAGTATTATTGTTTTAATTGTAAAAACGAAGGCGTCTTACACGAGGAAGTGGAGTGTAGGTGCTAAATGAAAGAAAATCACTGACGAAATTTTTTTTATATCAATATTGGTGGTGTCTATTTGATTCTAAGAACTTCTGTAACAATAGATTTTCTTTTCAGGTTTTCAGGTCAACATTTTTCAATATTGTAAACAAACATTGCCTTAATTTTTAGTAAGACTTTTTGTTTTAAATATTTCTAGTACGTCATTATGTAGTAGGTTATAGAGGAAAGGATTGGGAAGGTTCAGCTGTTAGTTTTAGTTATTATACAAAGTTTACAAAAAATTAAAATTATAGTAGACACTTTACTTTCGGCTCAAACAGAATTGTTACTTCATATTTCGATTGATTGTATTATAGCTATTTTCAACGTCTGTATATTCAAGAAAATTTTCCATTTATATCTTCACTAGAATTAATATTATTGTGGATAAGCATGGAGATTGGATGACACTTGCTTCAATATCCTCGTTCAATTTATTATTACATTTCGATGGTCGTACTAATTTTCACGTTTTGTTTCCCTTTCGTATATTCCATTGTACTAGGGAAGGCAAGAATGACAGAAACGAGAAGAGAGTGATGATTTTAGTTACATATATGGTACTATACGTTAGAAAAGTCTCTTAAAAGAAAGTCTAGTTTGATTTACATCTTTTTCTTTCTTAGCCCTGTTTACGAAATATTAAGCTTCACAATCGGTTGCAATTATTTTTCCCTTTATCCGTACCCAAAACAAATCTATATAAACGTCTTTGAAAAAATGTTTAAATTAATACTTTTATGTAAAATTACTTTAAGTAAAACGAGTTTATTTATTTCGGATATAACAAAACAAGGAGATAAAGTAATTAGAAATTACCAGATGAGTCAACTTGCTCCTGTATTTTGAGATAAATAAATCATCAAAATATACTCTATAATATTAAATTACAAAAAAATTGCAATAACAACTTTCACAGTCAGCGTATGGCCACCTTATTTAGCCACCATTTGACTTTTATAAGAACATATGGTCATAATATAAAAATATATGAAATATGAATAGTTTGATGTTTACGACCAATCGTCTTGCGGACGAATTTTCAATTTCATAGTGTTTTGTACCACCTAATTAACTGCTATCTCGTTTATTCACATTTTACGTACCACAAATACTTAACGATTACAGTAAACTTAATGTCTCAAAATTCCTATTATACAAAAACTTAGCTTAACAAATCTTAAGTGACCACTCACAAAAGATATTGACTCTTTTCACCGCCACGACTTTACAAAAGACAATACCTGCCATTTTTTGTGAAAGCAGGAGTGTGACTGATATTTGACGTATTGTTAAGACTAACAAGGTAGGTCATTAGGGCACTAACAAGGGTCAGTGGCTGCTGACTGAATAAAGCGGGGGCAATCGTGGGAGGGGATTAAGTCCAAATTCCGCATAGAAAACGTCCATTTCCAACATTGCAGTGCGCGTTTGAACTAAAAAGCGTTGTCTGTTTCATGTTTTTGAATGAAATGATCAACGTTTATTTCAAGCTTTTTTGATGTAGCGATTTGTCTTTTTGTTTTGAATACAGGAAGATAAGTAAGGATAAATATTGAATGTTTTCCCGTTTTATGTTGACATTACTCGATAAAAATGTTTAGGTCCTTACATGAGAATTGTTAATGATCTGCGTTTTATTTAGCTTTGAACTCCGAGGTTGGTTTGGAGGATAAAACTGTTTTGTCATTATAAAATGATCAAAGTAATGCATTTCATGGGTATGTATGTGAACTATTTATGTGTTCCGCCATTAATATAAAGTTTTCCTTTTATTTCTGAAGAAAGATTCAATTCATAATATTGTATGTTTTAAAAAATATTCTTACGAATTCTCCGATTGAAATCGATAGTAACTGATAATCTATAAAATAGCCAAGATATTTTTCAGATAATTAGACTAGGGAAATATTTTTTTATAAAATAGAGGCTTAGCAGCTACATACCCAGTAACCGAAAAATAAGCCCACTTTCACCTATGCCACATTCATATTTTTATTACTGTAGCCTCATTTAGGTATTTACAATTTAGATAGTTTAACCTTTTTATCCTAGATAAAATAAATTTCTCGCGCAAGTTTGGTACACTCCATACAGTTGTTTTATTAAAGTCGACAATC